>JASEVX010000012.1:13969642-14569642 GCA_031761405.1 Serripes groenlandicus
CAAATTAAATGTCAATAAATCATTTATAGAGATTTTCCAATTATTTGCAACAGCCAACTTTTGAAAACATCATGACAAACAAGCAATATCTTTTTCAATAATTACAAATTCATTGCGGGGGTGCAACTTGTTAACAGAATTACAGTAGTTATACAATTATAACGATTTCCATTCTATTGCAAACATTTTTATCAAATTATACAGCCTATAAACAGCCACAAAACTTAATACCTTTTAGTATAGATAATGCATGTGCAAAGCCTGAATAATTGTAAAATATTTTAAAAAAGGGCTTTGCATTTTACCCCCCATTACAGTTGAAAACTGTTGCCTTTTGTAGATAACCTTTGAAACCATTCTGAACAAAGAAAAAATTGTTTGATTTTATCAATTTCTCTTTCTCCCACAATGTTTTCAAATTTGTATGAAAAAGAAACCGCTGAATAGTTTCAGAGTTCATGCTTTTGATCAGATGTTAGAAAAGTATGGCACTCTTAACCATTTCCCACAATTTGGTCACAATGTTTTCCACTTCAAACAATAATTAATCTCGGGTGCGCAAGGTAGCGGGTTCGATCACCGGCCGGGGTCATACAAAAGATTTTAAAAATAGTATAAATGGCTGCCCTCCTTGGCGCTCAGGGTTAACATTACGACTGACTGGCTTGCGTCAGGATAAATGGACCAGTAGTACTGGTAACTTACCCAGGAAACGCTGTGATATAACTGGTACATTGTTGAAAGCCGCATTAAACACTTAACCCTTTCCCTCATACAACAATTCTGCAGCAGACGACTTTGAACGTATTTTGTCAAAACATAGAAAATCTCCATAATTGAATGGATAACCTATGACAAAAAGTGGAAAACATTGTGGCAAAAAGCCGTCTGCTGCAGAGGCATCAGAAAGCGTCTATATGAGGGAAAGGGCAATCAATCAATCTCTAATTCATGGTATATTCTCCGTTTTTGCCTCGATGTTTTCAAGGTCGTCAGCTGATTAAAGGTTAACCCTTTCCCACATACAGCAAATCTGCAGCAGACGACTTTAAAAACATACCCGAAAATAATTTGGAAACTCCCTTTAAATGAAAGTACAATAATTGAATAGAGTTGAAAACATGGTGACAAATTGAGAAATTGCTCGTTTTGAGCAAGATCTTCTTTTGTCACAATGTTTACAAAAAGGTGTCTGCTGCAGAGGCGTCAGAAAGCGTCTATATGAGGGAAAGGGTTAAAACATATCAGGTACACATTACAGATGATTGATTGATTGTCGTCATGCTAACCCTGCAACCAAGAGCGCAAAGGAGGGCACAGCAATTACAACCATTTTTGGTCTGACCCGGCTGGGAATCGAACCCACAACCTCCCGATCCCAAGGCGGACACTCTACCACTTCACCAACGAGGCGGTATTGTAGAGTTCCACAAACCACTTACAATTCCATCACGAGAATCATTTTACGAGGCGCCTCAAACACGTCCCATAACATCAGGATTTTTGGATGTTTGAGCTGATTCATGATCTCCACTTCCAGCTGTATCTTCTTCTTCTCCGATTCTCGACATTTCAGAATCTTCGCTGCCCATGCCTGACCTGTTGATTTCTCTATACATTTGTAGACGTAACCAAACTTCCCCCTGTGAAAATAAACGTAAAACCATTGCAATATTTTAATTAACCATAAAACAATTGTAATATTTTAATTAACTCTTTACCACATATGAAAAATCTGCATGACTTTGAAAACATGTGGTAATCCTCTATAAATGAAAGTTTAATCATTGAAAAGATTTGGAAACATTGTGGCAAACGGTGAAATTGCTTATCATTGCCATAATGGTTTCAAAAGTGGTCTGCTGCAAGGGTGTCAGAAAGTGTTTGTATGAGGGAAAGGGGTTAACAGACAAAAGTTTTGAAATGGAGATATCTTTAATGATCTATATATAATTATACAATTGTGCTGAAAACATTCTGGCAAATGGAGAAATTGCTCATTATTCAGAAGTCGTCTGCTGCAGAGGTGTCAGAAAGCGTCTATATGTGGGAAAGGGTTAAATTTACAAAACATGTACATACTTTCCTATCTCTTCTTTACAGTCATAAAACTGTTCAAAACTACGTCCGCTCTGTACTAATACTTCACGATGTTCAAACGGTATTTCATCTGAAACGAGGGAATAAACATTATTTAATAGGAGCATATTGTTTTCATTTAGAATAATTTTTATTCTCAAAGCAATTTCCTCTATAATACACATGACTTTTAACACCTCTGCAGCAGTAGGGAAAGAAAATGTGTTCAAAATATTCAAAATGAATATCAATTTATTTTTTTGGTATTGCCGAATTTGTTAAACCCTTTCCCTCATATAGACGCTTTCTGACGCCTCTGCAGCAGATGGCTTTTTGAAAACATAGTGACAAAAGAAGAAATTGCTCAAAACAAGCAATTTCTCCTTTTACCACAATGTTTTCCCTTTTTTGTCATAGGTTATCCATTCAATTATAGAGAGTTTCCATCTTTTGTCAAAATATGTTCAAAGTCGTCTGCTGCAGAATTGTCGAATGGGGGAAAGGGTTAAAGTTATACTTTTTCCTTTTTCTAGTTTTTTTTAGTTCAGTTCAAAAAATGCTTCCAACACATTCAATTCATATCAGATTGGTAGCTATATAATCTTCCACGAGGTTAAAATGGCTGACATTCTTGATATTTCTTTCATAATTTTGTGTTACAAAGAAGCAGGCCAAGCAAGAAGCAACTAATGCTTTTCTAAATTCAGTGTGATGAATGAAGGTTAATTGTAACAGAAAATAATTAGTTAACTTTTATCCCTTTCCCACATACATGTACAACAAATCTGCAGCAGACGACTTTCTAAACATCTAGGCAAACATTTGGAAACTATCTATAATTGAAAGAACAATTATTGAATAGTGTTTAAATAACAAGCAATTTCTTCTTTTGCCACAATGTTTTCAAAAGTCGTCTGCTGCAGAGGTGTCAGAAACCGTCTACATGTGGGAAAGGGTTATAGTGATGTTAATCTATCTATATTGGTGCAACTAACAGTGAATAATTCAATCTAATGGACAGATACATAAAATAATATTCAATATTATATGTTTTTTTTTGCTTCCCTTATAATATGTTACATTGACTTGTCACAATGACATCTCTGCAGTGGACAATTTGCAAAAACATTGTAAGAAAAGGAGAAATTGCTCAATGTTCTTTATTACCAAGTATGAAACATATATTTTCATGAGTAAAAACTGTTGTATACTACTTTTTTTTCAGATGATTTTTATATGGATGAGTCTGATAAATGGTACTAGAATGAATTGGTTTAACCCTTTCCCTCATATAGACACTTTCTGATGCCTCTGCAGCAGACAGCTTTTTGAAAACATAGTGACAAAAGAAGAAATTGCTCAAAACGAGCAATTTCTCCATTTGCCACAATGTTTTCCACTTTAAGTCATAGGTTATCCATTTAATTATAGAGATTTTCTATTTTGCCGAAATATGTTCAAAGTTGTCTGCTGCAGAATTTCGTATTACATACAACAAATCTGCAGCAGACAAGGTTTTTTTTTTTAACAATCAAGAGTTGAAAACATTGTGACAAAAGGTGAAATTGCTCATCATGAGCAATTTCACCTTTTGTCGCAATGTTTTCAAAATCCGTCTGCTGCAGAGGCGTAAAAAAATGTCTGTAGGTGATAAACGGTTAAAATCAAGATTTTTTTAATTTTTTTAATTAAAAAATAGAAATTAAACCAACAAACCTTCCAGTAAATCTGTATCCATTTTTACGATGTCACAAATTGGTTTAAATGCAACAGCAGAGAAACTTTGTAAGTTTATTTCTAAATATTAAGTCTAATATTGCACTTAATTCTACCTCTTTAAGTCTTTACTTCACTTAGATAAATCGTCTACGAAACTGTTTTATAGAGGCATTGAAGCTTTACACAATAGACGAAAAAACCAAATTTCAATTGGTTGTCAGCAATAGAAAATCCAATTTTGAATTAACTACAAAATCTATACCGTAACCTGTTAAATCATTAAATTGTAACTAAACATGAATTATCTAATTTGAACGAGAAAATTATTTCGCACCTAATCCAAGAGTTTCTCACTAAACTTGCAACTTTAATAATTTTGGTATATTAATAGAGTTGCTGTTTTATTTTATGTTAATTGTTAATCCTGACATATTTTTCGGTTTAACTTTTATTTTGATCTGTTTCAATTTCAAAAGCTTATTTGTTTATAAATTTCTCATCAAGATGTCTATATTTTCATCCCAATTTTTATTTTATACCAAGGAAAAAATAAATTTTAAAATCAAAATGATTATACATCTATTACTTTTTTCTAATTTACCATGAATTTAATAATATTTCAATTATTCTTTAACTTAAAAGATACATTGTACACAAAATCACGTCCTTAATTAATGAATTGATAAATAGCAATGGTCCCTCAATAAAACATGGCCAGACGAAATAAACTATATCCTAATTTAGCTCAGACAGTTGTAAGTTTCACATCAAAGATGATCATAAATCCATCAATGCTTGCATATTGATATGGGACTGAATCTCCAAATAATCTCGAAGCTAAATGGAAGACCGTTGTAACAACATCTTGCAACAAGTACTTGCTACATCGGTTATACTCTTACATATATGTATTCGGCCTTTCCCACTTACAACAAATCTGCAGCAGACGACCATGAAAACATATCGGCAAAAACGTGAAAAATCTCCGTATACAAATAAGAGTTTAATTATTAAATAGAGATACAAAATGTTGTGGCAAAAGGAAAAATTTCTCATTATGAACAATTTCTCCATTTGTCACAATGTTTAGAAACTTCGTCTTCTGCAGAGGCTTCAGGAAGCATCTATCAGTGGGAAAAGATTAAAATGAATCACTTTTTAACCCTTTCCCTCATACAACAATTCTGCAGCAGACGACTTTAAACATATTTTGTCAAAAAATAGGAAATCTCTATAATTGAATGGATAAATAACCTATGACTAAAAGTGGAAAACATTGTGGCAAAAGGAGAATTTGGTCGTTTAGAGCAATTTCTTCTTTTGTCACTATGTTTTCAAAAAGCTGTCTGCTGCAGAGGCGTCAGAAAGAGTCTATATGAGGGAAAGGGTTAATTAACAAGTGTTATGCATATCAAGAAATGAAACTTTATTATACTGGGTGCAAACTCAACATTCCTCCGTTGAGTGTCTCGTTACGAACGATTGATTACACATGTAGACGCTTTCCGAAGCCTCTGAAGCAGACGACTTTTAAAAACACTCCGGCAAAGAAGAAATTGCTCATAACGAAAAATTTCTCCTTCTGCCACATTGTTATCAACTTTATTTGATAATACAACTCTCATTTATTTAGGAATTTTAACACTTTTGCAAAGACATTTTCAAAGTAGTCTGCTGCAGATTTGATGTATGTAGAGAAAAGGAGGGTTACATCATGTGACAGTGACATTTATTTTAACCCTTTTCCCACATACAGTAAATCTGCAGCAGATGACTTTGAAAGCATAAAGGCAATAAGTAGTAGCTAATCTCTATAAATGAAGGTATAACCATTAACCCTTTCCCTCATATAGACGCTTTCTTACGCCTCTGCAGCAGACAGCTTTTTGAAAACATAGTGACAAAAGAAGAAATTGCACAGAACGTGCAATTTCTCCTTTTGCCACAATGTTTTCCACTTTTTGTCATAGGTTATCCATTCAATTATAGAGATTTTCTATTTTTTGACAAAATACGTTCAGTCGTCTGCTGCAGAATTGTCGTATGAGGGAAAGGGTTAAATAGAGTTGAAAACATATGGAAATTGAAATTTCTACATCTGCCAAAATGTCTTCGAAAGACATCTGCTGCAGACGAGTCTACAAGTGGGAAAGGGTTAAGAGCAAGGCTTCTGAATTGAGATATCCCTGCCATCAGAAATTTGATATCATTCATATTTATGACAAAGACAGGTAAAAACCTTCTTTTTAAAGATGCTTCACTATAACATTTACCCATTATTTAATGTTTTTGCTGCTAAAATATTCATTTGAGAGAAAAATGATTTTGCCTAAAAGCATTGTGGAATAAGTTGAAATAATTTAGTCATTTGCACTGGATGCTCTATATTCAGTGGTTACCCTTTCCCTCATACGACAATTCTGCAGCAGACGACTATGAACATATTTTGTCAAAAATTAGAAAATCTCTATAATTGAATGGATAACCAACCTATGACTAAAAGTGGAAAACATTGTGGCAAAAGGCGAAATTGCTCGTTT
Organism: Serripes groenlandicus; assembly: GCA_031761405.1. Lineage (NCBI taxonomy): Eukaryota > Metazoa > Mollusca > Bivalvia > Cardiida > Cardiidae > Serripes > Serripes groenlandicus. Next base: position 13,975,981 of record JASEVX010000012.1, read on the forward strand.
TGAGCAATTTCTTCTTTTGTCACTATGTTTTCAAAAAGCTGTCTGCTGCAGAGGTGCCAGAAAGCGATTATATGAGGGAAAGGGTTAACATTATAACTTGTTTGTCATTATTTATTAACTTGACCTATTATATTAACCTAAGTTCATAACAATTTGATAGATTGTCATCATGGTTATGTCATACTAAAACTATTTTAAGCCCTTTTTTCTGAGGCAGACAAACTTTTGAAAACATTGTTTTGGCAAAAAATAATGACTTTCGAGCTCTATTCTCCATAAGCTTCTTATCAAAATTATTCTTCCAATTTTTCACGGATTTTATATTTTCTTTTAACCCTTTCCCTCATATAGACGCTTTCTGACGCCTCTGCAGCAGACGGCTTTTTGAAAACAGTGACAAAAGAAGAAATTGCTCAAAATGAGCAATTTCTCCTTTTGCCACAATGTTTTCCACTTTTAGTCATAGGTTATCCATTCAATTATAGAGATTTTATATTGTTTGACAAAATATGTTCAAAGTCGTCTGCTGCAGAATTGTCATATGAGGGAAAGCGTTAATTGAAATTTTTAATTAAGACAGACGACTCAAAACAAAGTCATAGAAGGTCGTCTTGTAAATTAATTAAAGTCTCATTGAAGAAAATATTGACTTAATCCTTTCACATATAAAACAAATTTGCAGCAGACGAGTTTGAAAATGTATTGGTAAAAACATGAAAGATCTCCAAGAATAAGAGCTAAATTATAAAGTAGAGAGGAGAAAACATTGTGGCAAAATGAGCAATTGCTTGTAATATTGAGCAATTTCTACTTTTGCCAAAATGTTGTCAAATATGGTCTGCTGCAGAGGAGTCTGAATGCATCTATATGAGGGAAAGGTTTAATTTATCTCATAGGAAATCAGTCCAGTTACATTATGTAATATTTTTTGATGATTTTGTAGTACAGATAAGAATCTTTTAATGATTCCCTCAAAGGTAGATTTTTAGCAAATAGGACGAAATTGCTAATACAAAACTGAATGTTCTTATTCCGTTTAAAGCTTTCCCACATGCAACAAATCTTCCACATTGAAAAAAATCTAGACACAAATATGGAAAATCTCTTTAACTGAATATTGTTAAATCATGTTAAAAACTTTGTGGGGCAAATGGAGCAATTGCTCATGATGAGAATTTATATATATTTTTGCCTTGATGTATTCAAAGACGTCTTCTGTAAATTTGTTATAATAAAATAAATTTTAAAGTTTTAACCCTTTCCCTCATACGACAATTCTGCAGCAGACGACTTTGAACATATTTTGTCAAAAAATGGTAAATCTCTATAATTGAATGGATAACCTATGACTAAAAGTGGAAAACATTGTGTCAAAAGGAGAAATTGCTCGCTTTGAGCAATTTCTTCTTTTGTCACTATGTTTTCAAAAAGCTGTCTGCTGCAGATCGAGGCATCAGAAAGCGTCTATATGAGGGAAAGGGACATGTAAGTACAACAAATGTGCAGGAACTTGAAACATGGAAGTGATTTCAAATATGTAACCGTAAAGCCCATGCAAATTTTCTCAAAACTATTTCGAATGTTTAATAATAATCAACCTTTTACTGTTTTTATTTCAAGATAAATCTTGCTTAATTAGTCTAATCTCTAGCATACATTTTTTCATACCTTTAAAGTAGATGATTGATTTATTCATAGGTGTTTTTTCAGTTTAACACTGTTATATCACGGCGTTTCCTGGGTAAGTTACCAGTATTACTGGTCTATTTATCCTGACACCAGCCAGTCAGTCATAATGCTAACCACACAACCCAATAGTGCCAAGGAGATTGATTGATTGATTGGGGTTTAATGCCGTTTTTAACAATTTCTCAGTCATATCACGGCGGCCAGTTCACCTACTCATATGTTTCCTGGTTTTCGCACACCAGTACTCCACACAACAATCTTCCCAAGCAACTGGCTGCTTTTCCACATAGACTAAGCCCATTGGTGGAAGACGAATGACGCATGTTGCAATGACTTTTGTCAAACGTCGAAAAAGAAAGTTTGCCGAGCCGGGATTCAAACTCACAACCCCTGGATTGACAGCCCGCGTCATTACCGACTGAGCTACCGGGACTCGACTAGTGCCAAGGAGAGCAGCTATTACTACCAATTTTAAAGTGTAAACAGAAATTCAATCAAACATTAACAATTAACAAGGGTCCCGCAAGCGGATGCTTTCTGACGCCTCTGCAGCAGACGACTGTTGAAAACATTCTGACAAAAGAAGAAATTGCTCGAAACGAGCAATTTCTCCTTTTGCCACAATGTTTTCAACTTTTTTCAGTAAATATAACCCTCATTTATAGGGATTTTCTATATTTTTGTCCACATATTTCCAAAATCATCTGCTGCAGATTTTTTTCTGTATGTGGGAAAGGGTTAACAAGAGTCACACAAGCAGATGCATTTCGATGGTTTCATGCAAAACTGTTGTAACTACATCTTTAACAAAATGTAGTTATAACTGTTTTGCGTGAAGCCCTCAATTTGCTCATCTGATTGATCCTATTCCAAAATAACATTGTGGAACTATTAACCCTTTCCCTCATACGACAATACGACAATTCTGCAGCAGACGACTTTGAACATATTTTGTCAAAATATGGAATATCTCTATAATTGAATGGATAACCTATGACTAAAAGTGGAAAACATTGTGGCAAAAGGAGAAATTGCTCGTTTTGAGCAATTTCTTCTTTTGTCACTATGTTTTCAAAAAGCTGTCTGCTGCAGAGGGCTAATTGCCCTCATCTTGTGATGATGAATAACTGTTCTGTATCACATGACAATGCTTGTATTCGATCTAATATACCCATTAGTTACTTTTATAATTATGTAACATGTGTAATATAACATGACTGAACCACTGTTTTTGTATTCATCTGCAAAGTTTACAAATTTGCTGAGAATGTGTATCCGGTAAACACAAACGTCATGATAGATGAACGAGGTAAAGGGACCATTATCGTTCATAAAAATATTTTTTTATGATTAGTTTACAGTTAATTAAGTATGACATGTTGCGACTATTTTCCGACTGCGAAAACCTGATTTCCTTTTGGCTTCGTCATGTGATAAAACATTCTGACATTTGTTGTCATTTATGTTTTATTAAACTCGTCAAAGAAATTTGTTATTAAGCTCGTCAAAAGGCTCGCTTAATAACAAATTTCTTGAACTTGTTTAATAAAACTTTATATGAAAATTAATGATAACTCATGTCAGATCCTATATATATGTCAAGGCTTTTATAGTTTCAGAGAAAAGTTGACATAAACACAAAACTGTTAAACGTAATAAAATTGTGACACAGATTTCAATCAAGTGACAACAATAGCTCATCTTTTTTCTTCAAAAGATCAGATGAGCTGAAAATTATTAAGGAACTCATCAATGAAATTTGTGCATAGAATATACCAATATCTGTGTCAGTTTCTGTAGCTGTATTAAGTAGAAAACGATGTCATAAAAACAAATATATTGGGAGGAGAAAATATTTTTAAGGTCAATTGCAGGTTCCCCCCCCCCCTTGTGCCTTATTGTTTATTTAAATGAGAATGATAAGTATAAATGTTAAGTAATTTTATGATTCCCTCATATAGACCCTTCCTGAAGCCTCTGCAGCTGACAGCTTTTTGAAAACATAGTGACAAAAGAAGAAATTGCACAAAACGAGCAATTTCTCCTTTTGCCACAATGTTTTCCACTTTTAGTCATAGGTAATCCATTCAATTATAGAGATTTTTCTATTTTTGACAAAATATGTTCAAAGTCAGCTGTAGATTTGTTGTATGAATGTTGAAAATATTATGGCAAGTGGAAAAATGGCTCATTATGAGCCATTTATCCTTTTGCAACAACATTTTTTGAAAAAATTGTCTAAATTAACCCTTTTCCTCATATAGACGATTTCTGACGCCTCTGCAACAAAAGAAGAAATTGCTCAAAACAAGCAATTTCTTCTTTGGCCACAATGTTGAGGGAAAGGGTTAAACTTGTCACAATGCAGTCCTGCAAGTGGAAAAGGAATAAATAAACCCAAAACATTGCCGGCAGTTGTTAAGGTTCACACAGAAAATCCATAGATGCGCCGTTATAAATAAGAGAACAATTATCTTTAAGAGAATTTAAGCTAAAATTGCAATGCTTCAATGCCACACAGATGACAATAAGTTTGTGTCCGAAAAAACTCAGAAGACCTGAAAATTGATATTTAAAGTCACAATTTTAACCCAAATCATCAACAACAACAAAAATCCAGTGAATCTATCCAGATAACTACATCACTATACAAATTCCTTGCTCTTTATGATCTGAAGTCAGTTAACTTAACCATAACTTCTCGACATCAGCCTCATCATCCAAAAAGGCCCATTTGGTAATTTGCTTATATTCCCACATAGGCATGCTAATTTTGACTTCTACCTTTTTCTCAGAAACAGTATTTATATCAAGGTCGAGCTAGCATAAATGTTGTATTGGATGGCTCTAACAAGACTGTGTAGAGGGATAAAAACATTGTGGTAAATGGAGAACTTTCTCATAATCAGCAATATATATCTTCCTTTTGCAACAATATTTTAAAAAGCTGCCTGCTGCAACCTTGTCAAAATGCATGAAAGGGTTTATTTGATGCGGTTAATTTATATAATGATCTGTTTCAAACTTAATGTGGTTTTGCTTGGGCAATCACTTTTAAACCCTTTCCCAAGTTCGGATGCATTCTGCCACATCTAAAGCAGATAACTTGTGAAAGCATTGTTGCAAATGAAGAAGAAATTGCTCATAATGAGGATTATTTCTTTTTGCCACAATGTTTTCATTCAAGCAATAATTGATAATTATACATTTATTTATAGTGTTAATTTGTCTTCAGCTGATTTGTTGTAAGGGTTTTGACTCGGAAATGTACAAACCCACACAAGCCTTTAACTGTCCCTCTCCACTTAGAAGAGGCACAGGTGTAATTTCTGATTTAAAAATAGCATTTTAGGTTTGTTCGTTTGTATGGTGTTTAGCACAAATTTCAACAATTTTTCTTGGTTAAGTCACCAATACTCCTGGTGCATTTATCCTGACACCAGTAAATTATACTTTATGCAGATGTTCAGATAAGGAGGGATATTAAATTCAGCTCTTTTCCTCACAATTTCTCTCCTATTATTAAAGCAAACCCTATGTTGTGGGTACTCTAAATAATTGTCTCACTGAGATTTAGATGGTCAAATAAGCACTTAAAAATATGCAAAAACGCCACTTATCTAGAGCTCTGTTGATGCTGTATATACCCGCACAATCCTGAGTGCCCAGGAACATGAAAGCCACTTCTACCAATTTTAAAGTCTATAATCCTATGTTTCATTTGTTCTACTCCCATTAATTAACCCTTTCCCCTAATATAGGCGCTTTCTGACGCCTCTGCAGCAGACAACTTTTGAAAATACTGTGACAAAAATGAGAAATTGCTCAAAACGAGCAATTTCTCATTTAGATACAATGTTTTCAACCTTTTTTTCAGTAATGATACCGTCATTTCTAGAGATTTTCCATGTCTTTAGTAGATGTTTCAAAGTCATCTACTGCATATTTGCTGTATGTTGGAAAGGGGGGTTAAATTGTATTTGACAGCAAACCAACTTTACATCCGACACAGTTCATACAGTTTGATATCAAGAGTCATAAATTTAATTTCAAAAGCACACATTATGACACGTTTCAAATTACTGGTATATAGGTCGAGTTTATTTATCAAAATGGGTATTTTTTATTAAACTCTTTTCTTCATGCAGACAACCAGTGTTCGACCAACCAAGAACATACTTGCCACCTGCGTTGAAAGTTAAAAGCTAGCAAATTCATCTTTCAAGTAGCATTAGCAAGAGAAACAATAACATAAACAAGCTTTTACCTTTAACCCTTTCCCTCATACGACAATTCTGCAGCAGACGACTTTTAACATATCTTGTCAACAAATAGAACATCGCTATAATTGAATGGATACCCTATGACTAAAAGTGGAAAACATTGTGGCAAAAGGAGAAATTGCTCATGTTGAGCAATTTCTTCTTTTGTTACTATATGTTTTCAAAAAGCTGTCTGCTGAAGAGGCATCTGAAAGAATCTATATGAGGGAAAGGGTTAATTTAATTTACCTAAAAGACTTGAAATTACTTGTTTAGAATTGATAATGAATGTGCATCCACTAATCCGATTGGTTGAGTTGTTGTTGTTTGGTGTTATGTTATGTGTAAGCCAATCACCTTGACAATTTGTTTGTTAGAACGAATTTGATAAAAGATTGTGTAATTTAACGCTTTCCCTCATGTAGACGCTTTCTGTCGCCTCTGCTGCAGACGGCTCTTTGAAAACATAAGTGACAAAAGAAGAAATTGACAAAACAAGCAATTTCTCCTTATGCCACAATGTTTTCCAATTTTAATCATAGGTTATCCATTCAATTATAGAGATTTTCTATTTTTTGACAAAATATGTTGAAAGTGATCTGCTGCAGATTTGTCTTATGAGGGAAAGGATTAACTTGATTACGCACATTGATCGAAAATGAAACTGGGCCATTTTTGTTTCCACGTAGAAAGAATTTTGCTACTGAATTTTTGGGCAGGTATTAAGTTCCCATTTTAAAGTAGCTCAGATTTGCTACTTGCTCACTGCTTATTTCTAACCCTGAGACAAACTTCTGATGCCTCTGAAGCAGGGCAATTTTGACAACTTTTAAAAACTGAACTGAAATCACACCTTATATCTTTCACCCATCTGCAACGGACATGTTTTGAAAGCATCTCGAGGGCTTGGCGTGAAACGGTTGAAACTAAAAACCTATTTTGAAAACCCTGGTTTAGGGGCAATTTTGACTCCTTTGTAAACAATGCAAATTTAGGTGCCATAATTGCTCAGAACGAGCAATGGCACCTAAATTTCCATTGTTTACCAAGAAAAATGATTTAACGCTTTTAATTTTTTTATGGCGAGGTGATTAACCTTGGTAAAAAAATACCAATTTTAGTTGCAACCGTTTCACACCAAGCCCTCGCTCTATGCTAGGTCAGGATATGGAAAATCTCAATACTAACTGAATGTATCATTATTAAAAGTTGGATTACACATTGATACAAAAGGAAGATTTGCTAATGATAAGCTATGTCTCCATTAATTAGAATGACTTCAAAAGGCATATGCATCGAAAAGTGCCGACATGTCGGAAAAGGTTGGGAAAATTACAAGCTTATCACCCAAGATAATGCAGAGCTCTAGATAAGGAGCGTTTTGCATGTTCTAAACTCCCTATTTGACCCTCTAACCCTATGTTGTTGGTACTCAAAAGAAGCCTCTCAGCGAGACAATTCTTTTGAGTACCCGCAACATAGGGTTTGCTTTAATAATAAGAGGGACTTGTGGGGAAAAAGAGCTGAATACCCCTGAATGGACCACTGATAATGCCCATCATAATGGCTAAAAATTCTTTGTACTATTTAGGCAAATTAACAAGAATTCATTGTTATGCTTGTGGTAAGCGAGATTTCATAGTTAAGCTTGATTAATATATCGGTAAACCATATTACCGTGAGAACATCATTAGGTAGGGAAAAAAATTGATTAAAATCATGTTTAGTGGAGCCATATCACCTTTGTTAACCCCCCTTTCCCACATACAGCAAATCTGCAGCAGACGACTTTGCAAAATACCTCAACAAAAACCTGAAAAATCTACATAAAAGATAGCTTAATTGTTAAATAAAGTTGAAAACATTTGGCCAAAGGTGAAATTGCTCATCATGAGCAATTTCACTTTTGGCCACAATGTTTTCAAAAGTTGTCTGCTGCTTTTGCGTCAAAATGCTGATCTCAATGAGTACCCACAACATATGGTTTGGTAGATTAATTAGAGAGATATTGATGGGAAAATACCAATTCATTCGTCCTTTTCTAGAACTCTTTGATTACTTTTATTGTAATCTTTTCAAAAAATTACTTATTTAAGTCTATTGAGTTGTAAACTGTATGAACATTAAAATAATTATTATGTAGTTTTTTATGCAACAAAAGAAAGAGGAACAAAGATTTGACTTGCAAGGGGATTTATAGCTTAATAACTTATTTTAGTCTATTGAGTTGTAAACTGTATGAACATTAAAATAATTTTTATGTAGTTTTTTATGCAACAAAAGAAAGAGGAACAAAGATTTGACTTGCAAGGGGATTTATAGCTTAATAACTTATTTTAGTCTATTGAGTTGTAAACTGTATGAACATTAAAATAATTATTATGTAGTTTTTTATGCAACAAAAGAAAGAGGAACAAAGATTTGACTTGCAAGGGGATTTATAGCTTAATAACTTATTTTAGTCTATTGAGTTGTAAACTGTATGAACAGTAAAATAATTATTAGTTTTTTATGCGACAAAAGAAAGAGGAAAAAAGTTTTGACTTGCAAGGGGATAGCTTTTTCATTTTTGGGTGAGATATATAACACAAGATGACATAATTATATCTTTCATAATCATCAAAGATAAATTCTCCTTTCATCCATATATTTAATCACTAATCTTTTGTTTAACTGTTACCAATAGAAAATGAAATGTTATAACCTAATTCATCTTTTAACCCTTTCCCTGATACGCCAATTCGGTAGCAGACGACTTTGAACGTATTTTGTCAAAACATAGTAAATCTCCATAATTGAATGGATAACCTATGACAAAAAGTGGAAAACATTGTGGCAAAAGGAGAAATTGCACGTTTTCTGTAAATGAATCACTCTCAATGTCAGCTTCTTGTGAGACATACATAAGATGTCTGCTACAGAAAATCTGCAGCAGACCACTTTGTTAACATCTGGGCAAAAATCTAGAATATATCCAAAAAGTGAAAGTTTAACTAGACAACACCTTGATCTACACCATAACTTAACAAGAGAAAGTTGATGCAAAGCATCAATGTCGCCGGAAAAGACTGCATGGATTTATTTTTTAACACACATGTATTCTTGACTTTCATTAGTCTAAACATACACAAAATGTTTTCATAAGGACTAATTCCAGGATTTTTAAAATTCCACATAGATCTACATATTTCAGGATTTCTTTTGGTCAGGATTTTGGATGTTTTGTATTTGTCAATAAAACCACATCAAATTAATACATTTTGGGATTTAAATCAAAGACCTAATGTGTTATTAGATCTTTGTTTAAATCTACATGCAATAAAAAGCTATTAAACCCTTTCCATGTCTGAAGCAACAATGAAAACCTTTAAACGCTTAAAACATTGAGAAAACGGTTAAATTGCTGAAGACATGAACTTCCTCCTTTTTAATAATAATTATAATAAATATTTCACAGATGTTAAAATTTATCCTCATATGTTTAAAAAGTAGACCACACTTGAAACAAAATATCAGCTAAATTGTTTATCTAAATTGTTTATGCATACAATATATGTTTGGCGCAAGAGAAATGCCAGTTGCGAGTCCCATTACTATTTAATAGGTGGCAAGTATGAAATTAATTGGGTGCGAAAGAGCAGATTTTCTTTATTTCTAAATATATTGTTTATCAGTTTGTTCTTCTCTTAATTTGTTTCAAGCCAAATAATCATTTAATATCACATATATTTAATCATTTAAGTGTGTAATATTAGCTATCTATCTGTAATAAGGTGTTTGAGCATTCTTTCGAAATGTTGACCCTCGAGATCGAGTCGTATAGTGTCAGACATCGAAGAAAGTGAATAAAAATTCAGGCAAAGCTTTAGTGCATGTTTTATTCCACTGCATTCGAGAGAAAACAAGCATTTCTATAGTATCTGTCTTTCTCCTATATTCGACCTATGCACTCGTTTCGCGACGTTTAAGAAATCAATTTGTTGTGTGACATTTTTTGTCTGCATAAACAAGTCACTTTTCTAAGTTTACATTTTACTTCCGGTTACTCCGCTTTGTTTACATTTTGGCAATATGAAACTAGGTCACAAACTGAGGAAAAGGCCTTTCGACATTCACGACCGATAAACAGGCTTATATTTGAGACATATTTTCTTATAATAATAATTCTTATTTTTGTTTCTGTTACCAGTTTATGTTGATACTTATCTTTTTAAAAGGAGAATTTTACGTGATTTTCATATCGATAGTCTGCTGCGCAGGTGAGCGTATGTTAACAAATTAGACTGTGCGACGTAAAGGTTTGTAGTTATCGCCTTTTGATTACATAGTTTATGAAAATAAAGTGTCCCAGTCAAGCTAATAGGGACTGTTTTGTCTTCGTAAATAAAACACAAAAACGTAAATGCCAGTCAAAATAAAGAAACTGCACATACTTAAAACATCGGAATATTTATTTCATTTTAGATGTGTCATAACTTAGTGTTTTTAAACAAACGCAATTGTAATATGTTCAAGACATTTAAAAAAAAAAAAATCTAATAATAACCCCCCCTCCCATGTCATTTCCGAAAACCTATTAAAAATAGAAGTCGCGGGCTTCTGCCCGGCGACTAATAAGTAAAAGGGCCATAACTCTGTAAAATAATATGCAATTGTAACCCCTTTAGGATATGCACATCTCCTCTTGGTATAGAAGCTTCATGTAAAATGTTATTGAATTCCACCCAGTGATTTGTAAGAAATAGGCCGTAAAAAAATATGGCTTCCGACCGACAGACAGACAGACAGCCCGACACAGTGACTCCTATATACACCCTCTTCTTCGAAGGGGGTATAATTATTGAGGCGAGTTATTATGACAAAAGGAGAAATTAACTTTTTATGAGTATTTTCTTCTTTTGCCATAATGTTTTCAAAATTTGTGATTCTTCAGATGTATCTTCAAGTAAGAAACGGTTAAATCAACCTATGAAATGCTCAGTTAGGAATTTATATCCTGTTAGGATTAAAATGTCAACCGTTTCCAACATATAGACGCTTTCTGACGCCTCTGCAGAAGACGACCTTTGAAAACTTTGTGACAAAAAAAGAAATTGCTCAAAACAAGCAAGTTCTCCTTTTGCCACAAAGTTTTCAACTTTATTCAGTAATTATACCTACAGTAAGAGATTTTCCATATATTTTTTTAAGGAAGACATTTTTAAAGTCGTCTGCTGCAGATTTGTTGTATGGCGGGAAAAGGTTTTTTTAAACCTGAAAGTACAAAATTTCGAAGGAAACAACAACATACCTGGTGAAAGGGGGGATACAATGCCGTATTCGGACATTGGCGTGCAAACCTCGTTATAATCAGACAAAGGCGTACAAACGTCGTTAAAGTCGTGAGTGAACACATCTGTAAATAAGGCACATCAAGCAATCAACAAGCAAACTAAATATAGAGAACAAAACTAAAAAGGACTAACAGCTCTAAAGCAACCAGGGTTTCTACTAAAGTTATCCCTTTACCCTCATTTAGACACTTTCTGACGCCTCTGCAGCAGACGGCTTTTTGAAAACATGGCGACAAAAGAAGAAATTGCTCAAAATAAGCATTTTCTCCTTTTGGTCACCATGTTTTCATCTCTATTCAATGATTGTACTTTCGTTTAAAGGGAGTTTCCTATTTTTTTCGGTTACGTTTTCAAAGTCGTCAGATTTGTTGTATGTGAGAAAGGGTTAAAGAAGTCTATTTTGTTTTTGTCTGTGACCCATCTGCATGTATCATATGTCTCTCAAGAAAGTCAAAATAATAATGACAGACACAAGTGTCACATGGGTCTAACCCCCCCTTTCTCACATATAGCAAATCTGCAGCAGAAGACTTTGAAAGCATGTAGTTCAAAATAGGGAAACTCTCTATTATTGAAAGGATTAGCTTTTTATAGAGTTGAAAACATTATGGCAAAAAGGTGAAATGACTCATTTTGAACAATTTCTTCATTTGCCACAATGTTTTTTAAAAGGCGTCTGCTGAAGACTCATCAGAAACTATCTGTATGTTGGAAAAGGGATAAATCAAAGGATGATGATCAGATAAACAGACAGACGACGGGGGGGGAGTGTCACCATGCCAATAAAGACAACACCATAAACTGCTTACAACCCTTTCCGTCATACAACAAACCTGCTGTAGATGATTTCGAAAACATCTAGGCAAAAAATTTAAATAATCTTTTTAATCAAAGTATGATTATAGAAGAGAGTTGAAAACATTGTCGCAAAAAGAAATATTGCTCATTATGACCAGTTGTCTGCTGCAGATATGTTTGTAAGTGTGAAAGGGTTAACCCTTTCCCTCATACGACAATTCTGCAGCAGACGACTTTGAACATACTTTGTCAATTATGTAACCTGTGTCGAAAAGTGGAAAACATTGTGGCAAAAGGAAAAATTGCTTGTTTTGAGCAATTTCTTCCTTTGTTACTATGTTTTTAAAAAGCCGTCTGCTGCATAGGCGTCAGAAAGCTGATTTCTGACATGTTTGCAAACATTGTGACAGAAGAAAAAATTGCTCAATACGAGCAATTTCTCCTTTGGTCACAATGTTTTTAGTTTTTTTCAGTAATTATATCTTCATTCATAGAGTTTCCATGGTTTTTGCCAAAATGTTTTCAAAGTTTATCTGCTTCAGATTTGTTGTAAATGGGAAAAGGTCAATATGTGTGCTATGTGACTTCTAGAGTGGCAAGCAACACGTGTCCAGTAAGAACTTCTAATAATAACGAATTTCCTAATAAATGCTGGCAAAGCAGCATAAGCTTGCAAATCTGCAAGGACTAAAAAGCTTAATACATGCAAAAAGTGTTTTAAGAATCCTGCTTGCTTTAGTTTCTGTTTTTCAGAGTGCAAATAATAGATAATCAAATCCTTTTCCCTGACAGAGAAATCATGATGTTTGAAAGTATTGTGGCAAAAGGAATTTTATTTCATAATTGAACAATTTTTCCATTCCAAAAAATACTCAACTATCTAAAAAACATACTTTCATATCTCTACAAAAGTACATGTATGCCATTCTTTTCTTCAGACGTTTAAAATTTAGAAAATTCTGTAAACAGGGTGAAAGGTAGTGATTAAAACGGAAAGACATCTATTTATAAATAATAACATTCTGTTAATTAAAGATCAATCAATGTTAAGTTTATGATATAGATATAATGATCTAGGCCCTACTTCCTAGCTTTATCTGTTAACTAATAGCAATTTAAAATATTATCAATATCTATGGTATACATTGTGTATTCATACAAACAATTTCCCACTTGCATAACACATTTCGGCACATATGTAGTGAGACACCTTTTGAAAACAATGTGGCAAAAGGAGAAATTGCTCATAATGCAAGTAGGAGAAAGGGTTACAAAGAAACAAATCATAAGATCTCAATGAGAATCTTTTTAACCCTTTCCCTCATATAGACGCTTTCTGACGCATCTGCAGTAGATGGCTTTTAGAAAACAATGATAAAAGAAGAAATTGCTCAAAACGAGCAATTTTTCCTTTTGCCACAATGTTTTCCACTTTTAGTCAAGGTTATCCTTTCAATTATAGAGATTTTCAATTTGTAGTCAAAATAAGTTCAAAGTCGTCTGCTGCAGAATTATTGTATGAGGAAAAGGGGTTAAGAATCAGCTTATGATTCTATCAATTCTTCTTGATCTGTTGGTGTAATTTTGGGGGTCTCTTGAAGGAGATAAAAGACTAAAGTTCTATTTGAGTTTTTAAACAAAAGCCGCTGCAGAACAGTGTTGGCTTGATTGTAATTAAAAATTTAACCAATTTGCCAACACCGCTAACGTCAATAACAGGGAGCCAACAAAAGCATCTGTAACACAGTGTTGGCTTGATAGCAAATCAGAACTTAGCTAATTTGCCAACACCGCTAACGTCAATAACAGGGAGCCAACAAAAGCATCTGTAACACAGTGTTGGCTTGATAGCAAATCAGAACTTAGCTAATTTGCCAACACCGCTAACATCAATAACAGGGAGCCAACAAAAGCTGCTGCAGGACAGTGTTGGCTTGATTGTAAATCAGAACTTAACCAATTTGCTAACACCGCTAACGTCAATAAGTCAATAACATGGAGCCAACTGGACTCTCTTGGGACACAGTCCAGGGGAGCTAAAAGTTCTAAAGAAAGACAACTCTAGCTAATTTGTGCAGGGTCATAAAATGGGACGTTCATGCAAACACATTGCTATCATGCAGTGTTCTCTACTACCTATGTATAGTAACCCTTTCCCACATACATCAAATCTGCAGACGACGACTTTGAAAAAATTTAGTCAAAAATATCAAAAATGTCTAAAAATAAAAGAACAAATATTAAATAAAGTTGAAAACATTGTGGCAAAAAGAGAAATTGCTCATAATAAGCATATTCTCCTTTTGTCGCAATGTTTTCAAAAGTCAACTGCAGTAAGGACGTCACAAAATGTCTTTATGTGAGAAAGGGTTCATCAATCGCATAATGATGGTCACTTTAACCTATTCCCACATACAATCGATGTCTTTTAAACATCCTAGCAAAAATAAAAAAGATCGATATTAATGGGAGTTTAATTATTAAATACAATTGAAAACATTGTGGCAATTGGAGAAATTGCTCATTATGATGTATTCAAAAGCTGGAGATGCGTCAGAATGCGTCTATATGTGGGAAAAGGAGGAGAGTTTCAATGCTGACAACTCTGAAAAGGGTGCATTAGGTCATGGGCTAGGCATTTTAACCCTTTCCCTCATATAGATGCTTTCTGAAGCCTCTGCAACAGACAGCTCTTTAAAAACATAGTGACAAAAGAAGAAATTGCTCAAAATGAGCAATTTCTCCTTTTGCCACAATGTTTTCCACTTTTAGTCATAGGTTATCCATTTATGGAGATTTTCTATTTTTTCATAAACTATGTTCAAAGTCATCTGCTGCAAAATTGTCGTATATCAGGGTAAGGGTTAATAAAAAGTATTGTCCATCTAGTATGCTGTTAATCATTTACCACATACAACAAATTTGCAGCAGAAGACTTAAATTATCTAGGCAATTATATGAAAAATCTCTACAGTTGAAGGGATGATTTTTTACTAGTGTTAAACAAATTGTGGCATTAGGGTGAAATTGCTCCTATTGCCACAATGTTTTCAAGTCGTCTGCTACAAAGGCATCTGTATGTGGAAAAAGGTAAAATTATAATAATTATGATTGCACTACAATACAATATTGATTACTGTGCTTATACATGTATGTATATATATATGTACAATATTATTGAAGTATGTCACTTGTAGAATAAAACTTAACCCTTTCCCACATTTTGATGCGTTTGTACCAGGCAATTTTGATGAATATTGTGGCAAAAGGAGATTGTTAATAATGAGCAATTCCTCGTTTGCTGCAATGCTTTCAACTCTTTTCAATAATTATACTCTTCATATCTTTGTCTGGATATTTTCGAAGTCATCTAGACCAGATTTAATCTATGTGGGAAATGGTTAAAAAGGCACTACCATATAATTAAATAAGATCGCAATTAAAAATAAATTGAATGATAATATAAAGCAATTAAATGACACAAAATCATTTTTGAAGTACAAATGCAATAGCACTGTCATAAAACCACTATTACATACTTAACAAATTCAATGGCAGTAAATAGAACTTTTCTTATCATCATTTTATAAATACAAAGATCAGAGTGTGCCTTTCTGATGTTCGATAATCTTATATATTCATAAAGTACAATATAATAGGCTGGTTGATCGATTGATTAATTGGTGTTTAACGCCGGTTTCAACAATTGTTCAGTCATATCATGGCAGCCTAAGCCTGTGCTCTCTGGCTTTCTCATTTTAGTATTCCACACAACAGACTTTCAAAGCAACTGGCTGCTTTTCCACATAGACTGACACAGACTGTTAGCCTATTGGTGGAGGATGAATAACGCTTGAAGCACAGACTTTTGTCAAACATCTGAACGAATGTTGGCTGAGCCAGGATTCAAACTCATAACACCTGGATTGACAGCCTGCATTGATCTCTACCTGAGGGCTCGGCTGTTTTGACCAGGGAGAGTGTAAATTATACTGTAATGTCTTGAAATATTGTTTATGATGTAGTCTAAAGTGTTCCAAGATTACAAAATTCAATCAATCAGTCTCCACATACAACATGCAGCAAATAACTTTGTAAACATTTAGTCAAAAATATGGAAAATCTCTACAAATGAAAAAACAAAAATCGAAAAAAAAATCAAAACATTTTTGGCAAAGGGAGAAATTGCTCATTATAAACAATTACTTCTTTCGTATTTTTTTTTAAAGTTGTTTGCTGCAGAGAGGTAAGTATGTGGGAATAGTTAAGAACCTGATTGCTTTGAGAAAAGAAACAAGACAGTAGAGCACTTCTTTCCAAGGACATTGGCAGAGAGTAAACTGATTTACATTGTAGAAGTGGAACATCGATGAACATGCTGATATGACAATTGGAATCCAAGAGCTTTTAATTCAGAGGTCCAGATAGGGAGGGGTTAACAGCTCTTTTCCCCACAATATCTCTCTTATAATCCAATCAAACCCTATGTATTAGGTACTCAAAATAATCTTCTCATAGAGATGATTTCTTTTGAGTACCTACAGCATAGGGTTAGCGGATAAAATAAGGAATTTAGAACAAGCAAAACACTCCTTATCTAGAGCTGTCTGTAAGAAAGCGTGCTCGTTTATGCCACATCTTATTAGTTACTGAGATATGGACTCTTAACGCAAAACATTTACCAGAATTTCTAAGTAAAATAATAAAGGGCAATAATTTGTATTATATGCAAGATATATTGATCTAAATTGATTATTTACATAGGTGTGAGTATTGGGAAGGGCTGTATACAGTTTCAATGCAATGCATCAAGTAGTTACTGAGTTATACACTCTATATATTTTTTAAGTCCAAAAAGGGCCATACTTTGCATTATATGCACGATAGATTTATATAACTTTGGGAAGCATTGTATAAAGTTTCAATGCAATACATAATAGGGGTAACTGAGCTTTGTACTTGCTTGCAAAACCTTAATCAAGGTATGATGCCGACGCCAGGGCAAGTACAATAGCTCTCATATTCTTTCGAAAAGTTGAGCTAAAAACTAAATGGGGTTAACAACAGATACATGGACGAACTGAAGAAAAAAATCACAACAATTCAGTGCCACATGTTCCAATACAATACTGTATAAGATAATAGGGTGCAAACTAATATTTACCACCATCAGTTGGTTCTAAAAATAAAAGTTTTGTTTAAAACTGTAAGTAAACTGTATTTACTCAAACAACATGCATGTATGTATAGACTTATTAATCTTAACCCTTTCCCGCATACAACAAATCGGCAGCAGACGGCATTGAAGACATTTAGTAAAAAAAAATATGGAAAGTCTCTTATTTATAAATGAAGGTATAATTACTGAAAATAGTTGAAAACATTGAGGCAGAAAGAAAAATTGCTTGTTTTGATAAATTTCTCCTTTTGCCACAATGTTTGCAAGACTTTTCGTCTTTTGCATATGGTTCAAGATGGCTCTATATTTGGAAGAGGGTTAACCCTTTCCCTCAATAGACGCTTTCTGACGCCTCTGCAGCAGACAGCTTTTTGAAAACATTGTGACAAAAGAAGAAATTGCTCAAAACGAGCAATTTCTCCTTTTGACACAATGTTCTCAACTTTTAGTCGTAGGTTATCCATTCAATTTTAGAGATTTTCTAGTCGTCTGCTGCAGAATTGTTGTATGAGGGAAAGGGTTAATCAATCTTGAAATATCCTGTGGACTAGATAAGGGGGAGTATTCTGGTCTTTTCTCAACTACAGTTGAACCTGTATATAAAGACCACCCATTAGAACTCAACAATATGGTCTTTGTTCGCATTTGGTCTTTAATTACAGGGTCAATGATGCAGAAAATGAGTAATTGGGTAACTAAAAAGTGTGGTTGCTATAGACAGGGAATTGCTTTTCAAAGGTGGTCTTTAGCACAGGTTTGACTGTATAGTTATCTTAACCCTTTCCCACCTACAACAAATCAGCAGCAGACGACTTTGAATACATACCCGCAAAAATATGGAAAATCTCTTTAAATGAAAGTATGATTATCAAATTACAATAGAGCAATTTCTCCATTTGCCACACGGTTTTCAAAAGTCGTCTGGTGCAGAGGCATCAGAAAGCGCCTGTATGTCGGAAAGGGTTAAAACCATATGCTGTAACAATTCTTTTGAGTACCCACAACATAGGCTTTGAGTGTCAGATAAGGATTCTGGAATTTGAAATACTCGCCTTATCTAGAACTTAGATCATTATTATCTTTTTCTTACATTCAAACATTCAAAAATCAAAATGCAAATTACATTGTTGTTAGTTTGTATATTTAAATACCCATGTCCGACATCTGCATTAGGGAAAAAGATAATGCTTTAAATAAAATATATACTTATAAATAAAGTGGATACATTTATACATAAAACTGTTGTGTATAACCCTTTCCCACATATAGATGCTTTCCGACACTTCTGTAACAGACGAATATTTAAAACATTGTAGCAAAAGTAGAAATTGCTCATAGCGAGCAATTTCTCTTTTTACCGCAATGTTTTCAAATCTATTTAATAATTAAGCTCTCCTTTATGGAGATTGTTCACGTTGGCAGATTTGTTAGTTGTGGGAACGGGTTAAACTACATGCTTACAATCATGTTTTATAGTGTTTAATTAACATTGTTTTCATGATACGGGATTTAAATCCCAAGTGGAAGAGATTCTTGCGATATAAAAACGAGTGCGCCATTATCTTTCACGAGGGATTTAATTCTCAAATCATGAAAACAATGTTTATTAAACTATATATTATATACTTGGCAATAATTTTCGTTTTTAAACGACAACACCCCTGTGCAGCTCATTTATTTTTAGCTCAGAAGCGGAGTGATCTGAATGACGTAATCTGCCAGTTTTGCAGTGACGTCACTACGCGCGCACCGACAAATGTGTACATTGGTTGAAATAAATGTGTCATGTCGATTCAAGCTCTTATTTGCGGATTTAAAAGTGCAATTGTGGATTATTTAACTGTTCATCATGAAAATAAAGTTTTAAGTAGTGAAAACGGAGCATAAAAGTGTTTAAAAAAAAGTAGTTCCGAAAAAAATCCGGCTAGTGAGCTATATCGCACACTAGGCGATATTGCTCAGTAGACAAAAAGCATGTTATAGGTTTTCTTAAGTTGGGAAATCTCTATATTTTATCATTGAGTATATAATAAAAAAAAATTATAATGTTCGCCTGATATTATTATTTCAACATCATTGAAAAAAAACAAGAAAAAAACCAGTGACAATATTCGAAAACTTGAAGAATATTTAAGATACAAGGTTGTATTATTGAAAAAGGTAAAATAGCTCAAATGGTATGTTTTTTCTAAAAAGGCAATTAACCCTTTCCCACATCCAACAATTCTGCAGCAGACGACTTTTTTTTTTTTTTTGAAAATCCCTTTAAATAAATGAAAGATCAATAATTGAAAAGAGTTGATAACATGGTGACAAAAGGAGAAATTGCTCGTTTAGAGCAATTTCTTCTTTTGTTGCCATGTTATAAAAAAGCCGTCTGCTGCAGAGCCGTCAGAAAGCGTCTATATGAGCGAAAGAGGGGGTTGATATGCACAATCTGTATCAGGTAAATGGTTGGGATTTATTCTACGAAGCAAACTGGCTAGCATTCCCTAAAGCCATATCCTCCTAACAGAAGAAAGCCATTCGAGCGTTCTACGCGTGCCTTGAGAATAATCTAAATGGTGTAGAAAGCTTCCTTGAAACCTGATCTCACAGTGTCTATAAGCTAATGCATTGCAAAATGTGCATGCTTGATTCACAGGAAAAAACAAATTGTGCATGGCTGATTCACAGGAAAAAACAATCCAAGTTAAAAACAAATGTGCATGGCTGATTCACAGGAAAAACAATCAAAGTTAAAAAAAAAAAAAAATGTGCATTGCTGATTCACACGAGAAAAAGGCAACTATATGTTATAAGATGCACAAGAACTTTGCAAAAATCAACAGAGATATATTGAGTATAATAATAATAATAATTGCTGTGAATAAAATAAATATATAAACCCTATCCCACTTACATATGCACTTTTGACACAGCAGATGCACACACTTTTTGAAAACATTGAGGCAAAAGGAGAGCAAATTCTCCTTTTGTCAAAATGTTTTCAACTGTTCTCAATAATAACAATTTAATTTTTATGAGATCTCCATATGTTTGCTTAGATTTGTTGTATGTGGGAAAGGGCATCGGTTAATAGAAATCATATGCATACTTCTGTTATAGTATTGTGAATTAAATGTCATACCCTATAGTATTATTTAACATTTTCCCTAATTATCCCTGATTTCCCACATACAACAAATCTGCAGCAGACAACTTTGAAAACAGTGTGAAAAACCTGAAAAAAATCTCCATAAAAGATAGCCTAATTGTTAAATAAAGTTGAAAACATTGTGGCTAAAGGAGAAATTGCTCATCATGAGCAATTTAACCTTTAGCCACAATGTTTTCACAAGTTGTCTTCTGCTGTTAATTGCGTCAAAATGCGTCTGCAGGTGGGAAACCAAATCATTTTATTCCTTTACTAAGTTAGAATATCTAGTAATGGGTAAAAAGGGAAATGGCTATTTACTAGCAAAAACACAACACTCATCATAAAATATAATTGTAGGCTTCAAAGCAAAAAGGTTGCAACTACATCAGTTACAGGCATTTTGCATGAAGCCATTGAAATAAAGACTTACCATCGGATTCGACACTAATTGACCTCAAGGTCATTGAAGGGCGTGTCTCCTTGGTCACCGTGACGTCGGAGGTTTGACAAGGTGGACTGACTCCATGTTTGTTTTCAGCAAATATACGGAAGAAATATGGGGTCAGAGGGACCAGGTTCTCTATCCTAAATGTTGTGCTCTGTAATTTGAAAATAAATCATTTTTAACACTCTCTGACGCCTCTGCGGCAGATGACTTTTGAAAACATTGCGAGCAATTTCTCCTTTTGCCACAATGTTTTCAATAATTATTCTTTCATTCATATTGTTACCATATCTTTTAAATAAATGTTTTCATAGTCGTCTGCTGCAAATATGGTGAACATGTATATGAGAAGAAATGGGTCAAATAAATTCTTTCCCTGTGATGATGAGCAATAATTATTGATCATTTTTTCCACAATGTTCCTATCTGAATACTTTTAAAATTTTCATCTTTAATGCTGTTGTACTTTCTTTATAATTAAAGTTCATAGTTAGATGGCAATTTGTAAAACTGTGTCGTGAGATAAGGTGTAGGTACAACTGTTTTGCGTGAAACCATCCATTTGGAAGAGTCAGACATAGGGTTCCCACGAGAAGAAAAAGAGCGCAGCAGAGCAAACACCAATGCTCGTCTGTTTTTTTCTATGACAAAAAAGTGTGCTTTTTTTAATAATTTTTAAAGCCAGAGTCATGTGACTTGGCAAAGACATGCATATTTTTTACTAGGAACACGTGTTTAAAGTTTCATTTGAAAATGTTGAACGGTGTTTGAGTAATGAGGTTAGATTAAAGTTTAGTGAGAATGCAGACGACGTGGACGCCAAGGATATCACAATAACTCATAATCATGAAGACTGTATCGTGTTAACAAGCTCTTTTATAGCAATTTTGACCATTTCAAGGGCCATAATCCAGTCATGCATTGGCGGATCTGGCTGGTTTTCGTAAGGAACCGAGAAGAGGTTTTTTACGAACCACACAACTATTGCTGACACAAGTCCACTCCTGTTCTTCAGCATCACAGATTTCCACCCTATAGTTTGTAATGGGACAGCCCCCATCATAGGCTGGACCGTACCAGGACAAAGTTGCAGAGGTCAAGGTCACTTCACTGACCCAAGGCTGACCTACTGGGGCCTCTGGCACATCTGAAAAATATCATCTTACAAAGTAAAGTAGGATTATTGAGAGAGTTATTTCTGTTGAAACATTTAATGTGCAAGTTTCTTTTTCCCGGGCCAAGAGCTGGTAGTGATACAAGCTGTCAATCAAGGGGTTGTGAGTCCGAACCTGATGGGCTAACAGTCTATGTGGAAAAGAAGCCAGTTGCTTTGAAAGACTGTTGTGTGAAACCCAGGAAACACATGGGTAGGTGAACTGGCTGCAATATGAGTCATCTTTTTTTAAAACCGCGTTAAACCCAATCAATCTTCTTTTTTACCATGAGCCATCTTTTATTCTGGTTTAAGCCCAGTACTGGTTTGTTTACCCAGGGATCATGAATAAGTGAACTGTCGCCGTGATATAACTGAAATAATGTTGAAAGCGGCGTAAAACCCCAATAAATAAATTATTCTGGATTAATGAAAAGTTTGTATTCAAAAGGAGATATTAATGTTCAATATTGAAAGTTAATTGACACTTTTTCCTGGAATTTTTCAAACTTGTTTGAGATTTAAAAGAATATTTTTAACATATATCGATGAATGTGTACTTCACCCTTTTTTTTCAAATACAGATTTCCTGTTCTTTCATCTAGATGTTTTCAAATTCGTCTGCTGCAGAAATGTTGTCTGTGGGGAAAGGGTTAAGCAAATGTGTAATAATTTATACATGTATGTAGAATTAACTGTTATTTTGATTACCTTCCACGGTCAGCCATGCGTTAGAGATATCACGTCCAAGGGCGTTCGTCACGCATACATTGTATCTACCAGCATCTTGCGACTGTATGTTGGTTACAGTGAGAGTACTAAAATGTTCATCCGTTTCCGTACACATTCTGTCATCTGTAATATTATTGGATTGATCATTGATTTTAACCCTTTATCTCATGTAGACACTTTCTGACGCCTCTGCAGCAGACGGCTTTTTGAAAACATAGTGACTAAAGCCATATAAGGCTAAATAGCACCGCCCTGGGGCGGCCATGTTTTTCGACCAATCAACATGGCTTTAAGGAATCTGATAGTGGGTCATCCAAGGAACATTTCTACAAAAATTCTTTTTCATTTCGTTGCCATGGAAACCAGAATTCTGCATGGATCCCAATTGACCAACTGGTTACCGAGAAGAAGAAGTTGCCAGACGCCGGACAAAAGGCGATCACAATAACTCACCTTGTGCACTTCATGCTCAGGTGAGCTAAAAAAAATTGTTTCGTTTCTAAGAGATTTATCATAGTGTTGTCTAGCGATTTTCAAAGTCTTCTACTGCAGATTGCATGTGGGAAAGGGTTATTTGTATATCTTTGGAAACAACTGGAGGGAAAAAAAGAAGTAATATCAGGATTCATTGAATAGAAAATAAAAAGAAATTGTCCAATAATCATTTTATCATTCAAAATGAACAATTCCTCCTTTTGCCACAATGTTTTCCACTTTTAGTTATAGGTTGGTTATCCATTCAATTATAGAGATTTCCTATTTTTTGACAAAATATGTTCAAAGTCGTCTGCTGCAGAATTGTCATATGAGGGAACCGTTACATCATAATTGTGTTTAATATTTATGCCTAGATAATTTCAAAGTCGTCTGCTGCAGATTTGTAGTATATGGGTTGAGGGTTTGATCCTTCCTAACAGTCACAATCTGGTGCCCTGGAACATCCATGGGGATAACAAACCTGAGGTAATTTCCTGTTTGTTCCTACACCACGTTACTTTACCAGGAGGAACCGACGTATATGAAGCCTTAAACTCAATTGTCCCGCCTCGCCGAATACAGAAGTCTGTGGGAGATATGTTGTAAATTTTGGGAGGGGTGGCTGTCGGTGAAAATGGCTCTTGAAGTTCCTCAGAGTCGGAATTTTCTAGTGTCTTGTATCTGTCTTCTGTAAATGAAAGAGGAAAGTGTTGACTTTATTATATTTATATTTTCTGACTTTTTATGTTAGTCTTCTCAGCAAGACACTCAATAAGAATGGCAGCCACAGTCTGAGCTTTGCTCCAACTGTAAGAGCCGGCTGAATGGGTCGGAACGATTGGGGTCAATTGCATGTCTCGAGCTCAAGTACCTGTAGCAGAGGTCCAGATAAGGAGGGGGTATTCAGCTCTTTTTCCGACAATTTCTCTCTTATTATTGAAGCAAACCCTATGTTGTTGGTACTCAAAAGAGTTGTCTCACTGAGACGATTCTTTTGAGTACCCACAACGTAGTGTATGAGTGTCAAATAAGGATTTCAGAACATAATTTTAATCTCATTGTAAAGATAAGGTGTGGGACCAATATAATTTTTTCTTGTCCGTCGCGATATGACTCGAGCTCTTGAAAGCGGTATAAAACCCAAAACAATCAAACAATCTTCTTAGCAAGTACGGCTCTTAACCCTTTCCCTCATACAGATGCTTTCTGACGCCTCTGCAGCAGACAAGCTTTTTGAAAACGTAGTGACAAAAGAAGAAATTGCTCAAAACGAGCAATTTCTCCTTTTGCCACAATGTTTTCCACTTTTAGTCATAGGTTATCCATTCAATTAAAGAGATTTTCTATTTTTTGACAAAATATGTTCAAAGTCGTCTGCTGCAGAAGTGTCGTATGAGGGAAAGGGTTAAGCAACACGATCTCCATTTAAACTGAATAGTGTAGGAGAATGTTTTATGCATGAATCTTAACTCTTTCCCACATAAATAAAACAAATCTTCAGCAGATGACTTTGAGAAAAAAATCTGGCAAAATCTATTCATATATATATAAATTAAAGTATAAAAATTCAGTGGAGTTGGCAAAAGGGGAAATTAATAGTCTTGAGCAATTTCTCCTGATGTCACAATGTTTTATCTGATAAAGAGGCGTCAGAAAGCGTCTATATTAGGGAAAGGGTTACTTAAGCAACATGATCTCCATTTAAACTGAATAGTGTGGGAGAATGTTTTATGCATGAATATTTAAACTCGTTCCCACATAAAACAAATCTTCAGCAGACGACTTTGAGGGAAAAAAAATGGCAAAACTAGGGGAAAATAGCCATAAATTAAAGTATAAACAATTTAGTGCAGTTGGAAACATTGTGGCAAAAGGGGAAATTAATAGTCTTGAGCAATTTCTCCTGTTGTCACAATGTTTTATCTGATAAAGAGGTGTCTGAAAGCGTCTTTTGTGTGTATGTGGGAAAGGGGGGTTAAATATGTAAGATAATTAAATCAACATTTTAAGTGATCTGGAAACTGTTTTCTCATCAATATTAATGACTATAATCCTTTGCCTAGAATAAATATCCACCGAAACTTCTAACACATATTCATTCTTTAATCGGCCATATTCACTTTCGATGTCTATTTTGTGGAGACCTGAAAAGTACGCCTATAGAAGACTCGAAAGGTTGACCAGCTCACCGCAGATTTTAATTGCATGATCTTTTGTTATTTAAACCTTTCCGACATACAACTTCGAAATCATTTAAGTCAGAAGTATGGAAACTCTCTGTCAATGAAAGAACATTTATTAAATAGTATAAAAAACATTGTGACAAATGGAGATATTGCTCATTATCATGAGCAATTTCTCAATTCGTTACAATGTTTACAAAAGTCGTTTGTTGCAGAGGCTTCAGAAAGTGTTTTTATGTGCGAAAGGGTTGAGCGAGATGTAAAAGCATTTCCTTACTGTTGTGTACAGCGAGTTTACAGGTTGTAGACGATGTTCCCGCAGTGTTGTTAGCGATGCAGACATACACTCCTTCATCCTGGGAGAACGCCTCGGCTATTACGAGTCTCGCTATTCTGTCATGATATGACATCTTGACGAATTTTGATTGCTGAAAAAACAAAAAACAATGAAGAAATTGCTCTTAGGAAATGACAGAGTAACATAAGTTCTCTTGGTAAGAGACGGATATATCAATTGACACTTACAATAGATTACATTTTAATTTCAATTACTATGTTTGCTTTTTTTCTAAGCTATTATAACCCTTTTCCACATATAAACACTTTATGACACCTCTGCAGCAGAAGACTTTTGAAAACAATGTGGCAAAAGGAGCCTTTGCTCATGATGAGCAATTTCTCCTTTTGCCACAATGTTTTTCAACTCTATTACAAAATTGTCCATTAATTTAAAGATATTTTCTACATTGTTGTCTGGATGTTTTCATTGTCATCTGCTGCAGACTTACAAGTATTTATAAATGGGAAAGGGTTAACTTACCT
Source organism: Serripes groenlandicus (assembly GCA_031761405.1). NCBI lineage: Eukaryota > Metazoa > Mollusca > Bivalvia > Cardiida > Cardiidae > Serripes > Serripes groenlandicus. The sequence goes on from JASEVX010000012.1 coordinate 14,002,193, forward strand.
GCTACCTGCAATGATACTTTGATAGTCAGATATTAGTTTAGTCATATAATATATATATATATGTGTGATAATCTTTCCCGAACACCTGACGAAATGGTCAGCAAATAGAATATCGGATGATTGGTGATGACCACACCCTATCAACTAACAGCCCGGCTGTAGCTTTTCCGGGGACTCTAATGAATATCCCTGGAAAATCCCCTGAGTCTTCCGAAAACTTTCCAGGGATACTTTGGGATAATCTGACACTTGAAACTCCAGTACATTTAAGTGGAAAACCTGGAAATTCCATGGACAACCTGGAACGGTTCCATGGACACCCTGGAACGGTTCTGTGAACACCTTGGAATCGTTCCGTGGACCCCAGAGTATTCGGACCATTTCCAGCGTTTCCGCATCTTACATTAAATTCCATGGTTTTTTCCATGGTTTTTCCATGGTTTCCCTGTATTTTTGTATTTTCTGTTACGAGTCCCCGGAAAAGCTACAGCCGGGATGGGATGTTAACATGTCCGGTGTACTGCATGGAGCGTGTTGAGGCTGGCCAGCGTCTTGACAGGCCAACAGCCTACTTAGATTGGAAAGATTATGGGTCTAGAATTTGATGATTTCCGGGACAAAAGTGCGTCCCTCTGGGACTCCGGGATAATCCGATATCACATGTATGGTTAAGCCCTTTACCACACCGAATAAATTTGCAGCAGACGACTTCGAAAACATTTGGGGAAAAATAAGCACATTTTTCATATAAATGTGAAAGTATTATAATAAAATTTGAATTAAAAATATTGTGGCAAAAAAAGGTAAAAATTGCCCATTATCAAGGAGAGTTATTGCTCTCAGTCTTTGAACAATTTATACTTTCTGTATTTCTGCTCATCTTCCTTGCAATGCAAGCAGATAGTTTTTAACCCATAGACGCAATTTGACGCCATTGCAGCAGCCAAATTTAGTAAACATTGTGGCAAAAGGAGCAATTGCTCATAATGAGCAATTTCTCCTTTTGCTCAATCTTTTCAAATGCAATCTACTGCAGATAATTATATCAATATGCATCTGAAAGTCGTCTGCTGCAGAAGTGTTGTATGAGGGAAAGGGTTAAGCCATAAATTTGCAAAAGATTTGTGGACAGAGAAAAAATTTGCGGCAGACAACTTTGAAAACATCTACAAGTAGGAAAAAATATGTAAATTCTCTACAATCAAAAGTATAATTATAAAATTGAGTTGAAAATATATTTAAGGTCGTCTGCTGCAGATTTGTTGTATGTAAGAACCTTTTCCCACATACGATAAATCTGCAGCAGACGACTTTGAAAACACTTTTGCAAAAATATAAAAAATCTCCACAAATGGTTAATTTCTTATTAGAATTGAAAACATTGTGACCAAAGAAGAAATTGCTTGTTTTGAGCAATTTCTCCTTTCGTCAAAAGTCTGCTGCAAAGCAATCAGAAAGCATCTGTATGTGAAACAAAAGGGCCAAGTTGGCTTGAGTGATAGAAAATTAGTAACAAATATTAAACAGTAAATATCTGGGAAAATCTGATCAGGAGTGCAATGAAACTGCAAGGAGTGGACACTGTTAACGAAATAGCTTATCAGTAAAGGCTATTTGTATCTAGAAGTCTAACAACAACTTCAATAAGAATGTAATAACAATAACTTCAATAAGAATGTAATTATTAAGTTTTGTCATTTTGCCCCTTTCCTGATGCCACCTTGCTGCCCTTTTTTTCAACAAAATTAATATGGCTTGAACAGTTTTTGTAGAGGGTCACTCAAGGAACATTTCTACCAAATGATCTTGCAATCGGACAAGCAGATTATAGAGGAAAAGGATTTTCAACCAAAGTTCTACACAGAATGAAGTTTTTGAACAATTTTGAAAGAAGACCAACAAAGGATAATTCCTGAGAAGTTGAAATTGGTCAAGTGGATTTGTAGGAGTTGTCATTTGTAGCTAAAAGTTCAATTTACCCCTTTTGTGAAGATGCCTGCTTATGATTTTGAACAATTTTTGTAGTGGTTCACCCAAGAAACATTTCTACCAAATTATATTGGAATCTGACAAGCAGATTCGGAGAAGAAGATTTTTTAAGTTTGGACATTTTGCCCCCTTTCTGATGCCGCAGCAACCAAAGTTCTCAATGGAATGTAAATCTTTAACAATTTTGAAAGAGGACCACCAAAGAAACATTCCTGTATTGTTTCGTGAAAATTGTTTATGCGGTTTAGGAGGAGACGATGTTTAAAACTAAAAGTTAACGATGCACAACGGACAGAGGGATCAATCAGAATAGGCTCAGGTGATCTAAAAAACGGTTAATCCTTTCCCTCATACAACAATCCTGCAACAGACGACTTTGAACGTGCTTTGTCAAAACATAGAAAATCTCTATAATTGAAATGGATAACCTATGACTATAAGTGGAAAACATTGTGGCAAAAGGAGAAATTGCACGTTTTCTTCTTTTGTCACTATGTTTTCAAAAAGCCGTCTGCTGCAGAGGCGTCAGAAAGCGTCTATATGAGGGAAAGGGTTAAAGGGATACTGACCTTGACCTTCTTATCATTGACTGCCCACGATATTTCCGGTGCAGGCGTACCTGTAACTCCACATTCTAGTATCACTTCACTTCCGTAAGTAACAGTCTGGTCTTCTAATTGCGTCTCAAATTCCGGTTTCGAATCACTTACTCTCGTAATGTTGGACTGGTTTACGGTCACTCTTGTAATATTAGTTTTTGTGTCTTTAGACTGGTTTTCTGCCTCGTTAATCCGATATTCGGTCACTCGAGATATTTTAGGAACCTCAACACTTTTACCTCTAGAAATATATTCCTGATGAAGCTCCGATTTTGGACCTTCGAAGCTGCGAGTCTTCGTGAATTTTCTTTCGGATTTACTAAAATCCATCTTTTCGGGAGATTTAAATCTTGAAGTTCTGTCCGCTATTGACAATGACAGATTGGTACCGTGTTCTCTCCTGTTTTTCAATGAGATTTTACTTTCAGGTTGAAAACCAGTCTCTTTTGTTGAGTTTTCAAATTTCCGTAATACTTGATTCACTTTATTGCCACTTGTAGTAACAGCAGGTCTGCTGTGCGCACTATGAACACTTTTTGGAGATATATCTTTGACCTTAGAATCACAATTCTCGAATAATTGTCGTTTCTGAGACAAACCAGTAGTTAATGATCCATCCGATTTACTGGAGTCTGTGTCTCTTAAATGCTTGCTTGAACTCAAGCCTTTATGATCCTGTCTGCCTATCTTATTTAAACTTAAATTCTTATGATCCAATTCTACTTGTTTGTCCGAGTTGAATGCTGTATGACTAACTAAACTATGCTTCTTAGAAGCTAATTCTGTATGACTGGGATTTAAATCGCTGATAGTTTTAACTCCACCAGCTGTTTCATCGTTCTTATGTAGACACCTGGATGACTTTGGAATCAAAATGGTAGTGTCCCCATGAACCTGGGAGTCACTGTTATTTAAGTCTTGTTTCTTGGAATCGTTGGTAGTGTCCCCATGCACCTGGGAGTCACCGTTACTTACGTCTTGTTTCTTGGAATCGAGGGTAGTGTCACCATGAACCTGGGAGTCACCTTTATTTAAGTCTTGTTTCTTGGAATCGTTGGTAGTATCCCCATGAACCTGGGAGTCACCGTTTTTTAAGTCTTGTTTCTTGGAATCGAGGGTAGTGTCCCCCTGTGAGTCACCGTTAGTTAAGTCTTGTTTCTTTGAATCGTTGGTAGTGTCCCCCTGGGAGTCATCGTTATTTAAGTCTTGTTTCTTGGAATCGTTGGTAGTGTTCCAATGAACCTGGGAGTCACTGTTATTAAAATCTTGTTTCTTGGAATCGTTGGTAGTGTTCCAATGAACCTGGGAGTCACTGTTATTAAAATCTTGTTTCTTGGAATCGTTGGTAGTGTCCCCATGAACCTTGGAGTCACCTTTATTTAAGTCTTGTTTCTTGGAATCAATGGTAGTGTCCACATGAACCTTGGAGTCACCTTTATTTAAGTCTTGTTTCTTGGAATCAATGGTAGTGTCCACATGAACCTTGGAGTCACCTTTATTTAAGTCTTGTTTCTTGGAATCAATGGTAGTGTCCACATGAACCTTGGAGTCACCTTTATTTAAGTCTTGTTTCTTGGAATCAATGGTAGTGTCCACATGAACCTTGGAGTCACCTTTATTTAAGTCTTGTTTCTTTGAATCATTGGTAGTGTCCCTATGAACCTTGGAGTCACCTTTATTTAAGTCTTGTTTCTTTGAATCGTTTTTACTCCATGTACTGTTTGATAGACTGCTCGGAAAGCTCAGACTGAACTGACTTTTAGCTTTATATTCACTTTTAAGCACTTCGGAATCTTTTAACAACCTGTCCGAGTCACTGCTAGAATCAGAGAGACTCGAGTTCAAACCGTTTGTATTGTCAGTTACTTTTGCCTTGTTTTTCAAAACTCCACGGAAATCTATCTGATTCACAAAGCCTTTCTTTTCTACAGTCAATTGGGTTGAACTTTTTTGTTTTAAATGGCCACTTAATAGTTTCAGTCCCTCTGGCTTCCCAGGGCTAGGATTGGAATTCAGTTTTCTTGATTCTGCGCTTGATACGTAGTTATGTTCTACTGGCTTTTGAGATCTGTAGTATTTAAATAACATAGAACTGGTTTAGATCGGCCATTATATCTAAATTAACCCTCATTCCAACATTCATTAAAATCCGCAGCAGACTACTTTGAAGTCACCTTGGCAAAAAGTGTGAAATCTCTTTATAAATGAAAGTATTTTTATCAAATAGAGTTGAAAACATTGTGGCAAATGGAGCAATTTCTCTGTTTGCCACAATGTTTTCCAAAATTGTCTGCTGCGGAGGTGTCAGAAAGCATAATATATGTATTTATATCATAAATGACGTCACCAGCGTGATATAACGTCATTCTATATTTTTCGGTATATAACTAGAGTAATAACAATGCTACGTAACGTCATAATGAAAAGAATTGAAAATGACCGCGCTATATATGACGTTATGTATATTTTGCACTAATATTCGTCGAATTGGAATTTATGATATAAATAGAATATAACATTCATGGTCATTCAATACAAAATTTTATTATACTCGTTTTCTAAAATTTCGTATTGAATGACCACTCATGTAATATTATCCTCTATGTATTTGGGAAAAGGTTAACCCTTTCCCTCATACAACAATTCTGCAGCAGACGACTTTGAACATATTTTGTCAAATAATGGAAAATCTCTATAATTATATGGATAACCTATGACTAAAAGTGGAAAACATTGTGACAAAAGGAGAAATTGCACGTTTTGTGCAATTTCTTCTTTTGTTACTATTAGGTTTTCAAAAAGCCGTCTGCTGCAGAGGCGTCAGAAAGCGTCTATATGAGGGAAAGAGTTAAAAGCTAAAATTACAACATGAATACCAGTAGCCATGTTCTAAATTATGCAATTTGTAAATCTATGAAGCCCAAAGGCAACAATTTTCCTTAGAGAAATTCAACAGATTACAAAATTAACAAGAGTGCCAGTGCCGCCACAAAATATAAAGATCAAGATTGGTCCTTTTAATTATTGCTTTTAACATGTCTGTATACATAAGCTCAAAATGAAGTCTGTGAGACCAGTTAGCTTAGCTGGAAGAGACAGGGACCTGAGATCATGGTTGCCTGGGTAGTAGGTTCGATCCCTGCAGGGGCAGCCGGGTGTTTCCTTGAGCAAAACGGTTTATCCACAATTGTTCAGAGTTGAAAGTCTTACTCTGCTTACCAGCCTAGCTGACTTTGGTATTAACTAAAAATCACTCTACTGGATAATCCCTGCTTTATGAACTTCTACCTGTTTGGAAACTTGAGTTGCGTTCTCAAGTGAATATGCTATAGAGACCAAGTTTCGAAAGGCATAACTATTGCAAAAATTGCTGAACCGGAAAATCCCTGATTCATGCACATCTACCCATTATAGTAATGATATTGACCAAGTTTTGAAAAGATTCAGTCAGAAACGTAGGAAGAGTTGCGTTCACAAGCCGCAATATCAATCAGCTACAGAGACTAAGTTACAAGGGACATAAATCTTGCAAAAATCAATGAACCGGAAAATTGCCGCTTCATGCACATCTACCCATTATAGTTATGACATTGACCAAGTTTTGAAAAGATTCGGTCAGAAACATAGGAGGAGTTGCGTTCACAAGGCTGCAATATCAATCAGCTATAGAGACTAGTGAATATGCTATAGAGACCAAGTTTCGAAAGGCATAACTATTGCAAAAATTGCTGAACCGGAAAATCCCTGATTCATGCACATCTACCCATTATAGTAATGATATTGACCAAGTTGTGAAAAGATTCAGTCAGAAACGTAGGAAGAGTTGCATTCACAAGCCGCAATATCAATCAGCTACAGAGACTAAGTTACAAGGGACATAGATCTTGCAAAAATCAATGAACCGGAAAATCGCTGCTTCATGCACATCTACCCATTATAGTCATGTCATTGACCAAGTTTTGAAAAGATTCGGTCAGAAACATAGGAGTTGCGTTCACAAGGCTGCAATATCAATCGGCTACAGAGACTAAGTTACAAGGGACATAAATCTTGCAAATATCAATGAACAGCTTCATGCACATCTACACATTATAGTTATGACATTGACCAAGTTTTGTAAAGATACGGTCAGAAACGTAGGAGGAGTTGTGTTCACAAGAAATGGACGTACGGACAGACGGAGAAGATGACGCCAATATACGACCGCCTCTGGCGGCGTATAAAAACTTGTCATGTATCTTGTTATTAACCCTTTCCCTCATATAGAGGCTTTCTGACGCCTCTGCAGCAGACGGCTTTTTGAAAACATAGTGACAAAAGAAACAAGAGTTGTCGGAGGACAATATAGCTCGCCTATCAGGGCCATCGTATATCAGGGCCTACTTCAGAACAGTTAAAGTATTAGGTAAAGTCGCACAGTATCACCTATTGCAAGATAATACACCTTTTCAATACTTTTGACAAAAATTCTAAGTTCAACTAGAATAGAGTGCTCCCCGGAGCACGTGTGTCACCTGCCGGCGCCTTGTCAGGAAATTTTAATTTTTGATAGAAAAGGGGCAATAACTATGATATAAAAAATATTTGGATTATCCCCCTTTTGTGAACCCATCACAAAAATTGATATAAACATTTGTCAGAAGTTTCAATTCAATCCTTTGAGCAGAAAAAAAGTAATTTGAATATTTGACAAAAAAGGGGCAATAACTCTGATATAAAAATATTTGGATTATCCCCCTTTTGTGAACCCATCATACACATTGATATAAACATTTGTCAGAAGTTTCAATCCAATCCTTTGAGTAGATTAAATTTTTGACAGAAAAGGGCCAAAAACTCTGATATAAAAATATTTGGATTATCCCCCTTTTTGTGAACCCATCATACACATTGATATAAACATTTGTCAGAAGTTTCAATCCAATCCTTTGAGTAGAAAAAAAGTTATTTGAAAATTTAAATTTTTGACAGAAAAGGGGCAATAACTCCGATATAAAATTATTTGGATTATCGCCCTTTTGTGAACCAATCACACACATTGATAAAAACATTTGTCAGAAGTTTCAATCTAATCCTTTGAGTAGAACAAAAGTTATTTGAAAATTTAAATTTTTGACAGAAAAGGGGCAATAACTCTGATATAAAATTATTTGGATTATCGCCCTTTTGTGAACCAATCACACACATTGATAAAAACATTTGTCAGAAGTTTCAATCTAATCCTTTGAGTAGAACAAAAGTTATTTGAAAACGTGACGAAAAAAGTGTGACGGACAGACAGACAGACAGACGCCGGATAAAAAAACAAATAGACAGACAGACGTCGAATAAAAAAAAAAGTAACATTTGTCAGAAGTTTCAATCCAATCCTTCGGGTAGAAAAAAAGTTATTTGAAAATTTAATTTTTTGACAGAAAAGGGGCAATAACTCTGATATAAAATTATTTGGATTATCCCCCTTTTGTGAACCAATCACACACATTGATATAAACATTTGTCAGAAGTTTCAATCTAATCCTTTGAGTAGAAAAAAAGTTATTTGAAAACGTGACGAAAAAGTTAGATTTTTTGACAGAAAAGGGGCAATAACTCTGATATAACTTGACCTTGACCCAGGGTCAGGACGGGTGTAGTGGGGTGCGTAGATGGACCAATAGTTCCTAAATGTATAAACTAAATATGAAAGCAATCAATGTCATAATAGTGAATGCAGAGTGATATGTTAAACGTTAAACGCAAACCTTAAACCTTGTAACTGAACCAAGTAGAAATGACCTTGACCTTGACCCAGGTGCAGGACGGGTGTAGTGGTGTGCGCAGATGGATGACCAATAGTTCCTAAATGTATAAACTAAATATGAAAGCAATCAATGTCATAATAGTGACTGCAGAGTGATATGTTAAACGTTAAACGCAAACCTTAAACCTTGTAACTGAACCAAGTAGAAATGACCTTGACCTTGACCCAGGGTCAGAACGGGTGTAGTGGTGTGCGTAGATGGATGACCAATAGTTCCTAAATGTATAAACTAAATATGAAAGCAATCAATGTCATAATAGTGAATGCAGAGTGATATGTTAAATGTTAAACGCAAACCTTAAACCTTGTAACTGAACCAAGTAGAACCAAGTAGAAATGATCTTGACCTTCACCCAGGGTCAGGACGGGTGTAGTGGTGTGCGTAGATGGATGACAAATGGTTCCTAAAGGTATAAACCCTTAAAACCCAAATTAAAACCTTAAACACAAACCTTAAACCTAGGTGTCTACGCCACCGCCGACGGTGCCGACGCCGGGGGTAACACATAAGCTCTCCTGTACTTCGTACTGGCGAGCTAAAAATTGCTGAAAACGAGCAATTTCTCCTTTTGACACAATGTTTTCCACTTTTAGTCATAGGTTATCCATTCAATTATAGAGATATTCTATTTTTTCACAAAATATGTTCAAAGTCGTCGTTTGCAGGATTGTCGTATGAGGGAAAGAGTTATGCAACCATCAAAGAGGCATCCTCGGTACCCAGGCTATTCATAACATATATGATACCCTGGGCAAATTGGCTAGCGAAACTTTGTAAAGCATGCACCACGATTTCTTCCGTAACTACACTGTAATTTTCCTATCGCACAAGGTTTGTGTCATGCTGCCAGGCCAATCAAGCAGCTGCATTTCTCCTTATAAATTATTCATGAGTACGAGATTTTTACAGCCAATTTGCCTAGGGTATCACATATTTTATGAATAGCCTGGGTTCCGAGGATGCCAACGAGGTAGCTTAATTTAACTCTTTCTACATACAATAAATATACAGCAGACGACTTTGAAAAATATGGGAAAAAAAAAGGCCACAAGTGAGAAATTTCAACCTATTAGAGATTTTAACCTATTAGAGATTTCAACCTATTAGAGATTTTAACCTATTAGAGATTTTAGCCTATTAGAGATTTTAACCTATTAAGAGATTTCAACCTATTAGAGATTTTAACCTATTAGAGATTTCAACCTATTAAGAGATTTTAACCTATTAGAGATTTTAACCTATTAGAGATTTCAACCTATTAGAGATTTTTGACCTATTAGAGATTTTAACCTAATAGAGATTTCAACCTATTAGAGATTTTAACCTATTTAATAAACTTCTATTATGGGCAATTTCTCCTTTTGCCACAATGTTTAAAAGTTGGCTGCTGTAAAGGCGTCAAATTGGGTCTATATGTATGAAAGGGTTTAACTATATATGCATGCATTGCAAGGGAAATGAGCAGAAACACAGAAAGTACAAGTGTTTCAAAGACAGAGAGCAATAACTCTCCTTGGTATTATCTGAGAGTATCAAATTTAAACTGGTTCACATCTTGTCATGAAATTGAACGTTATTGAAATATCTACATGCATCCAAGTTTTTCTTTCTGTTCAAAAATATATTCATTTTATCTAACAACAGTATGCTTTCCTGTGTCTTATACTTTCACTCCTCCAAATTGAAACAAGAGTTGAAATCATGTAGGTACTAGATTGATTGATTGCGGATTAACGCCGTTTTTAACAATTTCTCAGTTATATCACGGCAGCCAGTTTACCTACTCATGCATTTCCTGGTTTTCTCACACCAGTACTCCACAAAACAATCTTCCCAAGCAACTGGCTGCTTTTCCACATAGAAGACAAATGACGCATGTCACATCGACTTTTGTCAATTGTCGGAAAGAAAGTTGGCCGAGCCGGGATTCGAACTCACAACCCCTGGATGTAGGTACTAGAGGTATTGCACAAATAAAAAGGCAATTTATAATTTGCCCACAATGTTTTAAAAAGTGTCTGCTGCCCAAGCAATCTGTATCAAGGCTCACCTTTGGTAGCTCAGTTTGCAATGTCGTGGGCTATCAATCAATGGGTCATGAGTGCGAACCCCAGCTGGACCATTAACCTTTCTGACGTTTCACAAAAAGTCAATGCGACAAGTGTCATATCATCCTCCACCAAGGGCTGACGCTCAGTCTTTAAAGAAAAGCAGCCAGTTGCTTGCACAAATTGTTGTATGGAGTACAGTACTGGTGTCAGAAAGTCAGGAAACACATGTGTAGATGAACTAGCCTCCATGATTTGACTAAAAGATTGTTGAAAACAGTGTGATGCATATGCAGCTGACTACTTTTGAAAAGATTCTGGCAAAAAGAGAAATTGCTCATAACAAGCAATTTCTCATTTTGCCACAATCTTTTCTATTCTATGCAATATCATTGAAAGACATTTTTTGTAAATCTTTGCTTAGTTGTCTGCCGCAAGTGTGTTGTATGTGGGAAATGGTTAATCAGTCGAACAGTATCAGAATTAATTAAAAGATTAGTTATCTTACCTTTTCTTAAGCACAGATCTGAAATCTGTGGTTTTAGGTGATGGTGAAGTGGTCTCCCCTACAATTAACCGACAAGAGGCGCTGACTGTACCGGCAGTGTTGCTGAGGCTGCAGGTATACTGGCCACTATCCTCCAGAGCACAGTTGAGTATCTCTAGGAAATACCAATCATCACAAATACTGGATATCTGTGATAAAAAGATTTGATACATCACAAATACTGGATATCTGTGATAAAAGATTTGATACATGTAGTGTTGGACCATCGGTTCCATTTTTACAATTGATTATGGGTTACAATCGCTTTGCCTCATTCGATTAGACATCGATTATATAATCGGTTCATACAGTAATGTATTTAACAGGCCTCAATGTTTGCAATGCTTATAAATTATTTATGCTTGATAATTAAACAATATACCGGCTTAATGTCTTGTCTTTACTCGGTTGTATCATTTTATTGCCAAAAAAACCCACTTGCTAGCCCACCAAATATGAGGTTTCAAACATGACTGCTAGAGTAATCTCTTTGTTGAAGCGAATATTAATCAAGCATAAATGAATAAAAAAAAAGTGAACCAATTGATAATCGATTGTGGTAAAATGCAATTGATTATTGCCAACGTGATGCATATCCGATCAACTTTTGATTATAATCGATCATGAATGGGGGAGACGTAATTTGTCTTTCATCAATCGGTTAACAGTCTTTGTGAAAAAGATGCCAGTTGTTTTGAAAGAATGTTGTTTGGGAAAGCACATGGATAGATTAATTGGCCATGATGATATGACTGAAAAATTGTGTTGAAAATGGCATTATCCACAAATCAATCAATCAATCAATTACAAGTGCAGCAAGATTTGAAATAAATTGGTGAGACTGCTTAACCCTTTCCCCACATATAGATGCTCTCTGACGCTTCTGCAGCAGACGAATTTTGAAAAATGTGTGGCAAAAGGAGAGACTGCTCATAATGAGCAATATCTCCCTTTGCTACGCTGTTTTTTCACTCCATTAACCCTTTCCCTCATACGACAATTCTGCAGCAAACGACTTCGAACATATTTCGTCAAAAAGTAGAAAATCTCTATAATTGAATGGATAACCTATGACTAAAGTGGAGAACATTGTGACAAAAGGAGAAATTGCTTGTTTTAAGCAATTTCTTCTTTTGTCAAGTGCTATGTTTTCAAAAAGCCATCTGCTGCAGAGGAGTCAAAAGCATCTATATGAGGGAAAGGGTTAAGAAAGTTTTATTTCATTTATAGATAATTAATTTCCTAATTTGGTCTAGATGCTTTCAAAGTCAACTGCTGCAGAATTGATGTATGTGGGAAAGGGTTAAGTTTCTCTACCATGTGCTCTTACCTTATACTGGTTCCCGTTTTTAATAGTTGCAGTTCCCTTTGACCATAGTACGGTAGGCTGGGGTTCACCAGACACTCGACATTTCAATATTGCACTGGTTCCCGTAGTAGCATGAACTTTTTCTGGAGGTTTCACAAATTCTGGACAACGATGGGTCACTTCTGGGACGGTTTCCGTATCCGGTACTTTTGTTAGTTCAAATAAATAAAACAAAAGGCACATGCAGATTTCTCACATAAATACATTCAAAAATGTCTTTCAAAAATTGTAAAACATTGGGACCTTTTCAGGAATGCTTCACTTTGCTTAGACTTTACATTAAATACAAAACATCGTGACAAATCTAATTATATAACTATAAAACATGGGAGAGAAAAAAGACAGAGAAAGATAAAAATCAATATAATTATATATACAATGTACTTAATTATGATAATAATTATAATAAGAAGAAAAATTCAGAACAGTGAAAATGAAAAATAGCAATAAAAATAAAATAAAGACAAATAAACAGGACAGAAAGGTTAGCTATAGGGAGAAAGCAGGGTTGTGTTAGTTTTTATTGTTTTCTGAACTTTGAGCGAAGTCCTTCTGAAAAGACAGAACAGAAAGAAATATAATTAATTAAATATCGTATTCATTTGAACTATTCGTTTACTAGACTAGTAACCATGCATTCTAATTATGCATCAAAGAAGTTCAGTTGAAAGTAAACTACTTGCATGCCTCCGTATGGTCAAAGTGTTTGATTAATTCAGGGGTTCAACACCATTTTCAAAAAAAAAAACAGTCATATCTGGGCTGCCGGTTTACATAATCATTGTGTTTCCTGGCTTTCTCACACCAGAACTCCGAACAAAAATTCTTTCTAAGCAATTGGATGCTTTTCAACATAGACTGTTAGTCCATTAAATGTTGTGGAAAGCAAATGAGACATGTTGCAGCGTCTGTTCAAACTCAGTGCAGCCCCCTGGATTACAGCCAGCTTCATTACCGTTACTGGGGTTTGACCTATGGTCTGAGAGAAACAGAAAACTATGAACACAGCTCCTATATATTTATAAGTTTGTTTGGAGTTTAACGCCGCTTTCAACAGCTTTGGTCATATCACGGCGGTCAGTGCACCTACCCATGTTTTCATGGCTTTCCCACACCAGTACTTACACAACATTCTTTCGAAGCCACTGACTACTTTCTCACATAGATCAGAGGTGAGAGGCAATGAAAAACATCGCCCGAAAGAATGTCGCCGCAACCGGGTATCGAACCCGTGACCTCCAGATCACGAGTCAGATACGCTACCAATTGAGCTACCCGGCCGGGTATATTTATAAGTAAAAAGAGTGTTGAGAAGGAATTATTGTGAGAAAAGGAGAAATTTCTCAATTCAAGCAATTTACTTTTTACTTATATTAATTTCAGGTTAGACTTCATTAAAAGAATCTTCTACATCTATGAGGGAAACAGACAGAAACCTTATGCATGAAACACCATACATCCTAGATCAATACAAAAGAAGAAATGAAATCGGGTTGATGAATGAAATACAGGCTCAAACAATGGTGGAAAGGTGAAGCATTCCATTTCAAGGTCAAATGTCAAAATGCACATTTCTGATTAAAAGCAATTGATCCTTCTTTAACAATGTTTTCAAAAGACGTAGATAGCTTTCTTTAACCTCTTTCCCACAAACAGAAAATCTGCAGCAGATAACTTTGAAAAATATAGAATAGCTTTATAGAATATAGAAGGTTTAAAAAAGATGAAAACAGTGTGGCAAAAGAAGAATTTGCTTGTTTTGAGCAATTTCTCCTTCTGTCACTAAAGTCCGACTACTGCAGAGGCGTCAGAAAGCATCTCTATGCAGGAAAGTGTTAAAAGAGATTCCTTTTTTCCCATAAGATAATGAGTCGTCTGATGCGATTTGTTATATTTGGGAAAGAGTTACAGGATTACATTCCAAACCCCTTTTTCCTATGACAACTGCCACATTGCTGTGAAAGCAATTAAAGGGTATATGCAAATTACTTCTGCATTGTAAATGTCATTGACTATCAAAAAATAATCATACTGTGAATATATACAAATAAATAATGAGTGCAATGCATTAAATAAATAATGAGTCCCTTATTTCAAATTATCTCCCTTTATATCATTGTCATTTCCTAAATCATTACCGATTAAAAAGTTTTCTCACATTGAGAGGCATTTTGATGCATCTGCAGCAGAGGAGTTTTGAAAACATCATAGCAAAAGGATGAGCAATTTCTTCTTTTACCACAATGTTTTTCAACTCTTTTCATTAATTATATTATTTTAATACTGACAGATTTTCCAAATTTTCATTTATGTGTTTTCAAATTCGTCTGCTACAGATTTGTTATCTGTGGGAAAGGATTAAACCTTTCCCACTTGCAGAGGCATTCCGACGCATCTGCATTAGACAACTTTTGAAAACAGTGTGACAAAAGGAGAAGTTGCTCATGATGTGCAATTATTGTCCCTTTGCCACAATGTTTACAACTCTATTTAATGATTATTTTCGCATTTATAGAGATATTTCACACTTTTGCAAATATGTTTACAAATTTTTCTGCAACAGCTTTGTTATATGTGGTAAAGGATTAAATAAATAAAGAATCAGTTATAAACAAACAATAAAAATAAGCAGATCTGTATTTCAAATTATCTTCATTTACATTATACAAATGTAGTCACTTTCTAAATCATAATCAATTAAAAGTTATAATTAAACTGGACATTCATTTATCCAATATTATACAGATGTTATAATTGCAAACCACTTTCCGTATATTAATATATATACAGAGTTGTCTGCTTCAGATTTAATGTCTGTCAGAACATAATTAACCCTTTCCCACATATAGATGCTGACGCCACTGCAGCAAACGACTTTTGAAAACACTGCGGCAAAATGAGAAATTGCTCAAAACAAGCAATTTCTCCTTTTGTTGTAGTGTTTTCAATGTTATTCAATTGTTATTTTTATTATTTATTAAGATGTTTCACATCGTCTGCTACAGATTTTCTGTAAGTAGAAAAGGGTTAACCCTTTCCCTCATATAGATGCTTTCTGACTCCTTTGCAGCAGACAGCATTTTGAAAACAAAGTGACAAAAGAAGAAATTGCTCAAAACAAGCAATTTCTCCTTTTGCCACAATGTTTAACATTTTAGTCATAGGTTATCTATTCAAATAGAGAGATTTTCCATTTTTTGTCAAAATATGTTCAGTCGTCTGCTGCAGAATTGTTGTATGAGGGAAAGGATTTAGTGTCCAAAGTCAGTCTTCCTTAGTTTGTTTCTTATAGTATGGTGTTTTTTACACAGCTTTCAGTAATTTTTCAGTTATATCATGGAGTTTCGTTATTTACCATGGTGCATGCAGTACTTCTGATCCATTTATCCTGACAAAAGCAAGTCTTCAATCCGGAGCCAAGGAGGGAAAGACATTATTACCATTTTTAAAGTCCTTTGTATGACCCTAATGGGAATCGAACCAGGGACCTCCCGCACCCTATGCAGACACTCTACCGCTACACCACCAAGGTGGTCTTAGACCAGTTCGCACTGGGAAAATGTTACAGCCTAAACTATAATCTAATTAAAATAGTGACTGGTCTGAATTATCAAATTAAAACCCATTTCAAGTAATTTCAATTGCCTTTCCTGTGAAAATTTAACCCTACAATAAAATGAATACTTTATGCAAGTTTTGAAAACATTGTGGGCACAATGAAAAGATTTAAACCCTTTCCCACATTTAGATGCAAAATTATTGCAATAAAAGGTGAAATTTCTTGTTTTGAGCAATTTCACCTTTTAATGCAATGTTTTCAAAAGTCACATGTTCAATGGCAAGTGTCAAATGTCGTCTGTGTGAAGAAATGAGTTAACTCTTTCCCTCATACGACAATTCTGCAGCAGACGACTTTGAACGTATTTTGTCAAAACATAGAAAATCTCCATAATTGAATGGATAACCTATGACAAAAAGTGGAAAACATTGTGACAAAAGGAGAAATTGCACGTTCTGTGCAATTTCTTCTTTTGTCACTATGTTTTCAAAAGACGTCTGCTGCAAATGCGTCGGAATGCGTCTGGAAGTGGGAAAGGGTTAATGAAAATATCTTACCCAAGCCGTCTTACAACGCTGCAACTTCCCTTTTATTTCCAATAATTTTTATCCCTTTTCTTACAAAATTTAAAAATGTGCCCTCCTTTAAAAATGACCTACGTCCTATAAACTATAAACTAGAATAACAGGCGTAGTATCATAAGCTCAATTATTTGCTCATAAACTATATCTAACCCTTTATAACCCTTTCCCACATACAGCAAATCCGCAGCAAAAGACTTATGAAAACATCTAGGTAAAAAAAAAAAGGACAATCTCTCCAAGTGAAATATAATTGATCAGAAGATAGTTAGCAATTGTCTCTGTCGAGCCCCTTTGCTTAAAACAGTGTGACAAAAGATGCCTCAAACTGTGCCTGAAAGTGGGAACGGGATAATTATATTCAGACTGTGGGATAGATTGAAAAATAAACCTGAAGTATTTGGTAAAAACAAAAATGTCAGTCAGCTGCCTACAAAACCCTCTCCCACCTATAGACACATTTCGACGCATCTTCAGGACGACTTCTGAAAACAATGTGGCAAATAGAGAAATTGCTCATGAGCAATTTCGCCATTTGTCACAATGTTTTCAACTCTTCATTCAATAACTATATAATAATTTGTAGAGATTTTCCATACTTTTTCCTAGCTGTTTTCAAAGTCATCTGCTGCAGATTTCCTTTCTGTGGGATAATCGGATTAATGCGGATTATTGCTCTTATCAAATAATTGCACTGTTTGCCACTAATTCTTCAAAAATATTCAATACATTTCCATCCCCATACAAATCTGCAGCAGAAAACTTTGAAAACCTCAGGGCAGAACTTATAATGGAAAACCTCTAAATATGAAAGTGCAATTAATGAAATGAGTTGAAAACAATATGCCAAACGGAGAAATTGCTCATTATGATCAATTTCTCCTTTTGCCACAATGTTTTCAAAAGTGGTCTGCTTCAGAGGCGTCAAAAGGCATCAATGTCTGGGAAAGGGTTAATAGAGAATTTCCATATTTTGGCCTAGCTGTTTTCATAGTACATGTAGTGCTGCAGATTTTTTGTGGGGAAAGGGTTAATTAAAACATCAAAATCAAAATTCTGTGTTGAATTAAACCAATCAAATGATGTCAATCAAAACTTAAAAGACAATTTAACCTACATGATTTTCGCCTTTTGACATTTATGCTGGTATAGAAACTACAATTTTATGCTTGTAAACCCTTTCCTTAACCCTGTCCCTCTTACGACAATTCATCAGCAGACGACTTTGAACATATTTTGTCAAAAAATGGAAAATCTCTAGAATTGAATGGATAACCTATGACTAAAAGTGGAAAAACATTGTGGCAATAGGAGAAATTGCTCGTTTTGAGCAATTTCTTCTTTTGTCACTATGATTTCAAAAAGTCGTCTGCTGCAGAGGCGTCAGAAAGCGTCTATATGAGGGAAAGGGTTAATATGATATCTTTCAGAGTCGTCTGCTTTGAACACATAAGGCAAAACTTGTAAGATTAAGCAATTTCAACGTACAATATTAGTATAGAGTTGAAACCACTGTGAATAAAAGAGAAATTGCTATAATTGAACAATTTCTCAGTTTTCCGCAATTTTTCAAAAGTCATCTGCAACAAAGGGTTCCGATGTCCTCTGTATCATAGAAAGCTTTTAACCCTTTTCCACATACAACAGATATGCAGCAGATGACATTGAACAAAATATCTGCAAAAATCTCTTTAAATGGAAGTATAATTATTGTAAAAAAAAACAGAAAACATTGTGGAAAAATGGAGAAATTGCTCATCATCAGCAATTTCTCCCTTAACCTCAACGTTTTCAAAAGCTGTCTGCTTCCAAGGCATCAGAAAGCAACTGTTAATGCAAGAAAGGGTTAACTCTTTCCCTCATACGACAATTCTGCAGCAGACGACTTTGAACGTATTTTGTCAAAACATAGAAAATCTCCATAATTGAATGGACAACCTATGACAAAAAGTGGAAAATATTGTGTCAAAAGGAGAAATTGCACATTTAGTGCAATTTCTTCTTTTGTCACTATGTTTTCAAAAAGCCGTCTGCTGCAGAGGCATCAGAAAGCAACAGTTAATACAAGAAAGGGTCAAACAGTAATTTTATCGTTTTACTGTCAAATTATGCAATAAAACGTTCATCCATGGACTCCAAGCTTTGACATTTATATTCTGATTTTCTTAATATACTCCTCATGTGTCAATCCCACGTGTTCTAATTAATTTTGTGATTAATTAATAGAATCAATTAATTCGAGGCTGCTTAATTATGAATTTTCATGAATATAGCCGTGTCACTAGTCGGGAATCAACTCAATGTTAGTCTGGCTCAATTGCGATGCAATTACGCCCATGATATTGTGATCATAAATATTTATGCCGAGCCCCAGTAGCTCGGTCGGTAGCAACACGGGCTTTCAATCCAGGGGTTGTAAGTTCAAACCCCAGCTTGGCTAACATTCTTTCCGACGATTGACAAGTCATTGTGACAAGCGTCCTTTGTCTTCCACCAATGGGCTATCAGTCTATGTAGAAAAGCAGCCAGTAGCTTGGAAAGAATGCTGTATGAAGTACTGGTGTGAGAAAGCCAAGAAACATATGAGTAGGTGAACTGGCTGCCGTGATATGACTGAACAAGAGGCCCAAGAGGGCCAGTATCGCTCGCTCCATGGCCATGTTTTTTGACCAATCAACATGGCTTGAAGAAATCTGATAGAGGGTCACTATAGCCAAATAAGGCAAAATAGGCCTGCCCCATGACAGCAATAGTTTTCAACCAATCAACATGGCTTGAAGGAATCTGATAGAGGGTCACCCAAGGAACATTTCTACAAAATTATTTGGAAATTGGCCAGACACTTTCGGAGAAGAAGATTTTTTAAGTTTACACTATTTTTTTCTTGCGGTTGCCATGGAAACCAGAATTGTGCATTTTTGAAAATGGCGTTACGCCCCAATCAATCAAGCATACATATTTATAAAAGACCATAAAATTGACCATAAAGCCGCCATAAAAACCTGCACATTGTAAAATAGTTCTCAAACTCTTATACTAAAAATATTCAAATGCCATGAGTCTATTACTTCATAATTACGCAGTCAATGCTTCTTGTTACCTCTCCCATATGTACTCAAAGAAAACTCAAAGGCAATATATTGAAAATTTATATGAATTATCCCTTTCCCATGTGTAGACGCATTAATGGTGCATCTGCAGCAAAAATGTCTTTTGAAAACATTTTGGCAAAAGAAGAAATTGCTCAAAACGATATAGATGACATATTTTTCCCTTTCCCACATACAACAAATCTCATTGAAATCATCTGATTTAGAGAAAACTTAGAAAAATCTCTATATATGAAAATTTGTCTTTTACCGTGTCAAATCTAGGATTCGAAACAAGCCAGAAAATTGATTTTTATGTACAAATTGAAGCACTTTTCCTTCTTTGTCTATGTAAAAAAATTCCATACAAATTTAAGGGGGAATTAATATTCAAAACAGTGTGATAACTAGAGATTGCCCATTTGTGTGGTCGTAGGGGAAGGTCATCTACAAGTTAGGACCAACCTGCACACCAAGTATGAAGTTCCAGGGCATAAGAGTTCTTGAGTAAAAACGATTTTTCAGCTGAAGGTTACCGTGACCATGACCTTTGACCTTGTGATCTCAAAATCAATAGGGGTCATCTACTAATTAGGACCAACCTGCACACTAAGTATGAGTAATTGAGTAAAAAAAATTGTTCAGGTGAATGTTACTGTGACCTTGACCTTTGAATAAAAAAAATCAATAGGGGTCATCTACTGGTCAGGACCAACGTGCAAAACCAAGTATGAAGTTCCTCAACATAATCATTATTTAGTTCTTGAGCGGAAACCATTTCTCAGCTGAAGGTTACCATGACCTTGACCTTTGACCTAGTGACCTCAAAATCAATAGAGGTCATTTGCTGGTGGTGACCAACCTGCACACCAAGTATTAAGTTCCTGGGCCCAAGCATTCTTCAGTTATTAAGCGGAAACCATTTGACCTTGACCTTTGAGCTACTGACATCAAAATCAATAGGGGTCATCTACAGGTTAGGACCAACCTGCACACCAAGTATGAAGTTCCTGGGCATAAGCGTTCTTGAGTTATTGAGTAAAAACCATTTTCAAGCTGAAGGTAACCATGACCTTGACCTTTGACCTTGTGACCTCAAAATCAAACAAAAGCAATAAGGGTCATCTACTGGTTAGGACCAACCTGCACACCAGGTATGAAGTTCCTCGACATAAGCATTTTTTAGTTATTGAGCGAAACCATTTTTCAGTTGAAGGTTACCATGACCTTGACCTTTGACCTAGTGACAGCAAAATCAATAGGGGTCATCTGCTGGTGGTGACCAACATGCACACAAAGTATTAACTTCCATGGCCAAAGCATTCTACAGTTATTAAGCAAAAACTATTTCTCAGCTCATTTTTAATGTGACCTTGACCTTTGACCTTGTGACCTCAAAATCAAACAAAATCAATAAGGGTCATCTACTGGTTAGGACCAACCTGTACACCAGGTATGAAGTTCCTCAACATAAGCATTCTTTAGTTATTTAGCGGAAACCATTTTTCAGCTGAAGGTTAACATGACCTTGACCTTTGACCTAGTGACCTCAAAATCAATAGGGGTCATCTGCTGGTGGTGACCAACCTGCACACCAAGTATTAACTTCCATGGCCAAAGCCATTAAGCAAAAACAATTTTTCAGCTCATTGTCACTGTGACCTTTCAGCTCAAGGTCACTGTGACCTTGACTTTAGATGTACTGACCTCAAAATCAATAGGGGTCTTCTACTGGGCATGGTCAACCTGCATACCAAGTATGGAGTTCCTCAGCCCAAGCGTTCACCATGACCTTGACCTTTGACCTTCTGACATCAAAATCAATAGGGGTCAGCTACTGGTCATGACCAACCTGTATACCAAGTATGAAGTTCCTACGCCCAAGCATTCTTCAGTTATTGAGTGGAAACAAGTGTGACAGACGGAAGGACGGAACGGGCAAAAACAATATGTCACCCCCTGTATGGGGGAAGACATAATTAGCACGGACGCACGGACGGACGCACGCACGCACGGACGACGGACAAATCGCCACGACATAAGCCCTTCTGGCCTTTGGCCAGTAGAGCTAAAAATGTCTGCTGCAGTGGGATTAGAAAGTATTCTGTATGTGGGAAAGGTTTAAAACATCTGCAAGATGAGTTATTTGATAAACAAAGTAGGGAAATGGATAAAAAATTCACGATATGAGCAATTAAAATCGTTTCTCACGATGTTCTTTAGCCTGTCTGAAATTTTTACTTTAATCATACTTACTAAAACTGATTCAATCAGTTTTTCATTCTATTTTGTCATATGTTTTCAATTTAGAATGTTATTATCAAAATAGCAGATCAGAATATAAATGGATCAATTAATATGTTAATGAATATAAGTAGAATGTCAATGGTTATCAACATTATTTGGCAATAAGATGTCTTTTTTACATCTGAATAAGTTTTAATCAAAATAGAGTTCTCGTATTACATCATCGACCTTGCTTTCATTGAATTATTTAACCCTTTCCCTCATACGACAATTCTGCAGCAGACATACTTGTAAAAAAATAGAAAATCTCTATAATAGAATGGATAACCTGTGACTAAAAAGTGGAAAACATTGTGGCAAAAGGAAAAATTGCTCGCTTTGAGCAATTTCTTCTTTTGTCACTATGTTTTCGAAAAGCCGTCTGCTGCAGAGGCATCAGAAAGCGTCTATATGAGGGAAAGGGTTAACAATTTACTTGATAAGCCTGGTATTTTTAACCTTTTTCCCAATAACATGCACATTTTGATCAATTTGCAGAAGACTATTAATTGTCTGAAATAAATGGACACACAGTCAGTGAAAAAGTGCTAAAAAAATTATGTGTAACCTTGTCAAGGGCACGTGAAACAAACACTGCACACCCTTTAAAACACAATCCATTCAGACAAAATCTTGCCACTAAATTAAAACTGTCCCACTTGTAGGCGTATTTTGATGTAGTTGCAAAATTTTAAAAACATTGTGACAACTTTCCTTTACATAGATCTTCCATATTTTTGTCTAGATGTTTTCAAAGTCGTCTGCTGCATTTATCGTCATATGTGGGAAATGGTTAAATGCAGATTTAAACTAGAACTATCACTGAAGATGATAAATACCCCCTAAATAGCACCTTGACCTACACCATAACTTAATAAGTAAAAGGGCCATAACTCTGTAAAATATCATGCAATTGTAACCCCTTTAGGATATGAACATCTCTTCGTATAGAAGCTTCATGTAAAATTTTATTGAATTCCACCCAGTGGTTTGTAAGAAATAGGCATGAAAAAATATGGCTTCCGACCGACGCAGACAGACAGACAGACTGCCCGACACAGTGACTCCTATATACCCCCTCTTCTTCGAAGGGGGTATAATTATTACATGTAGTATGTTATTATAATTATCAAAAACATTTTTCGCAAAAAAAATCCCACAGATACGATCATACCTACTATTCAGTTAATATCTATCATGTCATATTTTTCACAGTCAAAACTCATTGAAAATCATGAAAGTTTATACAACAACTTAGTAATTCAACACAGTATAATAAAGTCCAGCCCATTTGTTTACAGTTATCACACTTAATGTGGACGAAACAACTCAAACTACCTATAGTTCCGGTTCTATAAGTTTATGCACAGATAAGCCATTAGTATTCCTTTCAATATAAAGTCTACTAAAAGCAACCTTGGATATGCCCATTTAATTCCATCAGAGAAATTGACCCTTCACAAATTAAATAACACTACAGCGCACATTTTAAGAAATATCTAAATATATTATTTTAGATCTCTTTAAAATATAGTATGATCAATGAATAAAGTTGAAAGCATTTTTGTGGCAAAAGAAGAAATTGCTCCTTTTAATTGCCACTTTGATTTCAAAAGTTGTCTGCTGCAGATGCGTTTAAGTTGCATCTGAGTTTGGGGAAGGGTTTAGACGTTTACTTATTATGCCATTTTTAGATTCTTCTAAATCAAAATTATCTGAAAGATGGAAAGTTAAATCTTAATAGACTTATATGCAATCTTTATTCTGGCAAAAAGCAAAGAGCTTAAACATTGAGGGAATATAAAAATTAATTCCTTATTTTTATGACATTTTATTTCCTGCAATGTTTTCTAAAGTTATCAGCTGCAGATGGATGAATCAAAGTGTGTAAGGTTTATTCCACCAAAGCTATTAACCCTTTCCCACCTGCAGGCACAGTTTAACGCAATAGCAGCAGACGACTTTTGAAAACATTGCGGCCAAAGGTGAAATTGCTCATGATTAGCAATTTCTCCTTTGGCCACAATATTTTCAACTTTATTTAACAAATAAACTATCTTTAAGGAGGTTTTTCAGGTTTTTGACACTATGTTTTCAAATTCGTCTGCGGCAGCTTTGTTGTATGTGGGACAGGGTTAAAACTCAAGAAAAAGAGAAGTAGAAATCCACTCGTAATCTCATAGTATTTTAAGTATCTATTCCTACAATAAACATCAAACATTGCCAAGTCTAAAAATATCTATCTTAACCAAGTGCAAACTTTATTTCTAACCTTTTTCCTATACTGACACATCTGTATGCCTTTACAGCAGATAACTTTTGAAAACATTGTAACAAAAAGAGAAATTGCTCGTAATAAGCAATTTCTACTTTTGCCGCGATAATTCCAACTCTATTCAATTATTTGCAGAGATTTTTTCAAAGTTTTGCCATGATGTTTTCAAAGGCGTCAGCTGCAAATCTGTTGTATGTCGGATAGGGTTTAACTCATTGAAAGTATATAGATGCTTTCTGACGCCTCTGCAGCAGACGGGTTTTTGAAAACTGGCGACAAAAGAAGAAATTGCTCAAAACAACCAATTTCTACTTTTGCCACAATGTTTTCCACTTTTATTTATTGGTTTTCAATTCAATTATAGAGATTTTCCATTTGTTGACAAAATATGTTCATAGTCGTCTGCTGCAGATTCGTGGTATGAGGGAAATGGTTTTAAGTACAGACAGTACGTTTTTGATCTCTTCTACAATTTATCCAATTACCTAAAATATAAGGCCATCAAACTCTTCAAAAATAAATTGACGTAGATGTGTCACAAAATTGAAACGAGAATGTTTAAAGTTTAAAATAAATTTCAACAGCATTTCATCTTGTTAATACTCTTTTCATGCACACAATGAATGTCTTTTTTTTAATCAACAATAGCATATACTCTAGGCCGAACTGGGGTTAGAACACTTTCCCTTTTCTGCAATAAACATCTTCAAAACATATAGGAAACAAGATGTGTTTGTGAAACACTGATGCCCCCGAATGGCAACATCTAGGTCAAAGGTCAAGGTCGCAAGGTCAAAAATGTTGGTACTGACAGAAAGGTCATGTCACACGAAATACACATGTGAAATATGGTAGCCGTACCTGTTATGGTTCAAAAGTAGTGATCAAGGTTAAAGTTTTTTTTCGGAGAATGGCAACATCTAGGTCAAAGGTCAAGGTCGCAAGGTCAAAAATTTTGGTACTTACAGAAAGGTCATGTCACAAGGAATACACATGTGAAATATGGTAGCCGTACCTGTTATGGTTCAAAAGTAGTGGTCAAGGTTAAAGTTTTTTTTGGAGAATGGCAACATCTAGGTCAAAGGTCAGGTCGCAAGGTCAAACATTTTGGTACTGACAGAAAGGTCATGTCACAAGGAATACACATGTGAAATATAGTAGCCGTACCTAATTTAATCATTAAAAAGAGGTGCAAGCATTGAGACAAAAGGAGGAATTGCTCATCATGAGCAATTTCTCCTTTTGTCACAATGCTTTCAAAAGTCGTCTGCTGAAAAGGTTTAAAATGCATCTGTATGAGGGAAAGGGCTGCCAAATAAAATGATAAAATGATAACTGAACTGAGATTGAATCATTGTTTGATGCTTTATGCTGCTTTCAACAATATTTCAGTTATATCACGTCGTTTCCTGGGTTAGTTAACGTACCAGTACTGCTGGTCCATTTATCCTAACACCAGGTTGTAATGAAGGGCAGCCATTTCTACCCGTTTTAAAGTATTTGGTATGACCCGGCTGGGGATAGAACCCACGACCTCCTGCACTTGTACCACTACTCCACCGAGGTGGTATGAGCCGAGAGAGAATAATCAACCATAGCATATTTGGCAAAATTTGTGTAGATTTAGACCAACTTATGAATGTATACAGTGTGGTCGAAGTCACTGTTTGCAAATAATCATTCTCTGACTCAGAATTCAAACAGTTTTAACCCTTTTCCTCATAATAGACGCTTTCTGAGGCCTCTGCAGCAGAGGGCTTTTTGAAAACATGGCGACGAAAGAAGAAATTGCTCAGAACGAGCAATTTCTCCTTTTATCCCCATGTTTTCAACTCTTTTTCAATTATTGTTTTATCATTTAAAGGGATTTCCTGAGCTTTTGCGTAAACGTTTTCAAAGTCATCTGCTGCCGATTTGTTATATGTGGGAAAGTGTTAATCGGGCACATCTGGTATACATGTAATGTATATGTAGGTATCTGCGGTTATATTAAACTTTTATATTCCATGCACGGTTCTCCTGAGCCAGGGCTAAAACAGACATAACACCCCAATAGCCTATACTTTTCAATTCCCTGCTATCAAATATGAAAAGGTGAAAAACTAACAGTTATTCTTTTGACAGATAAAAATTCCTTTTTTATCTCCACAAGTAAACACT
The DNA here is from genome assembly GCA_031761405.1 of Serripes groenlandicus. Taxonomy (NCBI): domain Eukaryota; kingdom Metazoa; phylum Mollusca; class Bivalvia; order Cardiida; family Cardiidae; genus Serripes; species Serripes groenlandicus. Next base: position 14,028,496 of record JASEVX010000012.1, read on the forward strand.
TGTGTACATTGACTTAACTTTATTAATCTTTAACCACCTGCTGATGCATTCTGATGTATCTACGACAGACGAATTTTGAAAACAATGTGACAAAAGAAGCAATTTCTCCTCTTGCCACTAGATAATGTTTCAACCCTTTTCAATACATGCATTTATAGAGATTTTTCCCTGTTTTTTAACTAGATGTTTTCAAAGTTGCATGTATGCTGCAGTTTGGTTTTATATAGGAAAGGACTAAACAGAAGTAATCTATGAAGAAATTTAAATAAATATTATATAAAACTAAACTTCTGTTCATTGCAATCTATGGCTTCCTATTTGTGGTGAATACATAGAATGGTAGTACATTGTACTTGAACACTTTTCATCATACGGCAATTCTGCAGCAGGCGACTTTGAAAATATCTAGACAAAATTTATAAAAATCTCTTTATTTTTTTATAGAGTTGAAAATATTGTGACATAAATTTTGAGTAATTTCCCCTTTAGTCACAATGTTTTCAAAAGTTGTCTGCTGCAGTCTGAGGCATCAGAAATCGTCTGTATGAGGAAAAAAGGGTTAATCTCTTTTCCACTCTTGCCGACATGTTTTCACAACTGCACCAAAACAACTTTTGAAAACACAATGGCAAATGGAGTAATTGCTCAAAATAAAATGTTTTGTTTGTTTGGAGTTTAACGCCGCTTTCAACAGCTTTGGTCATATCACGGCGGTCAGTGCACCTACCCATGTTTTCCTGGCTTTCCCACACCAATACTTACACAACATTCTTTCGAAGCCACTGACTACTTTCTCACATAGATCAGAGGTGAGAGGCAATTGAAAAATCGCCCGAAAGAATGTCGCCGCAACCGGGTATCGAACCCGTGACCTCCAGATCAAAATAAAATGTTGTTTGCATGATGTTTTACGGCGCTTGTAATAGTATTTCACAGTAAATTACCCTTTTTTTTTTAACCTGACATGATACATCAGTAACTGTTGTAGTGCTCCACAACCCTGAGCGCCAAGGAGGGAAGCCATTCCTACACTTTCTTAAAGTATTTAAATATGACCCAAACCAGGATGGAACCCTGATCTCCCACTGCCAAGATGGATGCTCTAACCAGTGGGCCCAGTAAATTACCCTTTTTTTTTTTTATCCCAACATGATACATCATGCAGTAACTGTTGTAGTGCTCCACAACCCTTAGCGCCAAGGAGGGAAGCCATTTCTACAATTTTTAAAGTATTAAACATGACCCAAACCAGGATTGAACCCTGATCTCCCACTACCAAGATGGACGCTCTATATATAACCAGTGGGTCCAGTAAATTACCTTCTTTGTTTTATCCTGACATGAGTCATCTGTTGTAGTGCTCCACAACCCTGAGCGCCAAGGAGGGAAGCCATTTCTACAATTTCTCAAAGTATTAAATATGACACAAACCAGAATGAAACCCTGATCTCTCACTGCCAAGATGGATTCACAAACCAGAATGGCCCTATACTCCTCAGTGGCTATTTTATAACCCTTTCCCACATACAGCAAATCTGCAGCAGACGACTTCGAAAACACTGTAACAAAAACCTGAAAAATCTCCATCAAAGATTTATTTATTTATTGGGGATTTACGCCGCTTTCAACATTATTTCAGTTCTATCACGGCGACAGTTTACTTATTCATGGTCCTTGGGTAAACGAACCAGTACTAGACTAGGAAATGTGCCTTACCCAAGGGCTCTCCACAATGACCGTAGTGCTGCACCTGGGGATCGAACCCGGGACACCGCTAACCACTCGACCTCCATCAAAGATAGCTTAATTGTTAAATAAAGTTGAAAGTTAAAGCCCTGGTCAGGTCGGATCTTTTAGGAAACATTCTGACAAAAGAGGCAATTGCTCAATTATGAGCAAATGTTTTCAGTCGTCTGCTGCCGATTTATTGCATGACTGGGAAAGGGTTCAAAATAATTTAATAGAGGAATCAAAAGTTTAAATTTACAAGGATAAGGCTTAACCCTTTCCCACATACAACAAATCTGCAGCAGAAGATTGAAAACATACCCGAAAAAAATTGGAAATTCCCTTTAAATGGAGATGCAATAATTGAACAGTTGAAAACATGGTGAGAAAAAGGAGGAATTGCTTGTTTTGAGCAATTTCTCCTTTTGTCACAGTGTTTTCAAAAAGTCGTCTGCTGCAGAGACGTCAGAAAGCGTCGATAGGTGGGAAAGGGTTAAAGAAGAAGTTCTATGTCCGTACGTGCAAACATTGCGTAAACTTTAAACTTTTGTCTTGTTACAAAGTAATATGGCTTCCTTTTCTGCAAAACATACAAAAAGTACAAAAGCGCTATTCTCACAGGATAAACAATGTGGTTTCAAGTTTATTGATTTGACACCTATTAGAATATTGCTAAATACAGTTCAACCTCTGCTAAAGACAGCCTTTGAATAGTAATTACCCGTACCTGCCTATAGCAACCACTTTTAATATTGCTATTATTCAATTTCTGCATAAATGACCCTGCAAACAAAGACCACCTGTGAACAAAGACCATAAAGATGTCTTCCCATGGGTGATCTTTAACCCTCTAACCCTTTCCCACATACAAAACATCTGCATCAGACGACTTTAAAATCATCAAGTATAAAATTTGAAAATCCCCATTTTTGATAGTATGATTATTGAACAGAGTTGAAAGAAATCATTGTGGCAAATGGAGGAATTGCTCGTGATGAGCAATTTCTCCTTTTGGCACAATGTTTTCAAAAGTCGTCTGCTGCAGAGGCATCAGAAAGCGTCTGTATGTGGGGAAAGGGTTAAATAGTTTTGTGACAGTTCAGCAGGACCTGGCAGACTCTTTGTACAGAATAATCGAGGGCTTGGCGTGAAACGGTTGTAACTACATAAAAACCTATTTTGAAAACCCTGGTTTAGGGGCAATTTTGACCCCTTGGTAAACAATGCAAATTCAGGTGCCATTGCTCAGAACGAGCAATGGCACCTAAATTTCCATTGTTTACTAAGAAAATATATTTAACGCTTATAAAGACTTTATGGCGAGGTGATTAACCTTGGTAAAAAAAATACCAATTTTAGTTACAACCGTTTCACGCCAAGCCCTCGAGATGTCAAAATAATTTCATCAAACACAATTATTTAAATCTTTTCAGTCTGATGCATAACCTAAAGAATTTGAAAAAATGCAGTTTCATCAATTAAACAACTTATTTTACTTTTAAAAAAAAGTTTCAAGGTTTTTTTTAAACCCTTTCTCACATAAACCAAATCTGCAGCTGACCACTTCGGTAAAATCTTGATTTAAGTATGGAAAATGTCTAAAAGGGAAAGTTATTGAATAAATTAAGGTGAAAACATTGTGGCAAAAAGAAAAGTTTCTCATTATGAGCAATTTCTCATTTTGCCACAATCTTTTCAAAATTCCTCTTCTGCAGAGGAGACAGAAAGTGTCTGTATGTGGGAAATGGTTAATACCAAATGTAGAAATTACTGGAGGACAAAATCCGTAGTAATTTGAGATAGGCATGTGCCGTCTCTTTAATCTGTATTGTTAAAATTTTCCCTCTCAATTCAATTCCCATTGTTAATCCCGCCATTATACTTAAGGAATTTATATAGAAAAAGAAATAAAACTGCAAAAGGAGAACCAATTGTTATAAAAATAAAACTATTCTATTAATTCTATTGCCAAAATTGAAAGAAAACCCATCTCATATCAATAACTCTCTTTCTTGTATGAATTGATTAAACCCGTGCTTGGTCATTCAATTATAGACCACGATTGACAAAAGTCATTCTGACTTCTATCTAACCCTTTCCCTCATACGACAATTCTGCAGCAGACGACTTTGAACATATTTTGTCAAAAAAAGAAAATCTCTATAACTGAATGTATAACCTATGACAAAAAGTGGAAAACATTGTGGCAAAAGGAGAAATTGCTCGTTGTGAGCAATTTCTTCTTTTGTCACCATGTTTTCAAAAAGCTGTCAGCTGAAGAGGCGTCTATATGGGGGAAAGGGTTAAGAGGCTAAATTAAGCCGATATTTAAGCAGTAACCTGGGATTGATTTTTGGATTATTTGGTGTTTTACACCGCTATCAACAATTATTCAGCTATATCACAGCGTTTCCTGGGTATGTTTGTTACCGCGGTACTATTGGTCCATTTATCCTGACACCAGCCAGTCAGTCGTAATGCAATACCCCTCAACCCTGAGCGCCTTACCAAGAAAACGCCGTGATATAACTTAACTAGAAATATCACTGAAGGCGATGAATACCCCCAGCTGGTGCCTGACAATATACGTATGTATGAGAAATTTAAGGGGCCATAACTAATTTAAAATAATTCCAGTGCAACACGCTGACAATATGCACAACTAGGCTAGGTATCAATCATTAATGTGAAGTTATATTGAATTCTGACCAAGGGTTGCTGAGTGAAATAGTGTTCACAAGAAATGTCCACAGACCAACGGAACAACAAACCGACCGACCAACAAGCGTGACTCCTATATAGCCCCCATATACTATATACTATGTATCTGGGGGTATAAAAATTGTTGAAAGCGGCGTAAAATACCAAACAAACAAACGATCAATCAATCAATCCGGATTAATTTACCAGTTATCCAGGTTCTTTTTATCCTGACACAAGCGAGTCAGTCTTAATTCTAATTAACCCCACAATCCTGGGCACCAAGGTGGGGAAGCCATTACCACCCATTTTATACCTTTCCCTCATATAGACGCTTTCTGACGCCTCTGCAGCAGACAGCTTTTTGAAAACATAGTGACAAAAGAAGAAATTGCTCAAAACCAGCAATTTCTTCTTTTACCACAATGTTTTCCACTTTTTGTCATAGGTTATCCATTCAATTATAGAGATTTTCTACTTTTTGACAAAATATGTTCAAAGTCGTCTGCTGCAGAATTGTTGTATGAGGGAAAGGGTGAAAGTCTTGGGTATGATTTGTTATCAAGTGGTGAGCATTGGACATTAATTACTGTCAGCTGCTTCTTAAAACTGTTCCTTTCGAAACAGATTAGACATTATATTTTAAGAAAATTGTTTTCACTGACATACTGGACAATCTTTTTCATCAAAACTGCAGAAATTCTTATCAGCATCCAAACACTCTGGTATAAACCCATGTAAACCCTTTCCCACATATAGACACGTATTTTTAACCCTTTCCCTCATACGACAATCCTGCAGCAGACGACTTTGAACGTATTTTGTCAAAAAATAGAAAATCTCTATAATTCAATGGATAACCTATGACTAAAAGTGGAAAACATTGTATCAAAAGGAGAAATTGCACGTTTTGTGCAATTTCTTCTTTAGTCACTATGTTTTCAAATAGCCGTCTGCTGCAGAGGCGTCAGAAAGCGTCTATATGAGGGAAAGGTTTAACTCATCGTCAGGTGATCGCTTTTGAAAATATTGTGAGAAACAGAGAAAATGCTCATAATGAGCAATTTCTCCATTTGCCACAATGTTTTTAACTATTCAATACTTTTTTTTTTACTAGATGTTTTCAAAGTTGTCTGCTGCAGATTTGTTATATGTGTGGAAGGACTAAATCATGTCTTTCATCCTTTACTTGACCCTTTCCCACATACAACAAATCTGCAGCAGACGACTTTGAAAACATGGTGACCAAAACCTGAAAAGTCTCCATAAAAGATAGCTTAATTGTTAAATAAAGTTGAAAACATTGTCGCCAAAGTAGAAATTTGCACATCATGAGCAATTTCACCTTTGGCCACAATGTTTTTAAAAGCCTTCTGCTGCAATTGCGTCAAAATGCGTCTGCAGGTGGAACAGGGATAATAAAAGAGCTTTGTCACTTCATCAATAGATTACTTTTGAAAACAATATGGGAAAAGGGCAAATTGTTCAATAATAGCAGTATATAAATTTTCCGACACATCTTCCAACTCTCCCAGCAAGCAAGCACAACTGGAGCCCATATGGGCTGTACCTGGGCAAGCTCTATATTGGCGACCGATGTGGGACCCATCTGGGACCCATATTAGAAAGTTCTGCCCTTACTGGACCCACATGGGACCCATGACAAAGTAACTTTTCAGAAATATATAAGTTAAATGTATAAGAAATAAATAAACGTTGAAAGCAGAAAAGCTGGTCCTTTTTTCTGTAATTTTATGAATGTTTTTTTATTGATATCTGTTTGGCTGTGTGTAGATTACTTATGTGGGACCCATGTGGGACCCATATAAGAAGGTGTTGCCCTACTGGGGCCCATATGGGGCTATATATGTGTAAGCCCTGTATTGGTGACCGATATGGGACCCATCTGGGACCCATATTAGAAAATTCTGCCCTTACTGGACCCACATGGGACCCATGACACAGTTACTTTTCAGAAATATATAAGTTAAATGTATAAAAAATAAATATACGTCAAAAACCAAAAAGCTGGGTTTTTTTCTGAAATGTTATGAATGTTCATTTAGTGATACCTTTGTGTGGATTACTTATGTGGGACCAATGTGGGACCCATATTAGAAGGTGTTACCGTATTGGGGCCCATATGGGCTGTACATGGGTAAGCCCTGTATTGGTGACAAATGTGGGACCCATCTGGGACCCATATTAGAAAGTTCTGCCCTTACTGGACCCACATGGGACCCATGACAGTTACTTTTCAGAAATATATAAGTTAAATGTGTGTGAATTACTTATGTGGGTCCCATGTGGGACCCATATTAGAAGGTGTTGCCCTAATATGACCCACGTGGGGCCTATATGAGAAATGCTTCTTTCTTAAACTATATAAAATATGGTAAAACATTGAAAGATTTTATCAGCTGGTCTTTTGTTAGTCATTTCAGGAATGTTCTTTCATAACTGCGAAGCATTCACAATGAAAGTCCTGTATTGATTTCACTTGTGGGACCCATGTAGGACCAGTATGGGACATATATGAAGAAAGAGTCCTTGCTTAACAGTATAATTAAAATGCAATTTATGTAATATTAGGAATGCTTTTCATATAAATTTAGATATTTAGTTTGTATATATACATGCATTGGTTACCCATGTGGGACCCATGTGGGATCCTTATTAGAAGGGTTTGCCCTTATAGTATAGGACCCACAATGGACCTTTATTAAAAAATAGTCATGCTTCTACATTATTAAATACAAAAAATATTGAAAGGTGATAGAAGCTGATCTTGAAATGTAAATTTAGGAATGTTCTTTCATAAAAACGAAGTTTGCACATTGAAAGTCCTGTGTTGATACCCATGTGGGACCCACATAGGGTGTGCCTTTATATGACCCACATGGAACCTATATGTGTATTAAACTAAATAAGATGCGACACTCGATGAAATGTGGTAAAGTCTGGGGGGTTTTCTGATTTTTTTATGAATAAATTAAGTCGTGTACTTTAAAAGTCCTGTATATCCCCATGGATTTGCCCTGATAGTACCCACATGGGACCAATTAGGGAAACCTTTTTAAAAAATATATAATAATTAACACCATCAACAGTGAGACAGTAAAAAAAAAAACTAAAATCATGAGAAATTTGTTATTTTTTCAATAATGTAAATCTGATAATTGAGTATTATGTTAATCCTACCAGCAGTACTTTGATTTCTAGAAAGGAACAACAACAACAATTATGCGCCATTTTTGAAGAGACGAAATAAAGGCGAATTCAACGGGAAACTGGTTTGATTATAGGAATATACAAGGTAAAATAATACAAAGCCCACTTTTGCAATAGATGATCTTTTTGTCATTTCTTTGGTCTTTTCATGCGTATGTGAAGCTTTTGTTAACTGTGAAGCTGATTTTCATTTATCTGACTGTCATGTAATTTCGCGAGTAAATTTATAGTTTTGCTTTTGTTACGTGAAATCAGAGACATATAAACAGGTGTTTATATGTCTCTGGTGAAAAAGAGCTCTACTGTGTATGTGTTGGAACATATTTTGACAATTGAGTGTCGAGAAAGAAATAACCTCTGGTATGGTCGATACATGCACATTGTTCATTAAATATTTATGATGTAAATTTAAGTATATATATAATATAAAAAATAGTTATTTGTGTTCCAAGTTCCTTTGTCTATAAGTTACTTAATTAGTTGTATTGATAAACACATTTGAAAACAATTATAAATGAGTAGAAAATCTCAATACTGGCATAATTACAGGAGAGTAAGGTCTAGTGTGAATGATCATTTGTCAAATATACAATGCATGACTATTCAGTTAGTCATACAGCCATGGTGTTTTAGCTATGATACCTAGTGTAATTAGTCAATAACTCATGTATGTATGTGTTCTTTCAGGAGCTCCCCAAAGGAATCCATCAACAAAAAGTGCTACAAGGAATGATATGAAGCTGGAGTTAAGGAAATGGCTGTCTGGTGCTCGTGACAGGGATGGAGGAAGAAAAAAAGGGCAACAAAGATAAATGAACATTTGCCTCGACACAAAGTGATACGGAAAATTCGGATGTAGAAAGTTAGCACAAATAATTATAAGTTTGACATGTCTGCAGCAGACAACTTTTGAAAACATTGTGGCAAAAGGAGAAATTGCTAATATTAATAATTAGCAATTTCTCCTTTTGCCACGATGTTTTCATCTTTATTCAATAATTGTTCTTTTATTTAGAAATTTTGTTTTAAACATTCTCCAAGGTGTGTTCAAAGTCTTCTGCATGCACAAATGGCTCGAATATTCGAATAATTTGTGATTCAATATTCGAATACTAATTTTGGTATTCGTTGCCAACCCTAGTAAAATATGTTCTAGTTATTACAGATCATAAATATACATGTATATAAGTAGTTTGTGACATATTTCATATTATACAAGATGTAATTATATGTATAATTCTTTCAATTATTACACCATTCACTCTTTCAAAACCATATTTGAGCCTGTTGATTGAGATTTGGTAAAAGTTGGCATTTCCGAACAGAGTAGGTTCAGATCAGCCTGTACATGTACATCAGCATATGAGAATCTACATAAGTTAACAGAAACTTCTAAGTAGTGGTTTTATTATTTTGGTTTTATTTAGCTTCACCATAATAGGTAATTCTGCAAAGCGAGGTAAATAAAACCAAAAAAATAATAAGAAGAAGTGGATGTAAGTGATGTGTGAACAGTTTATATCTTGATAAGACAAGATTCAAAGACTGATCTTGATCTACACGTTCACAAAACGTTTGCTAGTACTTTATATCATGGCTTGTATTAAGCTTTTACCACATACAGCAAATCTGCAGCAGAAAGCATTGAAATTATCTACACAAAAACAAAGAAAGTCTACATAAATGAAGATATAATTATGGAAAAAAGTTGAAAACCTTGTAGCAAAAGGAGAAATTGCTCGTTTTGAGCAATTTCTTCTTCTGTCACTACGTTTTCTAAAAGCTGTCTGCTTGTGTTATGTGTTATACATTAGATGCATTTGTTTTTATTTAAGATCCAATGTTACCATAGATCTAAAAAACTCTTTTCAATTTCAGCTTGTCTGTTTTTGGAAGAAAAATAGTCTGGATACACTTAATTGATGTCATTGTCAAAACACTTTAAAGTTACCTCAATATTCAAAAACCGATAAACATTTTCAAAATGAAACTTAGTAAACATGTACCTTGGAACAATAAGCATGTCTGTGCTGAGTCCCATAACTCTGGCTTCAGTAATTATTCAGAAATGCCCCTTTTTCACCTTAGAATAAAGCAGACAAGCATTTGATTGGCAGTGCTTTTGTTGTTCTTTGTAGTGTTATTATTGTCGATTACATATTTAATCTCATTTCTATAATTTGTGTTTTGATTTATGATATGTCTTTGTTTCTTACGATTCAAAAAATCACTGTTCAAAATTTAATTTTTATTTCCTTAGTTGGCCCTTATTCTCGGATATGTCTTAAAATTACGGTATTTATATGTAATATATATCCCATGGCCAGTAAAATTAAATTCTGACGGTGTGCAGAATACAGTGCATAATTATACATTAACATCATCTGGCACAAAGTGGAAACTGAAAATGTATAGATATTTTACAAGCCTCATATTCCAGTGCTTAGCCAGATGAGTGTTACAGTGCCATCATAGCCCTCTTCGTTTGATGGTATTTGTTGTTGTCGTTAGATAACTCAGGTGATCGATTTAGGGCCATCTTGTTTTCAAATTATCATCACACTTTGAGATTAAGACATTATTAAGAAGTTATTTCACACGAATCTAAGTTAGAGCTATGAATTCACTTGTTTTAAAAAAAGTATATACACTCCTCCACACATCCCCGAGAAATAGGATTTTTTCAACTTTTGGTCCAATCTTAAATACTGTTATAATAGGCCCATAAAATTAGATACGGTGTCTGTAGCACAGCAGGTCATGATTTATTACCCAAGCAAACTAGTGTCTCTGGTCATTGCTGGTTTAATCTGAGTAACTGTGTTAAATAACTGTGTTTTTATCCGAAGAGATATCTTTCATTATTTTTCTAGTAGAAATACAACAAAATGTTCTAGTATCAATATATTTGTAATATTTGTAATTAAAATATATACATTCTTAATTAGAGTAGATTTACTCAATTGTAATAAAGTAAAATATTTGTCTGAAACAACAACCTATGCATTGATAAATTTATACTGTAAATGCTTGGTTATAGATACATATTGTAGTCCTTCATGATACAGATGACTTTTTATACCTTTGCTCCAGACAAATTTTGAAATAACTATAAAAATAGATGAAATTGCTTATAACGATCACTTTCTCCTTTTTTTCCAAAAACTTGCTCTCGCAAAAGCAACCTAGCAATTTCAACCAGAAATCAACATGCATATACAGGAAGTTCAATATGTCTTTTAATTATTCACAGAGTATTTCAATTAACTTCTTACAGATATTGTCCATTTGGATCAAATTAGTCAAATGCATTGGTAGGTATTTATACAAAGTAGACGAATTTTTGTTAAAAAACGTTTAAAAAGGTATTGGGTGAACTTTTGAAGATGCAGAGATGGATTTTGCTGTATTTGCTGATACACCCAAGTTTTGAAATTATTATGGAGAAAGGAGAGAAATAATTTCAACTCTACTAAAATTGTCCCTTTATAGTCTTCTACAAAATAGATCTTTCAGTTCATATTTTTCAAAGCAGACGACTCTAAATAATAGTTGAAGAAATTGCATGTATGATTTTGAAGCCTATATATGCAGCAGAATATTTTTGAAATCACTATGGCAAAAGGAACGAAATTTCTCCTCACACAACATTGTTTACTCTTACAAACATATACTTTAACCCTTTCCCTTATAGTTATACAACGAATCTGCAGCAGACCGCTTTGAAAATATATGTTGACAATTGCAGCAAAACTCTAAATAGGAACGTATAACTATTGAATATATTTGAAAACTTGGTGGCAAATGGAGAAATTGCCCATCATGAGCAACTCTACTTTTTATCTCAATGTTTTCAAAGTCATCTGCATCAGTATCTTAACCCTTTCCCTCATGCGACAATTCTGCAGCAAACGGCTTTGAACATATTTTGTCAAAAACTAGAAAATCTCTATAATTGAATGGATAACCTATGATTAAAAGTGGAAACATTGTGGCAAAAGGAGAAATTGCTCGTTTTGAGCAATTTCTTCTTTTGTCACTATGTTTTCAAAAAGCCATCTGCTGCAGAGGCGTCAGAAAGCGTCCATATGAGGGAAAGGGTTAAATGGTCGCAAATAGAGGGCGGTCATACAAAAATTCAAAGGGATAGGGTTAGCAGTTTCATTGGAGTAAGGAAGCATCTTTTTTCAACTTTATTAACTTTCCTTTTTCGCCCAGGTATATTTCAGATTCATTGTATGTGTTAACATATATATATAGGTGTTTATTGTGATCAATATTGCTGTCATATAAAAGGTATCTACCAGCATTTCATTCTGCATCCAAGCAGATGCAGGGGTTTATTTATAAGTTTCGGGATTCTAAGTCCTCTAGAAACTTACCCCCAATCTCACCCATACTAATTTGCCAACTTAAAGACGTTTTCCACAACATGTACAGACCAAAAGGCGTGGTCTAAATATATTAGGCATCAAAAACAGTCAGAACTGCTGTTGCAATTTAAACATACAAATATTTTTGGAAAATAAAGCTTAAAATAGGGATTTTCAGATGTAGTGGTTGAGCTTATATACAGTTTATGCATGCATGTGAGAAATACCTTACAGACTAAGAATGTATTCCGCATTTGTCTTAACCATAACACATAGTAAGTAATTGAACTAAGAATACTTAGCTAATTTCAAAATTTGAACTTCATAAAATGATTGTATTACAAGAAATTATAACAATGCATTTTTTTTTTTAAATAAACAGAAGAAATTCTTAAAAGAGGTTTAGCAATGACATTATTGTTTCAATTCTTTCATTTACATTAAGAGTATAGGTTTCCTATCAATAGAGCACAGTTTCAAGTTAAAACCAAGATTTTTCATGAACATTTAGAATTATTCTAAAATTATCCCAAATTGAAAGAAATAGAAGTTTTAAAATCAACTTACCTGTTAAGAGTTGAGAACAACTCCTGTGAAACTACATTCTTAAATTTGGTCTAGTCTTAGAATTGACAATCTGACCAAAAACAGTATCCTTATCTAGGTAATAAAATGCTTATGTTTTTGCCTCAAATGTGTTTATATTATGAACGTCTCATTCTATTCTTACACTATGTTACGCATCTCTTACCCGTAATGACTTAGGTTCAAACTATTTTCTTTACATTAAAATCACATTCTTACCAAAATGTCTTTAAGTAACATGACATAAAATGTGTCTGCCAGTGGGAAAGGGTTAATATGTGAACGTAAATCTACTTAACTATTTCCCACTTGCAAACCAATGTTGACGTGTGTGCAGAAGATAAGTTACACAAGAATATTTGCTCATTATGAGAAATTTCTGTTTTTGTCATATTGTCTACAATTCTATTCAATAATTACTCTTACACTAATGGAAATTTTCCATATTTTTGCCAAGGCGTTTTCAAAGTCATCTGCTGCAAATTTGATGTGTATGGTAAAAAAGCAATACTTAAAACAAACATGTAAGCTCTACGACTTCGTAGGCCGAACAAATTGTGCTGAAATCATATATCCAATTTTAACCCTTTCCCTCATATAGACGCTTTCTGATGCCTCTGCAGCAGACAGGTTTTTTGAAAAAATAGTGATAAAAGAAGAAATTGCACAAAACGAGCAATTTCTCCTTTTGCCACAATGTTTTCCACTTTGAGTCATTCAACTATAGAGATTTTCTATATTTTGACAAAATATGTTTAAATGCGTCTACTGCAGAATTGTCGTGTGATGGAAATGGTTAAACAAATAATAGTCATAATGTAAACAAAATCTATTACATTTTATTAAGTCATCTTTACTTCTTTATAAGTGTTATTCAAAAGCTCCTAAAAGAAACAGCAATCACAAATATGACTTCGCTTTTATATTACACTGAATGCAATGTTACTCCCATGCAGATGTTGTGATGGTGTCATGAATCGGACAGAGATAACTAATGGGGGACTGTCGCTCAGTAGGGAATCCCTGTTAATGGCAAATTAATTAATACAGCTGATTACCAGGACTGATAAGCCATGACTAAACTTTGGACAAATTTCTGGGGACAAGTGGAGGACTGTATATTGAATGTTGTTATACCTCACATGACTTTGTAATGTTAAATTCTCATATACTCATCATGGGCAATTTCTTACTGTCTCATGCTAACAGTACATTTTTGACCGGTAAACAGTATACTAGCTGTTACATGGCAAGCGCGTTAAAATGTTGGTTATGCACGTCCATGACGTCATCTCAAACAATCACGTCACATTTTAGACGCGTGTGCCATGTAACAGTATACTGTTAACGGTATATTCATATGTGTGTGTTACATTGTAGTAGATCTACCCATGTTCACCTCCCCTACAAAGATACTGAATAAATTGAATAAACATGTCATTTTGTTCGGTAAAATAAAATAAATAATGCATGGCTTCGCCTCGGGTAACAGTATTTTTCTCATGTTGACAATATGTACTGTCACACTGGAAGCCATGCAATATTTATATAATATAAGGTTAGTGGCTTAATTCTAGTCAAATTCTTCCTATAAGTAAAACCATTTATATACCGACTAAAGTTATTTCACACAAATCTAGTCAGAGCTATGAATTCACTTGTTAAGAAGTATATATATTGAATGATATAAGGTTAGTGGCTTAATTCTAGTCAAATTCTTTCTATAAGTAGAACCATTTTGTTATATACCGACTAATCAAAATGTCAGTGCATCATTATTTCATTTTCAATAACCTTGTTTGTGTTCAACACGTTTTTTAACATGCTTTGCAGTTTGCTTTCATGTAAACACTACTTTAATTGTTACTTATATTTCAAATTTTAAATAATTATGGATGCAATAGTCTGTCGAGCTGTCTATGGTCTACATATATTTTGTCAGGCTGCATAATAATATGTTTTGTATTAAATTGTCTATTTTTAAAATGATATCAAGTAGTTTGTCAAAATATGCCTTAATAACATCAACCCACTTTTACAATGGTTCGATACCTGTTTGCCCATAATGGTCCGATATCTGTTTGACCATAATGGTCCGATATCTGTTTTCCCATAATGGTCCGATACCTGTTTGCCCATATTGTCCCCACGAGGGTCCCATGTTGGACCCATATCTTAACCCGTATGGGACCCATGCCAATACCGGTTGCACTTTCCATGTGGGTACCACATGGGTTACCCATCTGGGGCCCATAAAGGAATCTATATGGGACCCATATCTGTTTGCCCACATCGGTCCCATGTTGAGCCCACGTGGGTCCCATGTTGGACCCATATCTTAACCCGTATGGGACCCATGCCAATACCGGTTGCACTTTCCATGTGGGTACCACATGGGTTACCCATCTGGGGCCCATAAAGGAATCTATATGGGACCCATATCTGTTTGCCCATAACGGTCCCATGTTGAGCCCACGTGGGTCCCATGTTGGACCCATATCATAACCCGTATGGGACCCATGCCAATACCGGTTGCACTTTCCATGTGGGTACCACATGGGTTACCCATCTGGGGCCCATAACGAAATCGATATGGGACCCATTAGGGTCCCATATATTTTGCTAACTGGGTCTGTATTTTAATCTTTTCAAACATACATCAAATCTGCAGCAGACGACTTTTGAAAACATATTGGTTAAAATATTGAAAATCACTATAAATAAGATACAATTATTGAATAGAGTTGATAACATTCTGGCAAAAGTAAAACATTTCGTTATGAGCAATTTCTTCTTCTGTCACAATGTTTTCATACATCTAAAGGTGTGAAATGGAAAAGCCTACTTCAATTTTTTTTTTACCCATGATGTTTCCAAAGCAAACGACTGTAATATATGATATGAGGTAACTGGCAAAATCATGCCTGAACTAATAAACATCTTCCATATCTGATGATTCACTGAAAAGAACATTCATCATAATGCACAGCCCTGGTTACATTTAAATCATTCATAATGAATTCCTATGTCGACATGTAAACGTGACATTTCTTTAAACCTTTCCCACATGAATCAACTCTGCAGCAGATATGACTTCGAAAACATACCTAGCAGAGCCCCCGTAGCTCAGTCGGTAGCGACGTGGGATGTCAATCCAGGGGTTGTGAGTTCGAATCCCGGCTCGGCCAACTTTCTTTCCAACGATTGACAAAAGTCATTGCGACACATGTCATTAGTCTTCAACCAATGGGCTAAGTCTATGTGGAAAAGTAGACAGTTGCTTGGAAAGATTGTTGTGTGGAGTACTGGTGTGAGAAAACAAGGAGGTGAACTGGCCGCCGTGATATAACTGAGAAATTGTTAAAAACGGCATTAAACCCCAATCAATCAATCAATCAATCAATCAATCAATCAATCGAAAACATACCAGAATAATTTGGAAGCCCTCTTAATTCAAATGAAAGAACAATAATTGAATTGTGTTGAAAGCATGGTAACAAAAGAAAAGAATTGCTCGTTTTGAGCAACTTCTTCTTTTGTCGCCATGTTTTCAAAAAGTCGTCTGCTGCAGAGGCGTCAGAAAGCGTCTATATGAAGGAAAGGATTAAGTAAATTTTCCAATTTTTCTTTTGGCTCAATACTGAATAGTGTCACAATTTTTGGGATAATCATAATTGATTGTTTATTGCTTAACATCGCTTTCAACAATTTTTCAGTTATATCACTTAGTTTTATATAAATCAAGCAGGATGAGTGTTACCTCAAAAGCATCATCTTTATCAGCAGATTCTCTCAAAAGCTCACTCATCATAACTCCTAGCCCTGCTTATAAGTTAATCTTTCATATGAGCCTCCCACAAATAAACCAACATTGTGGACTCGGCGTAAAGTATCGACCCGCATCAGCCTAATCATGCCACACAGGCTAACCCGGACAGACACTTTTTCGCCCCATGTTGATTTTCTGTTTAAGAATTCATTACTCTATACATCTATCCACATGAGACGGAATGTGTCGGCCCAGATTAGCCTGTGCAGACTGATCTGGGTCGTTTCATAACGTAGGGGCCATTATGTTGATTTTCACGTGGAATGGCTCATATGCATTCTTGGGTAGACATGCAGCATAAATATTTTTGGTTTAAATTTTGTTGAAAAACAGATTCTAAAGTTATCTTTTAGTATCCGACGACTTCGAAAACATGTTATTGAAAAATATGTAAACTCTGCTAAAAATTAAAAAAAAAATTAATGAATCAAGTTACAAAAGATTGTGGCAAAAGAAGAAATTACCTATTGCAGAGGCACAAGAAAGAGTCTCTATGTGGGAAAGGGTCGATACATATTAGTATGGATGGTATTTAA
Source organism: Serripes groenlandicus (assembly GCA_031761405.1). Taxonomy (NCBI): domain Eukaryota; kingdom Metazoa; phylum Mollusca; class Bivalvia; order Cardiida; family Cardiidae; genus Serripes; species Serripes groenlandicus. The sequence goes on from JASEVX010000012.1 coordinate 14,045,478, forward strand.
CACTCCTTTCAAGATTATTTCTATCATACATCTATCACAACATTTACGGGATAATTACAATGTAGTCTTACTCTTACAAAGCCAATCTTTTAACCCTTTCCCACATACAACAAATCTGCAGCAGACGACTTTGAAAACGTCTTAAGCAAAAGCACAGAAAATCCCTTTATATAAAAGTAAACTAGAACTATCATTGAAGATGATAAATACCCCCAAAACAGCACCTTGACCTACACTATAGCTTAATAAGTAAAAGGGCCATAACTCTGTAAAATAACATGCAATTGTAAGTCCTTTAGGATATGCACATCTCCTCTTGGTATATATATAGAAGCTTCATGTAAACTTTTATTGAATTCAACCCAGTAGTTTGTAAGAAATAGTCCGACCGACAGCCCGACACAGTGCCTTCTTCGAAGAGGGAATAATAATTGAATCGAGTTGAAAACATGGTGACAAAAGGAGAAATTGCTCGTTTTTAGCAATTTCTTCTTTTGTTGCCATGTTTTCAAAAAGCTGTCTGCTGCATAGGCATCAGAAAGCGTATATATGAGGGAGAAGATTAAGTTAATTTTACAACTTTTCTTTTGGCTCAATACCGGATAGTGTCACAATATTTGGGATAATCATAATTAATTGTTTTGTTGCTTTACGCCACTTTCAACAATTTTCCAGTTATATCACCCAGTTTTATAAATCAAGCAGGATGAGTGTTACCTCAAAAGCATTGTTATGAGGGAAAGGGATAATTAAAGGATGGTGATCATATCAATTGTTTACAAAAAATACTCTTCTGCCTCAGCTATTTCATCAGTAATTGAAGTACTATCATGTTCAGATCCATTTAAACATGTATAATTTTGTAATAGTAGCCATACAAGGGAACAGTCAAACCGGAGCCTTAAAATCAGTCTGTTAACCCTTTCCCACCTGCAGAAGCATTTTGACAGATCTGCTGCAGACGACATTTAAAAAATTTGTGGCAAAAGCCGGAATTGCTCATAATGAGCAATTTCCCTTTTTTCCATAATATTATCAGCTGAATTTGAAAAAAGTACTTTTATATATAGAGTTTCCTTTTAATCTTCGTCTTTTAATGTTTTGAAAGTCATCTACTGCAGGTCTGTTGTATGTGGGAAAGGGTTAGCCACTGGTATCACAATACCAGTCGAGCTAATAATGCATTGTCGCAAAGCTTACAAATTGACCTAACCCATCCAAGGGTATCACAATACCAGTCGAGCTAATAATGCATTGTCGCAAAGCTTACAAATTGACCTAACCCATCCAAGGGTATCACAATACCAGACGAGCTAATAATGCATTGTCGTCAAGCTTGCAAATTGACCTAACCCATCCAAGGGTATCAAAATACCAGTCGAGCTAATAATGCATTGTCGCAAAGCTTACAAATTGACCTAACCCATCCAAGGGTATCACAATACCAGACGAGCTAATAATGCATTGTCGTCAAGCTTGCAAATTGACCTAACCCATCCAAGGGTATCACAATACCAGACGAGCTAATAATGCATTGTCGCCAAGCTTGCAAATTGACCTAACCCATCCAAGGGTATCACAATAGCAGACGAGCTAATAATGCATTGTCGCCAAGCTTGCAAAGTGACTTTATCCATCCAAGGGTATCACAATACCAGACAAGCTAATAATGCATTGTCACCAAGCTTGCACAGTGACCTTATCCATCCAAGGGTATCACAATACCAGTCGAGCTAATAATGCATTGTCGCAAAGCTTACAAATTGACCTAACCCATCCAAGGGTATCACAATACCAGACGAGCTAATAATGCATTGTCGTCAAGCTTGCAAATTGACCTAACCCATCCAAGGGTATCACAATACCAGTCGAGCTAATAATGCATTGTCGCAAAGCTTACAAATTGACCTAACCCATCCAAGGGTATCACAATACCAGACGAGCTAATAATGCATTGTCACCAAGCTTGCAAATTGACCTAACCCATCCAAGGGTATCACAATACCAGTCGAGCTAATAATGCATTGTCGCAAAGCTTACAAATTGACCTAACCCATCCAAGGGTATCACAATACCAGACGAGCTAATAATGCATTGTCGTCAAGCTTGCAAATTGACCTAACCCATCCAAGGGTATTACAATACCAGACAAGCTAATAATGCATTGTCGCCAAGCTTGCAAATTGACCTAACCCATCCAAGGGTATCACAATAGCAGACGAGCTAATAATGCATTGTCGCCAAGCTTACAAAGTGACTTTATCCATCCAAGGGTATCACAATACCAGACAAGCTAATAATGCATTGTCACCAAGCTTGCACAGTGACCTTATCCATCCAAGGGTATCACAATACCAGACAAGCTAATAATGCATTGTGTGTGTAATCCATCCAAGGGTATCACAATACCAGACAAGCTAATAATACATTGTCGCCAAGCTTGCAAAGTGACCTAACCCATTACAGGAACAACAATATAAATTTATATCAAATTGACTTCATCCCAACATGTATCACATCTGCAGCCACTTTCTTACATAACCCTTTCCCACATACAACAAATCAGCTGACAGCAGCAGACGACTTTGAAAACATACTGACAAAAACCTGAAAAATCTCCATAAAAGAAAGCTTTATTGTTAAAAAAAAGTTGAAACATTGTGGCCAAAGGAGAAATTACTCATCGTTTCATTTCATCGTTGGCCACAATGTTTTCAAAAGTCGTCTGCTGTAATTGCGTCAAAATGCGTCTGCAGGTGGGAAGGGTCAACCTTTTCCCTCATATGACAATTCTGCAGCAGACGACTTTGAACATATTTTGTCAAAAAAAAATAGAAAATCTCTATAATTGAATGGATAACCTATGACTAAAAGTGGAAAACATTGTGTCAAAAGGAGAAATTGCTCGTTTTGAGCAATTTCTTCTTTTGTCACTATGTTTTCAAAAAGCCGTCTGCTGCAGAGGCGTCAGAAAGCGTCTATATGAGGGAAAGGGATAAAGGTATAGATAATAAATCAACAATTCACAGTCGCATGAATGAATGAATCATCCATTATATCTTTATCCTTTCACCCAATCCCACAGGAATTTGCCCTGGCCTAAGAGTTTGTGTCTGGCATTTGGAACCGGGCATCCTTGGTTTGATCCCCCAGTCGCGGCGGTCATGGAGAGATAAAGAGAACCAATTCTTTACCAATTTGCCTAAACTGGCAATTTTAGAGTCTTAGCGTTTGAAGGAACATAACGTGTGGCCAACCATTATGATATAGTGTGACAGACAGACAGACAGACAGACAGACAGCAGACAAGTGATCCCTATGTACTACTTATCAATGAATTGGAATAATTCATCATGAGAAAAAAATAAGTTTTATTTAGATACAGTGCTGCTGAAAACATTGGGGCACAATGCTGACTTGTGGAATTTTCCCTTTTTCCACAATGTTTTTTTCAAAAGCCATTTGCTAAAAGAGTCAGATAATTTTAAAGTGTCTATATCAAGGTATACAAATTGAATTTTCAACCCTTTCCCTCATAATATTATAGACACTTTTTGACCCCTCTGCAGCAGACGGCTTTTTGAAAACATCGTGACAAAAGAAGAAATTGCTCAAAACGTGCAATTTCTCCTTTTGCCACACTGTTTTCCACTTTTAGTCATAGGTTATCCATTCAATTATAGAGATTTTCTATTTTTTAACAAAATATGTTCAAAGTCGTCTGCTGCAGAATTGTCGTATGAGGGAAAGGGGTTAAAACATCAGATACTTACTTCTACACTATTAGAAAGTCCTAAGAAAGTCTGCTCATATTCAAATACCAACAACTGTACCTAAAACACTGTTCACTTAGATGTTTATCTCACAAGCAGCACATGTTATATAAATAAAAAACACCATATGTTTTGGTTGAATGGTATATCCATTTTTCATTACCACTGCTATTATATTATTTATATTATTTATCTGAAAAGCGTTTCATCTTTGACACACACTGGTCATATGAAATTCATGTGACCTTAACCGTTTCCCTCATATAGACGCTTTCTGACGCCTCTGCAGCAGACAGCTTTTTGAAAACACAGTGACAAAAGAAGAAATTGCTCAAAACGAGCAATTTCTCCTTTTGCCACAATGTTTTCCACTTTTAGTCATGGATAACCTATTTTTGATAAAATATGTTTAAAGTCGTCTGCTGCAGAATTGTCGTATGAGAGAAAGGGTTAAGGTATATATTACTAACTTATTATTATTGATCAGGGATTTAAATACGATTTCAACAATTACTGCAATTTGCTTTCAAGAGTATTTCGATGCTGGATTCTTGAAATGAACTTGTCCAGTTTTTTCCAATGTTAGGCATATCAAAATTACAATGTTACACAATCAACAGTTTTGAGCCAGTATGGTGTGAATGACCAGTAGGCTGCTATACTCCAACATTCAAATGGTTGAACTTTCATATATATACAAATGTTTAACCCTTTCCCACATACAACAAATCTACAGCAGACGATTTTGATAACAATCATGCAAAAACATGGAAAATCTCTATAAACGAAATTGTAATTACTGAAAAAAGTTGAAAACCTTGTAGCAAAAGTTGAAATTGCTTGTTTTGAGCAATTTCTCCTTTTGTCACAATGTTTTCAAAAGTCATCTGCTGCAGATGCGTCTAAAAGTGGGAAAGGGTTAAGTCTGCACCTAATTAAATATACCAAAAATTTTGTGTGGAAAAAAAAAAGTCAAATATATATCGGACTGTAAGTAATGCAGAAAATTATGCAGAAACTGTAAAGTCCAGAATTTTATTTCCAAGAGTATGAATGTACATTGTTTTATGGCGCATCGACAGCTAAGGTCATTTAGGGCGCAATTAATTTTAATTATTCATGATCCCTGGGTAAACAAACCAGTACTAGGCTAGAAAATGTGCCTTGCCCAAGGGCACTCCACCATGACCGTAGTGCCGCGACTGGGGATCGAACCCGGGACACCCGGTTTCGAAATCCCCGACGCTAACCACTCGACCACAGCGGATTCCTTATTTCCAAGAGATAACCCATTCCCACATACAACAAATCTGCAGCAGACGATTTTGAAAAACATTTCGTCTGAATTATGAACACTCCATTTAATGAAAGCACATTTATTGAATAAAGTTGAAAACATTGTGACATTTAAGTACAATGGCACATTTAGAGCAATTTGTCCTTTTGTCACAATGTTTCCAAACGTCGTCTGCTGCAGATGCGTTAACATTCATCTGCATTTTGGAAAGGGGGGCAAGTTGGTAATGTTACGCAAATGACAGAATAGAATAGACCCTGGCACATTAAGCTGAAGAGGCAAATGCTAGTACAATAATGGATATCGGTTTTTGTTAAGAACCATTTTATTGTTCCAATATCTTAATGGATCCAATAAAATGGTACATATTCTATTTGATATATATATTAATAAATGCATTAACAAAATTTATGTAATTCTTTCTGTTGTCTGCTACAGAAATACCAAAACTTGTCTACTTTAGGGTCTTCTTTAGACCTGCACAGAACAATTATTTGATTGGGGGTTAATATCATTTTCAACAATTTTCATATTATGATGGCCAGTTCACCTACCCTATGTGATTCTTGGCTTTCTACCACCGGTACTCAACACAGGTCTAACGATGCAACTGGCTGCTTTTTCGCATCAACTGTTGGCGCATTGGCCACAGACAATTGACGCTGTGATTTTTCTTAAACTTCGAAAAGAATGTTTCTGAGCTAAGATTCAAACAACTCACAACCCCTTGATTGACAATATTGGCGTTGCTACCGACTGAGCTCCAGTGCCTGGCTCTACACAAAATAAAACTGGGTCCATCTTTTGATTTTTTTTGTTTTTGTTTAAACTATTTTACTTATTTAATTACATATTCATTTATCTGGTATGTCAATAACCTGTCAGTCATGCTTTCATTAATAACTTTACTTTGACTTAAAAGGTCTATCAAAAGAACTCGTTCAACATCATATTGTCAAATACAGATCTCAGCAAAATGTAGTTGAAGAATGGACATAAACATAATTGCATGATACATCCTTTTAAATGACAGAATTTTCTGAAATTAAGACAATCATAGTAAAGGGAGACAATTCACAAGCCGTAACAATATAAAAATGAGATCATTTAACCCTGTCCCACATACAGAAAACTTTCTGACACTTATGCAGCACACAACTTTTGTAAAAACATTGCGGCAATAAGGAGAGATTGGTCATATAATTAAATGAGCAATATCTTCTTATTGCCACAACGTTTTCAACTGTTTTCAATAATTAAACCAACAATTATAGAAATGTTATCTGTTTTTTGTCAAGATTATTTCAAAGATGTCTGCAGCAGATTTATTGTATGTGGGAAGGTGTACAAACATCCAATGATATTAGTAAAGACAATACCTTCATTCACAGTTAGTCGACAAAACGTATCCGTATCTCCATAATCATTATACGCCTCACACACATACTCTCCGGAGTCCTCCGGAAAAACTTCCGGAATGACGAGTTTCCGGACATTTCCCTCATTCACCATGCGACACACCGGATCTGTAACTGGGATTTCTCGGTTATTGTGGACCCATACTATATCAAAGGGTGGGGTACCTATAGTTTTTACAAGCAAAAACACATCATAACACATGCCATGCAATAACAAAATAAAATGCAAACAGGATTATTTTGTACTGTATCCAGCAGGTTTTTGTAACCCTTTCCCACATTGAAACTTTCTGACGTCTCTGCAGCAGATGACTTTTGAAAACATTGTGACATAATAAGAAATTTCTCATAACGAGCAATTTCTCCTTTTGGCACAAATTTTTAAACTCTTTTCGATAATTATGCTTTCATTTATTGAGATTTTCCTTGATTTTGACTTAAATGTTTTCAAAGTCGTCAGCTGCAAATTTGTTGTATGTGGGAAAGGGTTAATTTAATTCCCAGATTTTTTTTCAAAATCAGGTTTCACATAAATTTATAACAGCAAATACCATAATATATAACCATTACTGATTAGATCTATTTTATCTCATATATCTTTCGGTAAAAAGATTGCAGTAGACTTATCCCCTTTCCCACCTGCAGATCCATCTTGACGCATATACATTAGACAACTTTTGAAAACATTGCAGAAATTTTTCAAAATAACAATTTCTCGTTTTGTCGCAATGTTTTCAACTCATTTCAATAATTAAACTTTAATTTATAGCGATTTTCCGTATTTTTGCCTAGGTGATTATAGAGTCGCCTGCTGCAGTTTTGCTGTATGTGGGAAAGGGTTAAAGTAAAAAGGGACCCAAATACTACTTTGAGTTATGGCTGTGTACGAGTGGTCCGTCGCTTATTCAGCCAGCTTTGAAAATTCATTTAAAAATACTAAATATAATATGAAAAGAAAGCCAGTTAAAGAATTCAAATCAAGAAAACAAAACAGCAGAAGTTATTGTTGCTTAAATGAGCAATCGGAACTACTGCTACTATGTTATCATAAATCCGTTCTAGGAATTGGTTCGAGTCTAACAATTATTTTGAAAATCGTCACATGCTCTAGTTGTCAGAAGATGAAGACATACAGACACTTTCTAACGCCTCTGCATCAGACGACTTTTGAACACATTGTGACAAAAGGAGAAGTTGCTCGACACAAGCAATTTTTACTTTTGTCAATTTCTACTTTTGTCAAAGTAATTTTACCATCATTCATAGAGATTCCATGTTTTTGCCAAGCTATTTTCCAAAATCGTCAGCAGATTTGAAGCAATTGGAAAAGGGTTAATATCTATTTTCACAAATATATATAGATAATCATTGTGATATCATCAAGGGATCATACTGCAGATTTATCTAACCCTTTCCCACTTTCAGACACATTTTGGCGCGTTTGCAGAAGCTGACTTTTGAAAACATTGTAACAAAAGGAGAAATTGCTCAAAATGAGCATTTGCTCCTTTTGCTACAATGTTTTAACTATTAAATATTTATATTTTCATTTAACCCTTTCCCTCATACAACAATTCTGCAGCAGACGACTTTGAACATGTTTTGTCAAAAAATACAAAATCTTTATAATTGAATGGATAACCTATGACGAAAAGTGGAAAACATTGTGTCAAAAGGAGAAATTGCTGGTTTTGAACAATTTCTTCTTTTGTCACTATGTTTTCAAAAAGCTGCCTGCTGCAAAGGCGTCAGAAAGCGTCTATATGTGGAAAAGGGTTAAAAGAAGAAGTATCTGATTGTTAACATTGTTAATTTGAAAAACTTCAAAGGTTGCTTATTGTGTGATGTTATCCATTAACACTTTCCTACTTACAACAAATATGCAGCAGATGATTTTAAAAACATCGCAGCAAAAATATGGAAAATCTCTTATAAAGAGAGTATAAATATGGCTTTAATGACTAATTATACTTTCCTTAACAAGTAGGAAAGGGTTTCAATCAGAGAAACTGTATAAACATTTACTTTAATTTAACCATTTCTCACAATATATTATGACAAATCTGCAGCAGACAACTTCGAAAGCATATATGCAAAAATATTGTAAACCTCTGTAAATGTAAGTCGAATCAATGAATAGAATTGAAAACATTGTGACAAAAAGGAGAAATAGCTCACATGAGCAATTTCTCCTTTTGTTTTCAATGTTTTCAAAAGTAGTTTGCTGCCGAGTAGTCAGAAAGCATCTACATGTATATGTGAGAAAGGGTAAACAACAGCTTTGATAATATCAGATCATGTAATGTAGGTCATTCAGTTAGTCAATCAATCAATCAATCACAATCAATCAACCAATCAATCAATCAATCAACACTTGCCTTGGACTTCTACGCTCAACTCGACTCTATCACCATCGTCGACTTCCATATCATGCAGTTCCTTTGTAAATATAGGGGGCTCTCTTGGTTCTGCTGTGCCTGCAATGAGAAACATATTCACAGTTTATATACAATTCATAGATCCAATATGCAAATAAGATAGTATTTTAGCCAGACAAAAAATGTCGTTATGTTTTTTACAGTATACTTGATTGGCGAACGTGTTTTTTTCATCATGAACAAAAGCCATGTGATGCATGAGAACCGGGTAGTTTTTAACGATTTATTGTTGGTTTGTTTATGATGCATGGCGATGGGTGTGGCTAAAACTACGATCTCAGAACTATAAATTATAAAACAGAGCCATGTCTGACAACTTGGGGTCATAACCCTTTCTCATATACCACAAATATGCAGCAGATGACTTCGAAAAAACATCTCGGCAAAAATATGAAAATTCTCTTCTATTGAATAGAGTTAAAAAACATTGTGAGAAAATGAGAAATTGTCGCAGGGATGACAAAATGATGACGTTAAATATTACATTTGGGGCTATACTACTGTCAAACAAGTGTAAGCTGTCAGCTCTTTAAAGCAGTCAACTTGTGTTCAGCAGCCACTTGATGATGAACTAAAACAACAGTTTCTTCTTTAACCCTTTCCCTCAGATAAACGCTTTCCGACGCCTCTGCAGCAGACGGCTTTTTGAAAACATAGTGACAAAAGAAGAAATTGCTCAAAATAAGGCAATTTCTCCTTTTGCCACAATGTTTCCCACTTTAAGTCATAGGTTATCCATTCAATTATAGAGATTTTCTTTGACAAAATATGTTCAAAGTCGTCTGCTGCAGAATTGTCGTATGAGGGAAAGGGTTATTTGACTTGTATTAAGCAGCCACCTGTGTTCAGCAGCCAAATTTTTACTCTCCCTTTGGTGGCTGCTTTATCCTTTCCCTCATATTGACTCATTTTGACTGCGCTGCTACGGACAACTTTTGAAAACATTTTTGCAAAAAAGGAAAAATTGCTCATAATCAGCAATTCATCCTTCTGTCACAATGTTTTCAACTCTATTCAATTATTTTACTTTCATTTGAAGAGGTTTTCCATAATTTTGAACAGATTTTTTTAAAGTGACGTTAGAGTCATCTGCGGCAAATTCCCTATAATGTTGGAAAGGGATAAGACAAGTTTGACAGCAGATGCAAGTGAAGACCTGGGCGAGACAACTTGCTAGAGAGTTCAATGATTGCGTGCGCTAAAACAAACACCCAAAGCAGCTCCTATGGATTTGATTCTGTAGCTATTCTACATGTAGATGGATGCTGAAGGCTCTCAACTAAGCTCGCATGAATGGGCAGTCTAACAAAAGTTCATTTATACACTGCCTGTCAACAATGTGTTCGCATATGTAATTATGACCTCTTTCTGTAAGTCATGGCTTATATACTTTTTAAGGTAAGCAAAACCCAAAAATGTTACATTGACAGACAGCCGATAATCTATATGATCTGGCCTGTACATGATTAAACTTTTTCCACATACAGACGCTTTCTGACGCACATGCACTTTTTATAACATTGTGGCAAAAGAAGAAATTGCTCATAATGAGCAATTTCACATAATTGCCACAATATTTTCAACTTTATTCAATAATTCAACTATCAGTTATAGAAATGTTTTGTTAAGATTATCTCAATGTTGTATGCTGCAGATTGTTCTATGTGGGAAAGGGTTAATCTTTTTCCCACCCCATCAGAGATCGATCGTTTTTGGCAAAAATATGGAAAAACTCTATAAAAGAAAGTATAATAATTATATAAGTTGAAAACATTGAGACAAAGGTCCACTGTTGCAGATGTGTTTAACCCTTTCCCACCTGCAGACGCATTTTGACGCAATAACAGCAGACGGCTTTTGAAAAAAATCTGGCCAAAGGTGAAATTGCTCATGATGAGCAATTTCCCCTTGGGCCACAATGCTTTCACCTTTATTTATCAATCAAGCTATCTTTTATGGAGATTATTCAGGTTTTATTTTTTGACAAAAGATGTTCAAAGTCGTCTGCTGCCGAATTGTCGTATTAGGGAAACCCATATGGTGTGGGTACTCAAAAGAATTGTCTCAATGATCAAATCTATTTTTGAGTACCAACAACATTGAATTCAAATTACTTATAATAGATATATATTGTAGATTAAATCGTAATCCAGGCCTCTGGGAAAATTATATCAACTGTAAACCACATACTATTCAAACCAGTTTTAATAGTGTCTTTTGAGTGCTTCTCATACATCATGTATTAATATTTATAAAACTTATATGAAGTCATCCTCAGGTATTCACATAATTATACGCCTTTTATTATATACCTCCACATTTTCAGGGCACGAAAAATGTTGAAATCATTGTGGAAAATGGAGAAATTGGTTATTTTGAGCAATTTCTTCTTTTGTCACAATGTTTTCAAAAGTCATATATATGCTGCAGAGGCATCAAAAAGTGTTTATATTTGGGAAAGGGTTAACATGATTTAACCAAAACACACAACTTAAAAGACAGCTAATAACTAATAACTTTCACACACACAATCCCGAAATTATATACATTTGAGCAAACATATAAACATCATTTACTTTAACTTCGATAACTCATTCTTATTGATCGTAGGTGTACATTAATCTCCCACATGCTGACACATTATGACGCCTCTGCAGCTGATGATTTGTGAAATCATTGTGGCAAAAGGAGAAATTGCTCATGACGAGCAATTTCTCCATTTGCCACAATGATTTCAACTCTTTTCAATGATCATACTATCATTTTTAGATATTTTCTATATTTTGGACTTGATAATTTCAAAGCCGACTTCTGCAGGTTTATTGTATGTGAGAAAGGGTTGATAACTCTTATTGATCGTTGTTGTAGTAACCCTTTCCCACTTGTTGACACCTTTTAACCCTTTCCCTCATATAGACGCTTTATGACGCCTCTGCAGCAGACAGCTTTTTGAAAACAAGGAGGAGTTGCGCTTACAAGACATATGGACAGACAGACAGACAGACGGACGGACGGACGGACGGACAGGGTGATTCCTAATCATATACCCCCCCAAAACTTGACATTATTATTATTGCTCAGAGTTCGAGATATCACCACAAAATGAGAAATTGCTCATCATGAGCAATTAATCCTTTTGCCACAATGTTTCCAATTGTCATCGCTGAAGCTGCAGAAAATTGTGTCTGCAAGTGGAAAAAGGTTTAAAACCCTCTGCAGCAGTAGGCGTTTTGAAAACATTGTGAAAAAAGAAGAAATTGCTCAAAACGAGCAATTTCTCCTTTTGACACAATGTTTTCCACTTTTAGTCATAGGTTATCCATTCAATTATAGAGATTTTCTATTTTTTGACAAAATATGTTGAAAGTCGTCTGCTGCAGAATTGTCGTATGATGGAAAGGGTTAACTCATCCACAGCAGACGACTTCTGAAAACTGTGTGACAAACAAATACAAATTTTTCATAATGACCAATTTCTCCTTTTGCCACAATATTTTCAAATCTTTTCAATGAAATTTCTTTCATTATTAGATAAACGATTTTTTTGCCTTAATGTTATAAAGTTGTTGTATTATGGAAAAGGGAGTTTAATAAGACAGTGGTGCAGAGGTAGAGCATCAGCCTCTCGTATCAAAGGTCTCCTGGTTCGAGTCCCGTGATGAGCGGGTTCTGACTTTGGGATTTTTCCACACAATCGGCGCGAGTACTGGTTAAGTATCCAGGAAGCAGACATCGAGCGTGATTAATATAAGCTTAAAGCTTGTTTCGCAATCAATTTAAAATAAATAAGTTTAAACTAATAACAATACAGGTAAAAAGTAAATAATTTGATTATTCTTCTAAAATAAATATAAAAGAAGTATTACCTTAATTAAAAGATAAACCAGTCAACTCTACTCCAGTTATTTCTATATTAACATGATACAATATTCACTAATAACTGTCACAAACAAGTTATTTATTTCTGTTCACATAATCATCCTCAAAGGAAGTAGCAAACTTTAGCAGACGCCACCTAATTTTCACACACATCAACCACAAAACATAATGTGAACAGTAACTTAAAATATCCACCTTCTCTGTGAATATATTACACAATAATAAAAACGTTCACACTCTGCTTAAAATATTTGGGTGGAGTTTTATCCCCTTACACTTTCAAAAAACAAAACAAAAAAAACAAGACGTTTTATGACTTTTCAAATCAATATGATCAATTTCTCCTTTTCCTACAATGTTTTAAAACTCTGTATCTATAAATAATACTTCTTATTTTCCAGTATATAATGATTTTCCTCCAGTGTTTTTGAAAAAGAGAGCTATAAAAAAAATTGTATCAAGTAAAAGGGTGACAAACTTCATGCATTTTAAATTTCTACAATGAACTGTTCAATCTCAATGATAACTTTTGAAAACATTTTTGCAAAAGGAAAAGTTGCTCATAATGATTTCCTTTTGTCTCCAATGTTTTCAACCCTATTCAATAATTATTTTATTTAAATAGATAGTGAGAAGTCTGGCATCCACTTTCCTAGATGTTTTCAAAGTCCTCTACTAAAGATTTGATATATGTGGTAAAAGGATTAAAATGCCTACCCTGATCATCTCATAGCTATACCCTTGCCATTTATAAACCATTTTTACAAAAACCGGTAAAAAAGTGTATTTAATTCAGAGTGTTTGTTAATTTAGTGTTTAAAGCCGCTTTCAACAGTTTTTAGGTTCATTCATGGCACTTCATGGCACTTCATGGCACTTCATGGGCAATTTACTAGCACTACTTGTCCATTTTTCCCGACATCAGTTAACCCGTCATTCCATAGCACCAATAAGTGAAAGCCAATTCTATCACTTTTAAAATCTTTGCCATAACCTGGCCGGGGGGGGGGGAGGGGATTGAACCAGTGACCTCACGCACCTGAGGCGCAGCGATCATAAAACAGAAAGAGTAAGTAAAGGTTTATTCTTTTATCTTTTTTTTTTTAGCCTACTACCATTATTTAGATATCACAATCTATTGCTCTGAAAAATATATAGATTCTTAGTTAACCCTTTGCCACCTGCAGATGCATTTTGAGGCAAAAGCAGCAGACGACTTTTGAAAACATTGTGACCAAAGGTGACATTGCTCATGATGAGTAATTTCACCTTTGGCCACAATGTTTTCAACTTTATTTAACAATTAAGCTTATATGGAGATTTTTCAGGTTTTTCCAACTATGTGATCAAAGTCATTTGCTGCAGATTTGCTGCATGTGGGAAAGGGTTAAGACTTTCCCACATAAAGCAAAATTTGCAGCAGACGACTTTGAAATCATCTATGGCAAAATAGGGAAAACATCAAAATGTTAAAGTTTCATTATCAAAAAGAATTGAAAAGAATTGTGACAAAAGGGAGAAATTGCTCATCATGAGCAATTTCTCCTTTTTATCATAATGTTTTCAGACGTCGTCCGCTGCAAACGCATTAAAATATGTCTGTAGGTGGGAAAGGGTAAAACTATCCAATTAAAAGGGAACAGAGACATGATTACATGATATATCAAATTGAATTGACTTTCAAAAATCAATGATCATATCTTATTGATAGATCAAATAAAATGTGATGAAGAATTTATTAAAAAATCAAACTTTTCTCTTTTTCAACATTTTTCCCCTAACTAAAACGAAAAATTGAAAACAGAATGGAAAAAAAAAGAAAAAAAATGAAATTTTAGTTTAAAATTTTACTAATGTGAAGGGGAGGGAGGGGGTACTTAAATTAGGTGATACGCCTAACTTGCCGGGTTAAATCCAGATTTAACGCATAACTAAATCTAACCAAAATATTTATTCAAAACCTTTCAATGTTGAACATGGGCTAATAGCCTAGTCATGACACCTTACCCAATTAACAGTACTGGGTTAATCCTTTCCCTCATACAACAAAACTACAGCAGGTGATTTTGAAAACAAACATGCAAAAAATTGGAAACTCCCTTTAACCCTTTCCCTCATACGACAATTCTGCAGCAGACGACTTTGAACACCTTTTGTCAAAAAATAGAAAATTTCTATAATTAAATGGATATATAACCTATGACTAAAAGTGGAAAACATTGTGTCAAAAGGAGAAATTGCTCGTTTTGAGCAATTTCTTCTTTTGTCACTATGTTTTCAAAAAGCTGTCTGCTGCAGAGGCGTCAGAAAGCGACTATATGAGGGAAAGGATTAAATTAGAGTACAATAATTGAAAAGAGTTGAAAACATGGTGTTTATATGAGGGAAAGAGTTAATCCTTTCCCTCATACAACAAATATACAGCAGGTGACTTTGAAAACAAACATGCAAAAAATTGGAAACTGCCTTTGAATTAAAGTACAATAATTGAAAAGAGTTGAAAACATGGTGCAAAAGGATAAATTGCACGTTTTGAGCAATTTTTTTCTTTTAGTCGTCATGCTTTCTAAAGCCGTCTGCTGCCGAGGCGTCAGAAAGCATTTATATGAGGGAAAGGGTTAATCCTTTCCCAAATAAATACACCTTTGGACAAACTTGCAGCAGATGACTTTTGTCAACATTATAGCAAAAGCAGAAATTGCTAACACCTGAGAGCTCCTAAGAAAAGTCAAGTGCATTCAATTTCCAAAACCCTCATTTGACACTGAAACCCTATGTTGTGAGTATTCAAAAGAACTGTCTCAGTGAGATGATTCTTTTGAGTACCCACAACATAGGGTTTGGTCGAGTCGTTAGAGAGATTTTGACCAGTTTACTCCTCCTTATCTAGTCCTGTGCACCTCAATACCAAAACTGGATTAATATATTTTAATGATTGATTGATTGATTGGGGTTAAACGCCGTTTTTAACAATTTCTCAGTTATATCACGGCGGCCAGTTCACCTACTCATGCATTTCCTGGTTTTCTCACACCATTACTCCACACAACAATCTTCCAAAGCAACTGGCTGCTTTTCCACATAGACTTAGCCCATTGGTGGAAGACGAATGATGCATGTCGCATTGACTTTTGTCAATCATCGGAAAGTTGGCCGTGCCGGGATTCGAACCCACAACCCCTGGATTGACAGCCTGCGTCGCTACCGACTGAGCTATCGGGGCTTGGCTAATAATAATATATTTTAAAAGCAGAAGGAATCGAGAAATATTGTATCAGGTAAATGGTAACTAACCCTTTCCCTCATTCGACAATTCTGCAGCAGACAACTTTGAACATATTTTGTCATAAAATAGAAAATCTCTATAATTGAATGGATAACCTATGACTAAAAGTGGAAAACATTGTGGCAAAAGAAGAAATTGCTCGTTTTGAGCAATTTCTTCTTTTGTCACTATGTTTTTAAAAGCCGTCTGCTGCAGAGGCGTCAGAAAGCATCTATATGAGGGAAAGGGTTAATAATTACTTATAATATTACTATAATACTATAATTACTATAATATTATAAGATTTCCCATATTTTTGCCCATAAGTTTTAAAGTCGTTTGCTGCAGATTTGCTTTACATGGGAAAGGGTTGACCTTTTCTGAAATAGCTGTTATTTGGTGCCATAACAGCAGATGACAATTGAAAACATGGTGGGAAAGAAAGGCATTACTTTAAAAGCAAGTAGGAAAAGATGATCTAAGCCTTCTGACACATCTGCAGCAGAACACTTTTTAAAACATCATGACAAAAGGAGAAATTGCTCTACACAAGGAATTTTACCTTTTTCTACTATGTTTTCAACTTTTTTCAGTTAAAATACTTTCATTTATAGAGATTTTTCATGTTTTTGCATGATTTATTTCAAAGTCGTCTGCTTGCTGCAGATTCGTTGTTTGTGGGAAAGGGCTAAGAATATATCCACACACCTTGCAAAATCATAGATATAAATGAGGTCATTTCACAAAAAGACTGTTTTCCACATCATTTATTATACATTCTGCATTGTCCAATCAACATTGCCATGAGGGAATATTTTACTGTTGGGTTTTCAAATAATCATTAAAATAAAACCCATACATATTGCATAAAAAAATGTATTTCCACAGCTGGGTTGCAAATGAAATTCTCATGGACTTCATACAGAACTATCCCCGTTTCCCACATAAAACAAAACTGCAGAATTCAACTTTAATGCATTCCCACATACTACAAATCTGCAGCAGACGACTTTGAACACATCTAGGCAAAAAACAATGGTTGAATACAGTTGAAAACATTGTGGCAAAAGGGAAAATTGCTCAAAAATAGCATTTTTCTTTTGCCACAATGTTTTCAAATGTTGTATGCTGCAGAGGCATTAGAAAGTGCATGTATGTGTCTTTATTCTTTAACCCTACCCAAAATACAACAAAAATGTGATAGTTCTCTGCAAGTGAAAGTATATATATACGTAATTATTGAATAAAGTTGAAAACATTGAGACAAAAGGAGAAATTGCTCATCATGAGCCATTTCCATTTTTGTCACGATATTTTCCAAATGTCTTCTGCTGCAGAGGCATCAAAATGCAGCTATATATTATGGGAAGGGTTAAACCTTTTCCACATTCAACAAATATCGATATGATAGTTTCATTGGCATCTGCTTTGAAAACATATTTGTAAAATATTACAATCAGGAAAATTGGAAGAAGGAAAATATCTGTTGCATAGCTGCAAAATTATGTGTAATAGAAAAGTGAGTTTTAATTTGAGTCTTTAACCCTTTCCCTCATATTGACGCTTTCTGACGCCTCTGCAGCAGACGGCTTTTTGAAAACATAGTGACAAAAGAAGAAATTGCTCAAAATGTTTTAAATTCTAGTCACTTATTGCGCTTCCATTTAAACCGAGTTTCCCAATTTTTTGTGGGTATGTTTTCAAAGTCGTCTGCTGCAGATTTTTTGTATGTGGGAAAGGGTTAAGCAAATTAACCTTTTCCCACATAGCGAGCAGTTTTAAAGCATCATTCTGTCATCAGCAGAACCCTTTTAGAAGAATTATGGCAAAAGGAGATATTACATATATAATGAGCAATTTCCCTTTTTTTGCCACAATGTTTTCAACTCAATTCAGAACATTTAACGCTTTCCCACTTGCAGACAGACACATTCTGAAGCCTTTTCAGCAGACAAACACTTTTGAAAACATTGTGACAAATGGAGAAATTGCTTTTTATGAGCAATTGGAGGGTTTGGCGTGAAACGGTTGTAACTAAAATTTGTATTTTTTTACCAAGGTTAATCACCTCGCCATAAAGTCATTATAAGTGTAAAATCTTGGTAAACAAAGGAAATTTAGATGCCATTGCTCGTTCTGAGCAATGGCACCTAAATTTGCATTGTTTACAAAGGGGTCAAAATTGCCCCTAAACCAGGGTTTTCAAAATAGGTTTTTAGTTACAACCGTTTCACGCCAAGCCCTCGAATTTCTTCTTCTGCTGTAATGTTTTCAACCCTATTAAATTATTATACATTCATTTATACAGACTTTTCATATTTTTTCCTAGATGTATTCAAAGTTGTTTGCAGCAGATTGATTGTGTGTAGGAAAGCGTTTACCAAATTAAAAGTGAAAAGACACATCCAGTCGAGTATTATAAATGGATAGACAGACAGCTTACCTTATAAGGTCACAAGTACAATCCAAACAGTATTATAAACATAGGTAAGAAAACTATCAAGATACTTGTGAACTTTTATATGGACTAACCTACCACAGATTAACACTTTTTCACAGACAGAAGACGATTTTGAAAACATATAGGTAAAAATATCAAACATCTCTTGAACCCTTTTCCACTTGCAGACGCATTCTGATGCAATTGCAGCAGACGACTTTTGAAAACATTGTGACAAAAGGAGAAATTGCTCATAATGAGCAATTACTCCCTTTGCACAATGTTTTCAACTCTCATTTATGGAGATATTTCACATTTTTGCCGATATGTTTTCAAAGTCGTCTGATGCAGGTTTGTCGTATGTGGGAAAGAATTAAATAAAAGTACAGTCAAACAAACCTGTGCTAAATACCACCTTTATTAAGAACCACCTGTGAAAAAGACCCAATTGTTTTTTTCCCATGGATGGTCTTTAAACACAGGTTGGACTGAATAAGTATTGAATCGAGTCGTAAATGAGCAATTTCTCCTTTAGCCAAACTGTTTTCAAAAGTTTTCTACTGCAGAGGTGTTAAAATACATCTACATGTGGGAATGGGTTATCTGTTTACTGTTTATGTTTGTAAGAGTTGTCTTCCTTGAAAATGTACAATAAACGGATTGAAAGAAAGATATATCGTATCAGATGATGATTAAAGATAATTTTCACAATAGCAGTAACATTACTCTGATACAAAGATTGACAGTAGCTGTTGGCATACCTCATGTTAAAGAAGACATATCTTGCATGAGTGGAAAATAATTTCATTTGTATATACACTTTTGATAGGCAACTAAAACATAATGGTAAAAAGAAATAATTGCTCAAAATGATTTTTTTTTTCACATCTTTGATAACATTTTCAATTCTTAAAAAAATGATTCCCCTCCCTCCCCCCCATCTTTGATAATATTTTAAGCTCACAAAGTTTTTTTTCAAAACAGTGGCTGCTGCATCAAAATTCGTCGGACATAGTGAAAGGCATAAATACTTTTGTCTCAAAAATTACGTTCTGAAATTCTTTCTGTCATCATGATCCTTCATATGTTCGCACTATAAATGACATTAAAATTATTGCTCAGAGTTCCAAGATATCACCACAAAATGAGAAATTGCTCATGATGAGCAATTAATCCTTTTGCCACATTGTTTCCTATTGTCATCGCTGAAGCTGCAGAAAATTGTGTCTGCAAGTGGAAAAAGGTTTAACCCTTTCCCTCATATAGACGCTTTCTGACGCCTCTGCAGCAGTAGGCGTTTTGAAAACATTGCGACAAAAGAAGAAATTGCTCAAAACGAGCAATTTCTCCTTTTGACACATATAGGATCCATCATGAGTTTTCTTTGGAGATCAAGATTTCTTAAATGAGTCTAGAAAAAGACAGTTATTAACCGAGCCTCTTGGCGAGGTTAATAACTCTCTTTTTCGAGACGAATTTAAGAAATCTTCTCCAAAGAAAAACGAGTGATGGATTCTTTTTATCACCTAAACAGTGTGTTTTAATGAAAAATATTGACAACATCAAAACAAAGACCGAATTACATTTTCTTCATAAGAACTTGTGATTCACTGCATAAAAAAGTAGTCCTCATCATTTTTCAATAAGAAGAAAAAACAAAACAATGTTTTAAACAATTAAGACTCGTTATTTATTCAAAATAACGTATTATTGCATTTTTCAATGTGTAAAATTTAATAACTTAACAATAAACATAATAAAGATAAAGGTCAAAATGACGTCATCAGTAGTCGCGTGTATGACGTGTTTTTGTTATCACACGTGTATGATAACGTTGTTCCGTGATTTGTTCTCAACTTGAAAATAAGGGTATTTATGTGATAAAATGTTTTCCACTTTTAGTCATAGGTTATCATTCAATTATAGAGATTTTCTGTTTCTGTCTGACAAAATATGTTCAAAGTCGTCTGCTGCAGAATTGTTGTATGAGGGAAAGGGTTAAGGGATTGTTTGTAGATTTTCAACGTTTTCAACAACTTTTCAGTTTTATCACCGTGTTTCCTAGGTAAGTTACTAGTACTACTGATCCATTTCTTCTGACACCAGCATGTCAGTCGTTATGCTAACCCCGCAACTCTAAGCGCAGCCATCACTACCATTATTTAAGTCTTTGATATGACTCGACCAGGGATCAAACCTGTGACCTCCTGCACTCAAGGCTGACTCACTCTATATCTACACCGCTGAGACAGTCTAATACTGCACAGAGGCCCAGATAAGCAGGAGTTTACAGCTCTTTTCCCCACAAGATCTCTCTCATTATCCAACCAAACCCTATGTTGTGGGTACTCAAAAGAATCGTCTCACTGAGACGATTCTTTTGAGTACCCACAACGTAGGGTTAGTGGACAAAATAAGGATTTTAGAACAAGCAAACACTCCTTATCTAAAGTTCTGACTGCATTTTTATATCACAAAACACTCACCTGCAACAGCCACGGTTGCCATTGTGGTTTCCTCGCCTGCGATATTCTTAGCGACGCAGGAGAACT
The DNA here is from genome assembly GCA_031761405.1 of Serripes groenlandicus. Taxonomy (NCBI): domain Eukaryota; kingdom Metazoa; phylum Mollusca; class Bivalvia; order Cardiida; family Cardiidae; genus Serripes; species Serripes groenlandicus. Next base: position 14,066,540 of record JASEVX010000012.1, read on the forward strand.
TTAAAGCATCAGATTCTGTCGGACCAAGATTATCGACGATTAGCCGTCCTCTGCCTTCTTTAAAGTCAATTCTGATGTCCTTGCTAGAGTCGAGTTCCATTTTATCCTTGTACCAAGTTAGGGTTGGTTTGGGTTTTCCTGGAATATATTAAAACATTCATGGTTAACCTTTTCCCTCATACGACAATTCTGCAGCAGATGACTTTGAACGTATTTTGTCAAAAAATAGAAAATCTCTATAATTGAATGGTTAACCTATGACAAAAAGTGGAAAACATTGTGGCAAAAGGAGAAATTGCACGTTTTGTGCAATTTTTTCTTTTGTCACTATGTTCTCAAAAAGCCGTCTGCTGCAGAGGCGTCAGAAAGCATCTATAAGAGGGAAAGGGTTAAAATTGAAGTGAAATTGCTTTTTTGAAATAATTTCTCTTTTTTCTCAAAATGGTTTTGATTCCCGTCTGCTTCAAAGACATCAGATTCATCTGTAACAGGAGAAGGGTTAAAACATTTTGGTTAAGAAATTTTATTTTAATATATTTAACACTTTCCCACAAACAACAAATCTGCAGCAGATGACTTAGAAAACAATCACGCAAAAGGATGGACAATCTCTACAAATGAAAGTATAATCAATTACTGAAAAAAGTTGAAAACATTGTGGCAAAAGGAGAAATTGCCTGTTTTGAGCAATTTTTCCTTTTGTCACAATGTTTTCAAAAGTCGCCTGCTGCAGATGCTTCACAATGCGTCTACAAGTGGGAAAAGGTCAATTAATTAATTAAAAATATCTTAGTAAACCCGAATAAAACATTTCAGCTTGTTAAACCTTTCCCACATATAGACACTTTCTGACGCCTCTGTAGCAGATGGCTTTTTGAAAACAGTGACAAAAAGAAGAAATGGCTCAAAACAAGCAATTTCTCCTTTTGCCACAATCTTTTAGTCAAAATTTATCCATTCAAATATAGAGATTTTGTATTTTTTGACAAAATTAGTTCAAAGTCGTCTGCTGCAAAATTGTTGTATGAGGAAAAGCGTTGAACAACCTTTTGCCTACTGGAACCAATTCTGTGATGCCTGTACAACCGGCAGCCAGCCTAGTGGGCACACCCACACCGTCTGACCCGGCTCTATAGGCTGTTGGCTGCTCAACTGAATATTTTTATCTTGATATTCCTAGCATTGGCTATGTATGGACTCTTCCAACTGCAAAGCTGGACAAGTACATTTTTAAACAAGAAACCACTGAAGACGGTAAGGCCAGATTGTCGGCAATTTGACCTTGAAAATCGACAAACCAAGGTCAAGGTCAAAGTAACCATAGAAATCAATAGAACTTGTTACTGGTTACATTCAGGCAAAGTTTCAAGTTTGTAACCCATTTCAGTGCTGAGATTTTGCCTCAACCTGAAACTTGAACCAAAATGTTGACGGGACAGGGACATCGCCAATCTATAGACCGGAATCGCTAGAGCAATCCGGCCAAAAATCTCTATAATTGTAGGTGAACATTGTGTTAAAACTGCAGCAGACAACTTTTGAAACCTTGTGACAAAAGGATAAAAATGTTCAAAGCAAGCAATTTCTCCTTTTGCCTCAATGTTTTCAACTTTTTTTCAATCATTACACTATCATTTATAGACAAAGAGTAAATGTTTTTGCCAATATATTTTTCCAATTCGTCTGCTGCAGATTTTCCTTAACCTTTTCCCTCATACGATAATTCTGCAGCAGACGACTTTGAACATATTTCGTCAAAAATAGAAAGTCTCTATAATTGAAAGGATAACCTATGACTAAAAGTGGAAAAACATTGTGGCAAAAGGAGAAATTGCTCGTTTTGAGCAATTTCTTCTTTTGTCACTATGTTTTCAAAAAGCCGTCTGCTGCAGAGGCGTCAGAAAGCGTCTATATGAGGGAAAGGGTTAAGTGGGCAAGGTCTAAATAAAGACTCAACACACAGTTTCCTCTATTCAATGTAATCCAAATGAATAATCCATGTGCACTGTATGATAAATAATAACTCTGGTAATCCATTAATATCTAGTTCCATAATTGACATTCTAAGAAAAGAAACCACCGTCACACACTGTCGCAGACAATATCGACAGTAACATGGACACACTGACAATGTCACTATATATTGTCTGACACTGACAGGTTACACCAATATTGCCTTTAAAAAGGTCTCTGATATAGACAACAGTTTTACTGTTGGTGACTCTACACTACAGGGGGACAAGTTAACCCTTACCCTCATACAACAATTCTGCAGCAGAAGACTTTGAACATATTTTGTCAAAAAATAGAATGTCTCTTTAATTGAATGGATAGAGAAATCTAGAAAACTAGAAGTACAAAAATGATTGAACAGACTTTCAATACTTTACCTAGACATGTTTTCAAAGATGTGGATTGGTATTAACCCTTTCTGTCATGCGACAATTCTGCAGCAGACGACTTTGAACATATTTTGTCAAAAAAAAGAATATCTCTATAATTGAATGGATAACCTATGACTAAAAGTGGAAAACATTGTGGCAAAAGGAGAAATTGCTTGTTTTGAGCAATTTCTTCTTCTGTCACCATGTTTTCAAAAAGCCGTCTGCTGCAGAGGCCTCAGAAAGCATTTAAACATGGTACCTAAACTATTTCTAAAATGTCCATTAATTTCCTTTTTTTCCCATATATATTTTTCAAAGCAGGGGACTCATGTGAGGTAAATGGCTACTATCCCGTTCCCACTTAGCAATGCGTTTTGCGGCATCTGCAGTAGACAGAAAACATTGTGGCAAAAGAAGAAAAATGCTCATTATGAGCAATTTCTCCATTGGCCACAATGTTTTCAATCACTCAATTATCAAACTTTCATTTAAAAAGAGTTTTTCATATATTAGATGCTGGAAAGGGTTTAACCCTTTCCCTCATATAGACGCTTTCTGATGCCTCTGCAGCAGATGGCTTTTTGAAAACATAGTGACAAAAGAAGAAATTGCACAAAACGTGCAATTTCTCCTTTTGCCACAATGTTTTCCACTTTTAGTCATAGGTTATCCATTCAATTATGGATATTTTCTACTTTTTGACAAAATATGTTCAAAGTCATCTGCTGCAGAATTGTCGTATGAGGGAAAGGGTTTAATAATGCAATAAACTTTCTCTTGCTGAAGTTGCATCAATACTCCCCTTATTATGTTTTATTAACCCTTTTCACACATACAATAAAAAGCTGCAGCAGACAAATTCGAAATGATCCAAATCCAAAATATAGAAAAATCTCTATAAATGATAGTATCATTATTGAATATAGAGTTGAAAACATTGTGGCAAATGGAGAAATTGCTCGCTCATTGTGAGCAATTTCTCCTTTTGCCTCAACGATTTCAAAATTCATCAGAAAGCGTCTACATAATGTTTATATGGAAAAAGGTAAAAGCTTTATGACTACACCTTTTCATTGAAGTAAATGTACATTGTATTTTTATATAACCAATCAATATATCATTTTACAAAGTGTTTTATTACTAGCCAATTTATGATTTTATTTTTTTTCTTAGGTGTTTTTATACCCCTTTCAACAGTTGTGGCATGCATAAGTAGAAATTGCTCATAATAAGCAATTTTTTCCATTTGCCACAATGTTTTCATATTCTATATAAAAATAACATTTATAGAGCTTTCTGTATTTTTTGCCTATTTTGTTTCCAAAGTCATCTGCTGCAGATTTGTTGTATGTGTGAAAGTGTTTCAATATGAAATCTAGTGGACTGTAAACATTTCTCCCCTGTTTATGTGTTAACCCTTTCCCTCATACGACAATTCTGCAGCAGACGACTTTGAACGTATTTTGTCAAAACATAGAAAATCTCTATAATTGAAAGGATAACCTACGACTAAAAGTGGAAAACATTGTGGCAAAAGGAGAAATTGCATGTTTTTCTTCTTTTGTCACTATGTTTTCAAAAAGCTGTCTACTGCAGAGGCGTCCGAAAGCGTTTATATGAGGGAAAGGGTTAACCCTTTCCCACATACAGTCGCTTTCTGCGGCTTCTGCATCAGACGACTTTTTAAATACATTTAGACAAGACGAGCAATTTCTCCTTTTGCCACATTGATATAATAAAACTCATTTGTGGCGTTTTTTTCACATTTTTGCCAGGATGTTTTCAAAGTCATATGCAGCAGATTTGTTGTATCTGGGAAAGGATTGAATAGGACTCGTTTTTGACCGTTGCAGCAACTCCTATGCTTATTTTTTAAATTGAACATTACTCATTTCCTTTTCAGATTATTAATGAATATTCATTTGGGTTACACAAAATATTTGGCTTAACCATTTACCAAATGAATATTATTTCAGTTATATCACTGCGAAAGTTCGCTTATTCATGATCCCTGGGTAAACAAACCAGTACTCACCGGGCTAAGAAATGTGCCTTGCCCAAGGGCACTCCACTATGACCATCGTGCCGCCACCGGGGATCGATCCCGGGACGCCGGTTCCCAAATCAAGATACTTTCTGATGCCTCTGCAGCAGGCACCTCATTATGAGCAATTCCTTCTTTTACCACAATGTTTTCAAAAGTTGTCTGTCACAGATGGGTCAAAATGTGTCTAAGAGTATGAAAGGGTTAAAACAAGAGGCAGAAAATCTATAAATCAGATAAAAGTATAAGGTTTAAAATTACTTCATTTAATTTGTATTTTCTCTGGTGAACAAAGCTCATGCACATCAGGTATATTATCTGAAACCCATCAATACTAAAATCAATATGAACACCTTTCTAATTATATTCACTTTTACTTGTGAACCACAGCAGAAGAGAATGGGTATTTTTTCATCCGCGAACAGCAAAAAGTAGTCCAACCTGTGTTTAACCCTTTCCCTCATACGACAATTCTGCAGCAGACGACTTTGAACATATTTTGTCAAAAAACAGAAAATCTCTATAATTGAATGGATAACCTATGACTAAAAGTGGAAAACATTGTGGCAAAAGGAGAAATTGCTCGTTTTGAGCAATTTCTCCTTTTGTCACTATGTTTTCAAAAACCTGTCTGCTGCAGAGGCGAATGAAAGCGTTTAAATGAGGGAAAGGGTTAAGCTATATATCCATCTGTCAACATGATCTAATAGTTATATTATTTTAGAAACAGACAAAGATTAGATTTCAAGAAGGTTGTTTTTCAGCACAGGTTTGACTGTATCAGGTGAAGCTGTGCATACACACAGACTCACCAGTGTCTTCACAGTCCGCATACATTTAGAAGAACTAGAACTATCACTGAAGATGATAAACACCCCCAAAACAGCACCTTGACCTACACCATAACTTAACAAGAGCTGTCGGAGGACAGCGCGCTTGACTTTATGCCGCTTATTCACATAAAGCACTATTTCATTATATTGCACTTAAGTATTATTAACCCTTTCCCTCATACGGCAATTTTGCAGCAGACGACTTTGAACTTATTTTGTCAAAACATAGAAAATCTCCATAATTGAATGGATAACCTATGACAAAAAGTGGAAAACATTGTGGCAAAATTTTCTAAGTAATTCAAGGGCCATTACTCCATATTTAGGATGCAATGCAGTTATCTAACCTAATTGTACGATGGTCCTTAACAAATGTGTGAAGTATGAAGTGATTTGAATTATGAAACTTTAACGCAAATGTTAAAACTGACCGAGTTTAAAAATAACAAAACCTTAAAAAAAGGTTTACCAAAATGTTTGATTGACATCATGCAAAACCCGTTTGATATGTTGAAGAATTATATTTGATAAATGAATGATCACAATTAGAAAGGAATGTAACCAAAAATTATGAATTTATCTAAAATTCTCAAAATCAAACAAAAATCATGTTATTTATTCCCAAAAAGTCACACTCAGCATCTTCAACATACAATGTGAAGAAAGGTATTATATGTAATTATATTCCAAATATGAAAGCCCTAACACAAGTAATGCCAACTTGCCCTAAAACTTTAACCACCCAAAATCATGTCTTTTGCCGCAAAAAGAAGGTCACACTCAGCATCTTCAGCATACAATATGAAGAAATGTATTAGATGTAATTATATTCCAAATATGAAAGCCCTAACACAAGTACTTATTGAGAAAAATTAAAAAATTAAATGAAAATTCCAACTTGCCCTAAAACTCTCAACCACCCAAAATCATGTTTTTTACCCCAAAAAGAAGGTCACACTCAGCATGTAACTACATTCCAAATATTAAAGCTGTAGCACAAATACTTATTGAGAAAAATTAAAAAATTAAATGAAAATGCCAACTTGCCCTAAAACTTTAACCACCCAAAATCACGTCTTTTAGCCCAAAAAGAAGGTCACACTCAGAATCTTCAGCATACAATATGAAGACAGGTATTAGATGTAATTATATTCCAAATATAAAAGCCCTAGCTTAAAAGTAACTATTGAGAAAAGAAAAAAAAAAAAAAAAATCCAACTTGCCCTAAAACTTTTACCCCAAAAAGAAGGTCACACTCATTACCTTTAACATTCAATGTGAAGAAAGGTATAAGATGTAACTATATTCCAAATATTAAAGCCCTAGCACAAATACTTATGAATGAAAATGCCAACTTGCCCTAAAACTTTAACCGGACGCCGGGGCGAGTAGTAAAGCTCTCATATTCTTCGAATAGTCGAGCTAATAAGTAAAAGGGCCATAACTCTGCAAAATAAGATGCAAGTGTAACCCCTTTAGGTTATGCACATCTCCTCTTGGTATAGAAGCTTTATGTACAATTTTATTGAATTCCACCTATTTGTAAGAAATAGGCTGGACCGACAGCCCGACACAGAGACTCCTATATACCCCCTCTTCTTCGAAGTATAGAAATACCCGACACAGTGACTCCTATATACCCCCTCTTCTTCGAAGTATAGAAATACCTTCCGACAAAATGCTGGTTCATTCCAATATCCTTCTAAGTGATAACGCTTTCCCACATGTATACAGAAACTTTCCTGACACCTCTGCAGCAAACGACTTTTTAAAACATTGTTGAAAATCAAGAAATTGCTCAGAATTTTTTTCATACAGCTTTTCAAATTCGTAATTGCTCCTTTTGTCACAGTGTTTTCAACTCTTTCAGTAATTACACTTTCATTTTTAGAAGTATTCCATACTATTGCCAAGATGTTTACAAATTCGTCTGATGTAAATTTATAGTATGCGGGAAAGAGTTTAAATATGGCTGCAACAAGGCTCTTTCTCACCAGACATTATTAGTTCATGGGATCTTATCAGTCAGTTTCAGGCCTTCCCAACATACAGACGCTTTCTGGCGCCTCTGCAGCAGACGACTTTTGAAAACATTGTGGCAAAAGAAGAAATTGCTCAAAACGAGCAATTTCTTCTTTTGCCACAATGTTTTCCACCTTTAGTCATAGGTTATCCATTTAATTAAAGAGATTTTATATTATATATTAAGGGTTAATAGCTGATAATGATCAATTTCTCCTTTGGCCACAATGTTTTCAATGTCATTTAATAACTATACTTTTATTTATAGAGGTTTTCTACATAATTGCTTATATTTTTTTCAAAGTCGCCTGATGCAGATTTGTTGCATGTGGGAAAGGGTTAATCCTTTACCTCATTTAGACGCTTTCTGATGCCTCTGCAGCAGACGGCTTTTGAAAACATAGTGACAAAAGAACAATTGCTCCTTATGAGAAAGTTATCCTTTTGCCACAATGTTTGATAAATAATTATACTTTGAATTCATGAGTGAGTCAATAGCTCATGTATAGGAATTTGGAGTCGATACCACTTTTTCTGCGGGAAACGACGTCGCTCCATTGACGTTACGCCAAAATGAAGTGTTACGGAAATTACGTTATGTCCTTCTTTGGCTATGATACAGTCAAAATTTAGGTTTTATGGTCAATACAAGCAATTTCTCCTTTTACCACAATGTTTTCCACTTTTAGTCATAGGTTATCCATTCAATTATAGAGATTTTCTATTTTCTGACAAAATATGTTCAAAGTCGTCTGCTGCAGAATTATCGTATGAGGAAAAGGGTTAAGGCTTTTCTGACCGAAGTCTGTGTGTGGAAAGATTATAGGTAATTTTGAAATCCTGATACTAAGTTGCTCTGAAGGGTAAAATAGTGTAACAAATGTAGCCATTGATCTTGGTGAATAATGGCTACTTTTTCATTGTTTTATAATTCTTTATAATAATCAATGTTTGGAGGGAAAAAGCAATTACAAGACAGAGTCTCGGAAATGGAATCCCTCGCATTCCGTCACGCAAAACTTCCAGTGACAGCGTCGTGGGAATAGTTAGAGGTTTTTTCAATATCTTGTTACATCATAATTATTATTATTGGGAAAAAAAAACTTTTTAGAGGCTACCTTAACCCTTTCCCTTACAAATAGATGCATCATAATGACCAATTTCTCCTTTTGTCAAAATATTTTTAACTCTATTCAATAACTAATCTCTTTTTAATAGAGATATTCCCTATTTTTGCCTAGATGTTTTCAAAGCTGTCTGTTTAAAATTTGTTGTATGTGGGAAAGGGTCAATTTAATATATGGTATCATACCTGTGACTTCAGCTTCAAGGACCAGTTTCTCACCGTCTTCTATAGTCTGATCACACAAAGGTTGCGTAAATTTGGGTGGTATGGGCTTCACACTCAAGTCTATAAAGAAATAATGTTGTTTTGAGAAATAGCAAGAGGGTCCTATATTGCTCACCTCATTTAACCCTTTCCCTCATACGACAATTCTGCAGCAGACGACTTTGAACATATGTTGTCAAATAATGGAAAATCTCTATAATTGAATGGATAACCAATGACTAAAAGTGGTAAACATTGTGATAAAAGGAGAAATTACACGTTTTGTGCAATTTCTTCTTTTGTCACTATGTTTTCAAAAAACCGTCTGCTGCAGAGGCATCAGAAAGCGTCTATATGAGGGAAAGGGTTAAAACAACTTCAATTTAAATTCAAATGTTTACTCTATACATACATACATTTCCCCACTTTAAGCTGTCATAATTTCTTTCCTGTATGGAATAAATATTCAAAATCAAGTGCAATGCAAAGTAATACCATTAAGCCATACCATTTTCCTGGAATTGTGTACACTAACTAATGACGTCATCACATTTTGTGTATGACGTCATCAGTGATGTCATCAGAATTGCACAAACATGCACAAACATGGATTCTCAGAAAGATGCAGTTATTGTTAAACTATAGTATGAATATGGAAATTCTCCAAATGAAGTCAAGAAGATTTTTAAAGTTTTCACTATACAAAATGTATATACATATAAGCAAAACAAGCCCCAGCCCCAGCCATGTCTTTCAACAGATCAGATTAGTTTTTGCAATCCTGGTAGAGTGAAACCCAAGGATATTATTGGTGCCAAATTATTTCCAAATCACAAGAAGATTTTGAAAGTTTTCACTTTATATACGTATAAGGAAAACAATCTTGGAAGAGGGTCGCCAAGGAACATTAATTTTGTGCCAAATAATCTTAAAATCAGGCAAGTACTTTTGCACAAGAAGATATTTTCAATATAAAATCAGGTCAATTGTTAACCCTAACCCTACACAGGTGTGTTTTGATGCAGACAACTTTTGAAACCATTGTGATAAAAGGAGAAATTTCTCATAATGAGCAATTTTTCATTTTGCCACAATGTTTTCAACTATATATTATACAGTAGTTATTTTAACCCTTTCCCTCATATAGACGTTCACTGACGCCTATGCAGCAGACAGCTTTTTGAAAACATAGTGACAAAAGAAGAAATTGCTCAAAACAAGCAATTTCTCCTTTTGACACAATGTTTTTCACTTTAAGTCATAGGTTATCCATTCAATTATAGAGATTTTCTATGTTTTGACAAAATATGTTCAAAGTTGTCTGCTGCAGAATTGACGTATGGGGGAAAAGGTTAAAGAGATTTTTCAACTCTATTAGATAATGATATAGACTTTTCATATTTTTTTAAAGATGATTTCAAAGTCATCTCCTGCAGATTTGAATGACTGTATGAGGGAAAAGATTAATTTTTATTCCATCCTTACAGAGAGGTCATCTCTAATGTTTGATGCGGTTGACTAATTTTACTGGAATTTTATCCACATCATTAATTATTTAGAAATTAAATGTCATTGAATTCTTTTGGTAAACAATAATGACAACAATGTGTTTCAAACTCAATATTCAAACATGACTGTAATCTGACAACAATCCATTTCTTTTAACCCTTTCCCTCATATAGACGCTTTTTCACGCCTCTACAGCAGACAGCCTTTTGAAAACATAAATTTCTTCTTTTGTCACTATGTTTGCAAAAAAGCTGTCTGCTGCAGGGGCATCAGAAAGTGTCTATATGAGGGAAAGGGTTAATAATACAGAAATCATTACCTAGTAAAGATACCAGACATCTTGTTTTAGCGTCTCCGCCAGAATTTCTAACGACACATTCATAAACACCGCAGGCTCGTCGAGATGCTTCACGCACGACAAGTTTAGCTGTTCTGCCATCAAAGAAAGCTGTTGCCTGCCATTTACCAAGTTCTTTGTTGTCTTTGAACCAAGCCACTTTGGCATCAGTAGCATCTAAGGTAGAGATAGGATATATAGTTACATGTACTGTTTGCCTTATAATGGAAAATTTAACCTTTTCCCACATACAGATTGAGGACTTGGCGTGAAACGGTTTTAACTAAAAACCTATTTTGAAAACCTTGGTTTTAAGGGCAATTTTGACCCCTTTGTAAACAATGCTCAGAACGAGCAATGGCACCTAAATTTCCATTGTTTACCAAGAAAAATGATTTAACGCTTATAAAGACTATATTAACCTTGGTAAAAAAAATACCAATTTTAGTTACAACTGTTTCATGCCAAGCCCTCGAGATGCTATATGACGTGTTTTTTTATGAATTGTTTTTAAAAACTTGTCTGCTGCAGAGTTGTCAGAGATCGTCCAGCTGTATGTGAGGGAAAGGATTAACTCTTAGCATGCTATCGGCGTTTAGCAAACTGTTGATGACTTTTTAAAACAGTGTTGATTCAGATCAGACCCCTTAAAATGTCAGGACTGATCTGAGATCGAAACTGTTTGACACTCAGATTCTATTTCAGTAAACATTTTGGGAAAACAAATATTTTTTCAAAATTTTGCAGATGAAAATAATTTAGCATGCAAAGAGTAAGCAGACAGCATCAAAAACTCTGCAATGATGTTGTAGCTTCATTTGCAAATTAGCAATATTTTGTTTCGATCAAATTGAATACACTATAATAACATCCATTAATATACAAATATATATGAAATAGAGAGATATATACCCTTCCACTACACAATAATATCTATTTCTGTATTAATGTAATAAATGGAAAGTGTAGTGACACGAAAATAGAACCCTATAGTTTTATACCAATAATTAGCTGATACATCTGAAAATGTATCATTGTTGTTTTCATAAACCACATCTGAAAATGTATCATTGTCGTTTTCATAAACAACATCCGAAAATGTATCATTGTTGTTTTAATAAACCACATCTGAAAATGTATCATTCTTGTTTTCATAAACCATTTTCCATTTCTACCCTTTCTTTCAGTAGTAATATCCCCCCTGCCAAAGGCGGATGGAATATTGGTTTGACGTCCGTCCGTCCATCCGACCGTCCCAAGCCATATCCAAGGCACAGTAGGATGAATTTAATTAACCCTTTCCCACATACAGCAAATACGCAGCAGCAACTTTGAAAACATATCCGAAATTTTTCGGAAACTCACTTTAAATGAAAAAGCATTCATTGAATAGTGTGTGAAAATATGGTGACAAAAGGAGAAATTGCTCCTTTTGAGCAACTTCTTCTTTTGTCGCCATGTTTTTAAAAAGTTGTCTGCTGCAGAGGCGTCAGAAAGCGTCTATATGAGGGAAAGGGTTAAAACTATCATCAACTACCATCATAGGGAAATGTCAGACGACAAGTTTCACAAGGATAACCTCAAAAACACAAAAGTTATGACAAATTTTAATTACATGGAAAGGGAAATAACCTACTGTAACAAGATATCTGTGAAACCAATGAACATGCATGCCATTGGATGCTTCCCAAAGTATAACGAGGACACAGGAATGGTAATAATATGCACATAATTATCCTCTTGTTAGTGAAGCTTTCCATAAAGTTTCATTGAATTCAAGTTAGTAGTTGCCCAGACAAAATTGTCATGTCAAATTATATAGAAATTAAAAGGGCAATAACTCTGCAAAAAATCATTGAACCGAAACATGGTGATAATATGCACATTTACTTTTTTAGTGAAAGTTCCATAAAGTTTCATTGAATTCAAGTCAGTAGAAGCTGAGAAATTGCTCGGACAAAATTTTCCTGTGTCAAGATATTATAATATAAATCAAATCCTAAATATGGTGATAATATGCACATCTCTTGTAAGTGAAGCTTAAATTACCGTAAAAGACAAACGTTTGATTATGCTGTAGAATGTTAAGCAGGATTAAAAATATTGACTAGGCATTCGATAGACTGGAAAAATCCAGGTCAACTAAGAAAGTAGGTAAAACTGAGGGCAAATAAATAACCATTGAGATCGGCCAAATCATGAGAAAATCTGTCATGACATTATTGGTAGAAGCGGTCAACATATTCTAAGTAAATGTATAATTGTTTAACCAATTCCCTCATATAGACGCTTTCTGACGCCTCTGCAGCAAGATGGCTGTTTGAAATTTCTCCTTTAACCACAATGTTTTCCACTTTTAGTCATAGGTTATCCATTCAATTATAGAGATTTTCTATTTTTTTACAAAATATGTTAAGTTGTCTGCTGCAGAATTGTCGTATGAGGGAAAGGGATAAAGTTTGTAAGTATCTTTATCAATTCCATGTATAAACCCTTTCCCACATACAGACACTTTACAAAACAGTGTGACAAAAGGAGAATGGTTCATTGGGGTTTAACACGTTTTTCAACAATATTTCAGTCATATTGCAGCGGCCAGTTCACTGTTTCATGTGTTTCCTGGTTTTCGCAAATCAGTACTCCACACAACAGTCACTCAAAGCAACTGGCTGCTTTTCCACCTAAACTCTTATAGCCCAGAAAGATTGTTGGCCAAGCTTGGGATCAAACTAACAACCCCTGAATTGACAACCTACTAAGGCTCAGCATTAGAGGAAGAAGAAAAATTGTTTATCATATGAGCAAGTTTTACTTTTCCTATTATATTTTTAAAAAGTTATTTGCTGCACATGCATTAAGTACCAGGGATTCAAGTCTTTTAAAAATATATGTCAGAGAAAAAAGCATTGATCAGACTGCAAGCTTAACAAGCAGATTCCTATGATTTCTCCCTTTCCTCCATACAACAAATCTGCAGCAGACAACTTTGAAAAAATTCTGTCAGAAATGGGGAAACTCTCTATAAATAAAAGAACAATTATAGAGACAAGTAGAAAACCTTGTGGTAAAAGTAGAAATTGCTCATGATGAGCAATTTCTTGTTTTGCCATAAAGTTTTCAAAAGTCATGTCCTCCTTATGCATCAAAAGGCATCTATATTGCTTTCATAAGTTGTCTATTGCAGAGGCGTAACAAATCGCCTGAACGTGTGAAAGGGTTAAACATAAGTCACATGGACCATTTTCCCATGGGTGTGTTGTCCTATGGTATTTATGACAATTTATATCATAATTTATAACAGTAGCCACTTCACTCTCATTGAACTTTTGTTTTAAACCCTTTCCCACATACAGACACTTTCTGATGCCTTTGCAGCAGACGACTTTTGAAAATATTGTGGCAAAAGGAGAAATTAATCATCATGATCAATTTCTCCCTTTGTCAAAATTAATAACGTTATCATCTTTTTACAATTATTAAACTTTCCCTTACAGAGAAATTCCATGATTTTGATTTTGAAGTATTCAAAGTCGTCTACTGCTGATTTGTTGTATGTGTGAAAGGGTTGTCTCTTTCCCACAAACAGCCCCCATTTTGACACAACAGTTACTGTAGCAGACATTATGATTTCAACTGTTTTCAACAATTCAACTTCACGCAGTATGGTTTTCCCATTATTTTGCCCAAATATTTTCATCGTTGTCTGATGCAAAATTTGTTATATGTGGGAAAGGGTTATTAAGACCGTTTAACCCTTTCCAACCTGCAGACGACTTTTGAAAACATTGTGGCCAAAGGTGAAATTGCTCATTATGAGCAATTCCTCCTTTGGCCACAATGTTTTCAACTTTATTTAACAATTAAGCTATCTTTTATGGAGATTCTCAGGTTTTTGTCACTATGTTTTTAAAAGTTGTCTATTGTAGATGCACCAAAATGCATCTGCAAGTACAAATGGGTTTAAATGATACTGGCAGTTGTAAAAAAGAATGCAGCAATTTCAAAATCCGTCAGCAACGAAATAATCTAGTATGTTTTATTAGTAGAATAAAATATGAAGTATGTATAGATATAAATTGAAATGATTTCAACATTTACACCATATCAGGCAAAAAGGTGACTTTAACCCGCAGTCTAAAAATCTGCAGCAGATGAACTTCTAAAGGTTCCCAACTTATGACGCATTTGGATGCGTTTGCAGCAGGCGATTTTTGAATTTATTTATTTATTGGGGTTTTACGCCGCTTTCAACAATATTTCAGTTATATCACGGCAACAGTTCACTTAATCATGATCCCTGGGTAAACAAACCAGTACTAGGCTAGAAAATGTGCCCTGCCCAAGGACACTTCATCATGACCGTAGTGCCGCGACTTTGGAAATCTTAATCAACAAAAGTTGTTTAATTATTGAAAATATTTATGACAAAATTATGAGCAATTTCTCACATGCTTTACAGTATTGCTCATTATGAAAAATTTCTCTTTTTGCCAGAATGTATTCAGAACTCGTCTATTGCAGATGCGTCAAAACATGTCTGCAAAGGTTATCTCAGTCCTTGTCAATTACAATATAGCTCGCCTATCAGGGCCATCGTCTATTAGGGGCTACTTCAGAACAGTTATAGCATTAGTTAGTCACACAGTATCACCTATTCATACCTATGTATTGCAAGATAAAACACCTTTTAAAACTTGCATGCAAATGTTAACCAAGTCCATACAGGCCCTTTTGGGCCTTTTAAATCTGTAAATTTATTCATATATGATAAGAAACAGCATACACAGTGTCTGAGAAAAGGCCTTGCACGCAAAGGTTTGACCAAAATTCTAAGTACAAAAAGGGGCACAATTCAGTCAAAATCCATTCCAGAGTTATGGGACTTGACATACAAGCTCACCTAATGACCCCGAATAAGTGTGTGAAGTTTCAAAGCAACAGCATACACAGTGTCTGAGAAAAGGCCTTGCCACAAAGGTTTGATCAAGCTGGCAACACGTACGCCAACGCCAGGGTGATTATATAAGCTCCCCTATATCTTCGAATAGGTGAGCTAAAAACTGCTTTTAACCCTTTTAGTATGAGCAATTTCATGCATTTGTCACAATGTTTCCACAAGTTGTGTCTGCTGCATGTGCATCAGATTCATCTGTTAACCCTTTCCCTCATATAGACGCTTTCTGACGCCTCTGCAGCAGACAGCTTTTTGAAAACATAGTGACAAGAGAAGAAATTGCTCAAAACGAGCAATTTCTTCTTTTGTCACAATGTTTTCCACTTTCAAGCATAGGTTATCCATTCAGTTATAGAGATTTACTATTTTTTTTACAAAATATGTTCAAAGTCGTCTGCTGCAGAATTGTTGTTTGAGGGAAAGGGTTAAAGTTTAATTCTTTCCCTCATACGACAATTATGCAGCAGACGACTTTGAACATATTTTGTAAAAAAAAAGAAAATCTCTATAATTGAATGAATAACCTATAACTAAAAGTGGAAAACATTGTGGCAAAATTTTGTCTATATGTTTTCAAAAAAGCCGAGGCGCCAGAAAGAGTCTATATGAGGGAAAGGGTTAATGACCGTCAGATTGAATCTGTATGATGGAGAGATTTAATGACAATAGAAGTTTCAAACTTACTGTGAAACTTGCAGATCAATGTGGCGTCTTTCTCTCGGTCCACAAACTCTGTGTCCTCGAGCCCTATATCCACTGTAGGGGCCACAAACGTTGAGGTCTTATCCTTTTTTTGTTCAGGTCGACCTGAAAACAGAATGAAGGTACAGAACAGGCAAAGAATTCTATTTTTTTTTTTTAAATACAGTCCAACCTGTGTTTAAAGACCACCCATGGAAAGAGAACAATTAGGTCTTTGTTCACAGGTGGTCTTTAATTAGTATTTGGGACACTAAAAGTATGGTCCCTATATAGACAGGGAATTGCAATTCCAGGGTGTTCTTTAACCCTTTCCCACCTGCAGACGCATTTTGACGCAATAGCTTCAGACAGCTTTTGAAAACATTGTGGCAAACAGAGAAATTGCTCATGATGAGCAATTTCTCCCTTTGCCACAATGATTTCAACTTTATTCAATAACTTTCATTTATAGAGAATTGTCATATTTTTTCTTTTGAATGTTGTTTGCCGAAGATGTGGTGTGTGTGTGTGAGAAAGGGTTAATTAAGCAGACAACATTAAACAGATGTTTTGAATTTCAAAGAAAATGCCAGATCAGAATTCTCAAGGTTTAACCCTTTCCCTCATACGACAATTCTGCAGCAGACGACTTTGAACATATTTTGTCAAAAATAGAAAATTTCTATAATTGAATGGATAACCTATGACTAATAGTGGAAAACATTGTGGCAATAGGAGAAATTGCTTCTTCTTTTGTCACTATGTTTTCAAAAAGCCGTCTGCTGCAGAGGTGTCAGAAAGAGTCTATATGAGGAAATGGGTTAACTGTTTCCCACATGAGAAGCATATTCAATTCAATTCAATTGTTTATTTTTTTTTCTAAGTCACAAAATGAGACATGAAAATAACAATATAAATTACAAATTAAATACACATGTTACGTGAAAGAGGGCGAAAGAGGGGGAGATATTGATACATCAGCAGCAGAAGACTTATGAAAACATTGTGACAAAAGGAGGAAATGCTACTATTGTCCAATTTCTTCTTTTTGCCACAATATTTTTAACTCTATTCAATAATCATACATTCCTTTATAGAGGTTAACTTATGCTTAACTTTTTCAAAGTTGTCTGCTGTAAATTTGTTGTATGTGGGAAAAGGATTAAAACCATATCACATTCAAACCGAAACGTTTATATAACCACTTACTAAGTTCCGTTAAAATCATTTCATAAGCTTCCTCCGATATTCCCATCTTTTCTGCAAATTGTTTATCAAGCCATTTTGAATCTGCACCCATCTTGATTTGTATGACTTATATATCAACCACATGTACCGATATATTTGACCAGCCTTTAGTTCAATAATATATAAATTATCCCTTTCCAGCATACAACAAATATGCAGCAGACGACACTCATCGGCAAAAATATGGAAAATCTTTATGAATAAAAGTACTTATAACATTGAAAAGAGATGGAAACAGTGTGGCAAAAGGAGAAATTGCTTAATTTAAGCAATTTCTCCTTTTGCCACACTGTTTTCAAAAGTCATATGCTGTCAGAGGTTTTAGAAAACATCTGTTTTTGGGAAAGGGTGAAGTTGTTGTTGTTTAAGATATTTGTCACATTAAAAAAACCACAACAAGTACTGACTATTTCAACCTATCATAATTTCCTCATGTTACTAATTTCAACACTCCATCCCTATAGGTTAGATAATAGATCTACACTTTCTGACCTTCGAAATTGGATTCAAAACTATTAAGAATACAAAAACAATGTTGGAAAAGAAGGTTTGGTATTGAGTCATTGGCCACTTTTCCAACATTTTTGGATTTTTTCTTAGTTTGAACTTTTCAATTATATCCCTTCATTAAATGAATCCAATAACTATATTTCGAATTTGGAAGATCCCAAATACAAATCAGTAAAATAACAGCATCTCAGTTGTAAATTTTGACCACAATTAATCCTTTCACATTTATAGACGCATTTTGACCGATCTGCAGTAGATGACCTTTGAAAACATTGCAACAAAAGAAGAAATTGCTCAAAACAAGCAATTTCTCCTTTTGTCACAATGTTTTATAACTTTTTTTAGTATTAATACCTTTATTTTATTGCGATTTTCTGTAATATTTTGTCTAGATTTGTCTAAAGTCGTCTGCTGCAGATTTGCTCTATGTGGGAAAGGGTTTAAACCCCGTTCACTAGTGTATCCGATTTTGAGAAGCCTGTACCATCAATACAAGAGAAAGTTGATGCAACGCATCAATGTCGCCGGAAATGCATACTGCAGTTATGCATAACACTAACATTATAGTAGTTGAATAAACAGTTATCAACTGAGGGGCATATTGGAACATCAGGGGCGGGGTCAAGTGAAAATGTGTCATAACTTGCATTGTTTTGTCAACGAAGTGAATGATAATTGAAGCCTTTCATTGTTTATGATCAATCTCCATTCCAAAGTAGGTTGACCATACACACAGCCAACTAATTATTGATCATACACAGTAATGGAAATGAGTAATCTTGCCAATCATTAGTCTTAGTCTAACCCTATACAGTGCTTTCATTAAGGAATAATTATAAGATTTGTGAATTCCACATACACTTTTCAAGATGTTTGTCAGAATATTTGAATTCTATCATTTATCAATAAAACCACAAAACAGACAATTTAAGATTTGCATGCAATAGCACGTCATTTTATGTTTTCCCTATTAAAGTCAACATTGGACACCTTTGCAGCAATTTACTTTTAAAACAATGAGATAAGGGTTAAATCGCTGGAGACATGAGTTTTCTCTTTTTCTCAAAATGATATTAGCTTGGCATCCTAATTATATCATACCTTAACAAAGGATGAAATTTAATCCAATATTTACAAATAAGACACATTTAAAATTGTCAAGGACGAAATAATTTTGTACGAAAGACCCGATTCGTGACCTACATTCTTCTTCGCAGAGGTGTCGTTCTTGAAACTCTCTTTATATGCAGAGTGTTCGTTCAAAGTCATTTTTCTATTAAAACCAGTTTTATCTCGGTTTGTTCTTTTCTTCATTTGTTTTGAACCAAATAAACATTTTAAATCACCTATAATTTACTATTTGTAAGTGAGCTGCTCTCTGCAAAGGAGATTGATCTACGCAGTTGGTATTCGCGAGTCACGCGATCAACAGTTTTAGCTTAGAAACAGTTCATATTTTAGATATACATGGATAAACATTATAAAATGAATTCCTCACAAATCAAGACATCTCTTTGAACATGAAAATAACATTCAGTAAATTAAGATTGCTATTTTAAAGGAGAATTCGACGTGAATTTTACTTGATATTGACACAAAACAGTCTGCTTGCTGCAAGTCTCATGGGGACGGTTTTGTCTTCGTAAATAAAACCCCCAAAAAAGAGATGCGAGTCAAAATAAAGAAACTACTAATACTTAAAACATCGGAATATTTATTTCATTTTTGATGTGTCATAACTTAGTATTTTTAAACAAACGCAATTGTAATATGTTCAAGACATTTAAATTTGTTTTTTTCTAATAATAACTCCTCCTCCCATGTGATTTCCGAAAAGCTATTAAAAATAGAAGTCGCGGGCTTCTGCCCGGCGACTAATAAAGCCAGGCCAACCGGTGCATACACATTGGCTGCCATTCTCAAGATTTATATCTTGATATTCCTAAAAGTGGTAATGGACTCATCCATATGCAAAGCTTGACAAGCCCATTTTAAAAATTCACCAATGGAAAGGGTTAACACTGACATAACTACACAATACTATAAGTAGTAGTTAATTACGCTTGATTTGATTCATACACATTCATTATCAGTCTAATGATAATTATTATCTTAAACACCATATTAAACAAACAAGAAACTTTATTATCTTCCTAAATTTTAACAAAATTCCTTGATCTTTATTTAAAAACAACAACATCACTAGAGTTATTTACCGATATTTAAAAGCAGTAAAATTCTGATGGGCCACCTATCAGTTTTACAATGATAACAATTATCGTTTTTGTGGACAAAACAATTGACCCTGTTTCTGTATTCCCTTTGTCCCAACTGATAGTAAGCCCAATGTCCTACATACAACAAATCTGTAGCAGATCAGACTTGAAAAACATTAATTTAAATTTAATTATTGCAAAGAGTTGAAAACGGTGTGGCAAATGGAGAAATTGCTTGCTTCCCCGCAATGTTTTTAAAAAAAAAACTTCTGCAGATGCGTCAAAATGTTTCTGCAAGTGTTAACCCTTTCCCTCATACGATAATTCTGCAGCAGACGACTTTGAACATATTTTGTCATAAAAATAGAAAATCTCTATAATTAAATGGATAACCTATGACTAAAAGTGGAAAACAATGTGGCAAAAGGAGAAATTGCTTGTTTTGTGCAATTTCTTCTTTTGTCAATATGTTTTCAAAAAGCCGTCTGCTGTAGAGGCATCAGAAAGCGTCTATATGGGGGAAAGGGTTAATCCTAGTTTCCTTCACGTATACAACATGACTTTGAAAACATTGATGGAAAAATTTGAATACTGAAAAAAGTTCAAAAGGATTGTGGTAAATGGAGAAATTGCTTTTTTTTTTAGCAATTTCTCCCTTTGCCACAATGTTTTTCAACAGTCAACTTCTGCAGATGCGTCAAAATGTTTCTGTAAGTGTGAAACGGTTAACAGTGTCAGTTACAGTTACAGAGAATGTCTGATGCTTCTTCTGCAGAAGAGTTTAGAATGATTGAATGATTTGAAGTTTAATGCCGTTTTCAACAGTTTTTCAGTTTTATCACAGCATCAAGTTCAACTACACATGTGTTCCCTGGTTTTCATGTGTAAGTACTGACAACAGTATATGTCTTGCAGGCAACTTGCTACCTTCCCACATAGAGCATTTCTAGTCCATTGGAAGATTGATTGGAAGCAGTGCTTTACACTACGTTCAACATTTTTTCAGTTATATCACGACGTTTCCTGGATTTGTTACCAGTACTACAGGTCCATTTATCCTAACACCAGTAGATCAGTCGTTTTACTAACCCCACAACCCTCAGTGCCAAGTAGCGCGGCAATTTCAACCCTTTTTAATAGTCTTTTCCATTCAAGTTTGGTGAATCATCTGAACAAGAAACCACTGAAGACGGTAAGGCCGGATTGTCGGCAATTTGACCTTGAAAATCGACAAACCAAGGTCAAGGTCAAAGTAACCATAGAAATCAATACTACTTGTTACTGGTTACCTTCAGGCAAAGTTTCAAGTTTGTAACCCTTTCCAGTGCTGAGATTTTGCCACAACCTGAAACTTTAACCAAAATGTTGACAGACAGACAGACGGACGGACATCACCAATCTATAGACCGGAATTGCTAGAGTTGACCTTTGATATGCCAGGAAAGAGGCATCTATTGCTTAAACTTTTCCCTCATATGACAATTCTGCAGCAGAATACTTTGAACATGTTTTGTTAAAAAATAGAAAATTATCTCTATAATTGAATTGAGAACCGATGACTAAAAGTGGAAAACATTGTGGCTAAAGGAGAAATTGCTCAATTTGAGCAATTTCTTCTTTTGTCACTATGTTTTCCAAAAGCTGTCTGCTGCAGAGGCGTCAGAAATCATCTACCGGTATATGAGGGAAAGGGTTAACTCTAGAGTTTAAGTTTTTTGTTTATTTGTTGTTTTACACCGTTTTCAACATTATTTCAGTTATATCGCGGTGACAGTTCCTTATTCATGATCCCTGGGTAAACAAACTAGTACTAGGCTAGGAAAGGGCACTCCACCATGAACGTAGTGCTGCGACTGGGGACCGAACCCGGGATGCCCAGTTTGAAATCCTTGACTCTAATCACTCGAACACGGCGGATTCCTCATTGATTTTAAGTGGAATAGTATTAAAGATATGCATGGCACACAATCAGACAGACACAGTGAACCTTATGAGAAATTTCTCCTTTTGCCAGTGTTTTTAAAAGTCATCTTCTGTAGATGTATCAAAAGGCGCTAAACATCATCCTGATTCTACTTACTGTATATTACCTCCCACAACTCTATGAGATAAAATGTTCATCAAACTATTAAAATATATTTCTTTCTATCCCTCAAAAAGAAATTTAAAACTTGGATGAATATAAGTACAATTTTGGGATAAACTGAGAAGAAAATATTGTAAGGCTTATAAAGAAAAATCCCTGCTTTTCCCACAATGTTTTCAAAAGGCCATCATCTACTGGTGGGCCGTCAAAAAACATAAGCATCACAGGAAGTTGTTGTGACAATCATCTACCGCAGTAAAATAATGAATGACTGGACATCAACAATTATTGAGCTATATAAAATCTAATTGAGGAAGAGTGCTACAATTAGTTTGCACTGAACGGGTTAAGTGGTGGTTGGCAGGTCTAAACAATAACTCATTATTAAAGTCATCAAAGTCAGTAGTCTACAATCTATAGTAATTTTAAAACCCTTTTCCCTCATATAGACGCTTTCTGACACCTCTGCAGCAGACAGCTTTTTGAAAACATAGTGACAAAAGAAAAAATTGCTCAAAAAGAGCAATTTCTCCTTTTGCCACAATGTTTTCCACTTTTAGTCATAGGTTATCCATTCAATTATAGAGATTTCCTATTTTTTGACAAAATATGTTTCTCCAATTGCCGCAATGTTTTCAAAGTCGTCTGATGACTTTGAAAACACAGCCACATTTTTTTTTGGAAACTTAAATGAATGAAACATAGTTGAATAGAGATGAAAACATGGTGACAAAAAGGGAAATTGCTTGTTTTGAGCAATTTCTACTTTTGTCGCCATGTTTTCCAAAAGCCTTCTGCTGCCAAGGCGTCAGAAAGCGTCTATATGCAGGAAAGGGTTAAACCCCTCTTTGGTGCAGACACAAACACTTGACATTTACGCAGCAGACGACTTGTGGAAACATTATGGGGAAAATGAGAAATTGCACATAATGAGCAATTTCTTCCTTCCCTGCAACATTTTCTTTTCTTTTCTTAAATAGCATTTTCATATTTCTCCATAGATGTTTATAAAACACACACACACACACACACACACACGCATGTGTTGTTTATACATTTTACTTTTACTGATTATTTGGTATTTAGCATTTTTTCAGTTATATCACATCTTTCCCAGGGTAAGTTGCCAGTACTACTGGTCCATTTATCCTGACACCAGCCAGTCAGTCATAATGCTATAACCCCGCAAGGAGGGCAGCCATTACTACCCTTCTTAAAAGTGTTTGGTATGACCCGACCGAGGATCAAACCCACGACCTCCTGCACCCAAGGTTGATGCTCTACATCTACCCCACAGAGGTGGTTTTACTGAAAGTTACGGCATTACTCTTTCATCAGAAGATACAACATAGATGTAACAATGTCGTCTGCTGGATATTCTTTCCATGTGGGGATGGTGGTTATAAAAACGCTGGTCACAATGAGAAAGATTTTCTACTTCTGTCTAAAAAAAATACTTAATTTGTTGCTACTTTTTATTTTAACCTCTTCCCAATTACAGACACCTTTTGAAAACATTGTGGCAACAAAAGAAATTGCTCAAAACAAGCAATTTCCCATTTTGCCACAGTTTTTTCAACTCTTTTCAATAATAACACTTTACTTTTGTGAGGTTTGCCATATCTTTGCCCAGATTTGTTTAAAGTCACCTGCTGCATATTTGCTGTAAGTGGGAAAGGGTTAAGTGTCTGAAATGTATTGAGGCAAGAGGCTCATTTTTTTTCTTCACAGATAGAGTGAGTTTTTAGTCCACCTCAGATTGTCATAAATTTGTTTGACATTGTGTTTGTTCCAATCAACAGTGTTTAATTTACCCCCCCCCCCCCCTTTCCCACATACAACAAATCTGAAGCAGACGACTTCGAAAACACCAATCAAAAAATGTGGAAACTCTATAAATAAACATTTAAGTATTGATTAGAGTTGAAAACATTGTGGCAAATGGTGAAATCTTTCATTATGAGCAATTCCTCCAATTGCCGCAATGTTTTCAAAGTCTTCTGCTGCAGATGCGTCAAATTGAGTCTGCTGGTGGGAAAGACTTTAACTCCTTCTAGTAATATGAAAACAAGTTAAGGGAACTGATAAATTAGCTAGCCAAAAAGGAAGACAGTGGTGCAGTGGTAAAGCGTTGCCCAAAGGTTCTGGGTTCGAATCCTGTGATGAGCGGGTTTTGCCTTTGGGTTTATTCCACACAAACGGCCCTAGTACTGGATATGTCGCCAAGAAGCAGACATCGAGCATAATTAATATAAGCTTAAAGCTTGTTTCGCAATCGTTGTAAAAATAAATTAGTTTAACTTAAAAAGGTCTAAAATCCTTGGATGTATTAATTCAAAGGAAGAAACAATTGTGGGAAAAACGAGAAATTACAAATTATGAGAAGTTTCTAATATCACCCAATACTTTTACGAGTCTTATGCTGCGAGCACAATTAACCCTTTCCTTCATATGACAATTCTGTAGCAGACGACTTTGAACATATTTTCTCAAAACATAGAAAATCTCTATAATTGAATGGATAACCTACGACTAAAAGTGGAAAACATTGTGTCAAATGGAGAAATTACTTGTTTTGAGCAACTTCTTCTATTGTCACCATGTTTTCAAAAAGCCATCTGCTGCAGAGGCGTCAGAAAGCGTCTATATGAGGGAAACGGTTAAATGAATTCATTTGACAGTAAGCATGTTGCCGCATATACAGCAGACGATTCTTGAAAACATTGTGACAAAAAGAGAAAGTGCTCATAATGAGCAACTTCTCCATATATATAACATATTTTAATCCTGATGTTTTCAAAATCATCTGCTACAGGTTTGTTGTATTTAACCCTTTCCCTCATACGACAATTCTGCAGCAGACGACTTTGAACATATTTTGTCAAAAAGTGGAAAATCTCTAAAATTAACCTATGACTAAAAGTGGAAAACATTGTGACAAAAGGAGAAATTGCTCGTTCTGAGCAATTTCTTCTTTTGTCACTATAGTTTCAAAAAGCTGTCTGCTGCAGAGGCGTCAGAAAGCGTCTATATCAGGGAAATAGTTAGGAAAGAGTTGAATGCGTTATTCAAATAGAACTCTTTAGCCTTCCATTTTAGGGCCCATACACAACAGTTGTAATTATAACTTATAAAATATGTAGTTACAGCCATATAGCATGATCCTATCAATTTGTCTCTAGAGTTTTGAAGGGAACTGTAAAATATTTATTCAACATGAAATCTTGAGCACTTACCAAAAACTTCCAACTCCGTTTCTACCTCAGCAGAGCCGACCAAGTTGGCAATTTTGCAGACATATGTTCCCTGGTCGGAAACCTGGACATTACATATCTCTAGCTTGTGACAGTCATTTTCTATGTAGAGCTGAAAAACACATGAATATTGTAAAATGTTTCTTTATAGTAGATTCCCACATATGACAATCATTCTCTATGTAGAGCTGAAAAACACATCAATATTGTAAGATGTTTATGTACAGTTAATTCCCACATGTGACAGCCATTCTCTATGTAGAGCTGAAAACACATAAATATTGTAAAAATGTTTGTATACAGTTGATTCCTACATGTGACAGTCATTCTCTATGTAGAGCGGAAAAAACACATGAATATTGTTACATGTTTATATACAGTTGATTCCGACATGTGACTTTGTATACTGTTGATTTCGACATGGCAGTCATTCTCTAAGTAGAGCTGAAAAACACATGAATAATATTGTTACATGTTTATATACAGTGGATTCACACATGTGACAGCAATTCTCTATGTAGAGCTGAAAAACACATGAATATTGTTACATGTTTCTTTACATTAGATTCCATTTAACCCTTTCCCTATTACGACAATTCTGCAGCAGACGACTTTGAACATATTTTGTCAAAACATAGAAAAACTCTATAATTTAATGGATAGCCTATGACTAAAAGTTGAAAACATTGTGGCAAAAGAAGAAATTGCACGTTTTATGCAATTTCTTCTGTTGTCAATTTTTTTTCAAATAGCCGTCTGCTGCAGAGGCGTCAGAGAGCGTCTATATGAGGTAAAGGGTTAACCCCTTACCCACATATTACAAATCTGCATCAGACGCCTAGGCAAAAACATGAACAATTTCTAGGAATGTTTGTATACAGGGTTCTTATTAAATAGAGATAGAAAACATTGTTGCAAAACTATTTTTCCATAATGCTTTCAAAAGGTATTGGCTGCAGATGTGTTTTTAAAAATGTGTCTGCATGTGGGAAAGGGTTAAATATAGCTTAGAAACATTATATTAGGACTAAAAACAGTTTGTGCAAATTAACCCTTTCCCTCATATAGACGCTTTCTGAAGCCTCTGCAGCAGACAGCTTTTTGAAAACATAGTGACAAAAGAAGAAATTGTTCAAAATGAGCAATTTCTCCTTTTGCCACAATGTTTTCCACTTTTAGTCGTAGGTTATTAGTCGCCGGGCAGAAGCCCGCGACTTCTATTTTGAATAGGTTTTCGGAAATCACATGGGAGGGGGGGTTATTATAAGAAAGAAACACATTTAGATGTCTTGAACATATTACAATTGTGTTTGTTTAAAAACACTAAGTAATGACACATTTAAAATGAAATAAATATTCCGATGTTTTAGGTATTTTCAGTTTCTTTATTTTGACTCGCATTTATGTTTTGTTGTTTTATTTACGAAGACAAAACAGTCCCTATTAGCTAGACTGGTATACTTTATTTTACACTACATGTACTCAAAAGGCGATAACTACAAACCTTTACGTCGCAGTCTAATTTGTTTACATACGCGCACCTGCTTGAAGCGTGACTCGCGAATACCAACTGCGTAGATAAATCTCCTTTGCAGAGAGCCGTCTCTTTACACTCACTTACAAATAGTAAATCGTAGGTGATTTAAAATGTTTATTTGGTTCTAATCAAATGAAGAAAAGAACAAATCGAGATAAAAACTAGTTTTAATAGAAAAATTACTTTGAACGAACACTCTCTGCCTATAAAGAGAGTTTCAGGAACACCTCTGCGAATAAGAAAGAATCGGGTCTTTCGTACAAAATTATTTCGTCCTTGACAATTTTAAACATGTCATTTAATTCCCTAAAGGCATATTGCTTCCGATCTGCATATTGTTACGCATCATTGACACAAGGGCGCTCATCATAATATAATTTTAAAACATGAGTAGTTTGTTATTTTCATTATAAAAAAGGAAGGAAAGAATTAAAATAAATTAACATGTTGTAGGACTCAGTTTATGTTCGAAATTAAGTTTAAATTATACAACAATTTCAATGAGATTTAACTGTTTAGTTGATATTATATTTCGAAGGTGGTCTAATTTATAAATATTGGACTACATTTCAACATTTGTTAAAAGTATGATATAATTAGGATGCCAAGCTAATATCATTTTGAGAAAAAGAGAAAAGTCATGTCTTCAGCGATTTAACCCTTAACTCATTGTTTTAAAAGTATATTGCTGCAAAGGTGTCCACTGTTGACTTTAATAGAGGAAAGGTAAAATGATGTGCTATTTCATGCAAATCCTAAATTGTCTGTTTTGTGGTTTTATTGAAAAATAATAAAATTCAAATATTCTGACAAACATCTTGAAAAGTGTATGTGGAATTCACAAATCTTATAATTATTCCTTAATGAAAGCACTGTATACATACTAAGACTAATGATTGGCAAGATTTCTCATTTCCATTACTGTTTATGATCAATAATTAGTTGGTTGTGTGTATAGTCAACCTACTTTGGAATGGAGATTGATCATAAACAATGAAAGGCCTCAATTATCATTCACTTCGTTGACAAAACAATGCAAGTTATGATACATTTTCACTTGACCCCACCCCTGATGTTCCAATATGCCCCTCAGTTGATAACTGTTTATTCAACTACTATAATGTTAGTGTTATGCATAACTGCACTATGGATATCCGGCGACATTGATGCATTGCATCAACTTTCTCTTGTACAATCAATTAAAGAGATTTTCCATTGTTTGACTAAATATGTTCAAAGTCGTCTGCTGCAGAATTGTCATATGAGGGAAAGGTTTAAAATATTTGTGTATATACTTAACACAAGGGAAGCAACTCAGTTACTCATAAAAACTGCATATCAAGAGAGATAACCTACCTTAGTTCTACCGTCGCTTGTAATCGGTTTGCCATTGACACACCAAGTCAGTTCAGTGTCGGAGGTTCCCTCAAATGAGGCCTTAAATTTGGCCGTTTCTCCTTCATTGATGTTCTGTCTACGAGGTTTGACAATGAACTCTGGGGCTCCATCTTTAGTGCTACCCTTGCTAGGTTTGACAATGAACTCTGGGGCTCGATCTTTAATGCTACTCTTGCTTGAGATGGGTATCAACTTCTTGCTGTTTGGGTCCAATTGAAACTCCACTGTGAATACGAAACACATTATGTACTAGTTAACCCTTTCCCACATACAGCATATCTGCAGCAGATGACTTTTAAAACAAATTGACAAAAAAAAAAAATCATAAAAAAGTTATATTATTAAATAGAGTTGAAAACATTGTGGCAAAAGGTAAAATTGCTCATCATGAGCAACTTCTCCTTTTGTCTCAATCTTTTCAAAAGTCATCTGCTGCATAAGCGAAAAAAAGTATCTGTATGAGGGAAAGGATTAATCCTTTTTAACATGCAAGGTGTATTTGCATATATCTGCAGCAAACAAATTTTGTACATATTGCGGCAGTCAGAAATTGATTATCCTGAATAATTTCTTCTTTTGTTAAAATATTTTTAATTCCTTTAAATAATTATGCTTTTATTTACAGAGATATTTCTATATTTTTTGCCTAGAATGTTTTCAAGTTGTTTGCTGCAGACTTGATGTATGTGGGAAAGGGGGTTGGCATACACCCAATCCATGATGGAGATAATAACATTTAACAAATTAATTGTTGTACAACATTGAGCACTTTTGACCATCAACCATATACCGATGATTATAAACTACTGCTACCTTTACAACTATGAATTGTATTCTATACTTTCAGCCTCTGAAGAACAATGAAGCTGCTACGAGATTGGTGGAGAGAATAATCTTCAAGTTACATTCATTTTTCACAAATCTTATAATTATTCCTTAATGAAAGCCCTGTATATATACTAAGACTAATGATTGGCAAGATTTACTCATTTCCATTACTGTTTATGATCAATAAATAGGTCAACCTACCTTAGAATGGAGATTGATCATAAACAATGAAAGGCTTTAATTATATTTCAATGAAGGACATTCACTTTGTTGACAAAAGAATGCAAGTTAATCAGGGGTGGGGGTCAACTTGACCCCACCCCTGATGTTCCAATATGCCCATCAGTTGATGACTGTTTTTTCAACTGCTAAAATGTAAGTGTTATATGCATAACTGCAGTATGGATTTCCGGGGACATTGATGCGTTGCATCAACTTTCTCTTGTACTAAACTTATACAACTGCTAAACTTCCAAATAATTAAATCAATCAGAACTCATCTGCTGCAGAAGCATCAGAAGTTCTCTGTAACTGTTCTCTGACACTGCTAATCCTTTCACAGTGGATTTTCCTTTTATGTGGGAAAGGGTTAATTAGAGAAACAATAATGATGAAATATGCTTTTAACCCTTTCCCTCAAACAACAATTCTGCAGCAGACGACTTTAAACATATTTTGTCAAAAAATAGAAAATCTCTATAATTGAATGGATAACTTATGACTAAAAGTGGAAAACATTGTGACCAAAGAGGAGAAATTGCTCGTTTTGAGCAATTTCTTCTTTTTGTCACTATGTTTTCAAAAAGCCGCCAGCTGCAAAGGCGTCAGAAAGCGTCTATATGAGGGAAAGGGTAGATATATAATACTTATTGCAAAGTCAGGTTGGTGAAATTGGACCCTGACAACTAAAATGTTGTATCAGGTATAGACGGGATATAAGAACATCAAGAGATAAAATTCACTACAATCAGGAATGTAAAGAGAAGGTCCTTAGTACAAGTAGGAAACTATATCTAACAATCATTGTAATACAAGTACATACACTTAACCCTTTCCCACATACAACAAATCTGCAGTAGACGACTTAATAAAACATCTAGGCAAAAATAGTAAGAAAAACCCTATAACTGAAAGGATATTTTTAATAGAGTTAAAAACATTGCGACAAGAGGGGAAATTGCTCATAATGAGCAATTATTTCCTTTCACTAAAATCATCTGCTACATTGCGTCTCTATAAGGGAAATGGAAAATGTCCTTCATTTTGGTTTTCTTAGAAAAGAAATTAATTTACTTCCTATTTTAGAATTGTTGATCTAATTTTGTTTTTGTCTATATGTCTTTAAATTTACTTTTCTTTGAAGGAATAGGCATTTCATCTATATATGTCTTTAAATTTACTATTCTTTGAAGGAATAGGCATTATTTAATTTTGTTTTTGTCTATATATGTTTTTAAATTTACTATTTTTTATAGAAAAAGGCATTATTTAAATTTGTTTTTGTCTATATGTCTTTAAATTTACTATTCTTTGAAGGAAGAGGCATAAGCAAGATTCTTTACAAGAGCATCCCAGGTGTATTGCCTCTTCAGGAAATTTGATTAATCTAACCCTTTCCCTCATATAGACACTTTCTGACGCTTCTGCAACTTTTTGAAAACATGGCGACAATTTCTCCTTTTGTCACCATGTTTTCAACTCAATTCAATTATTGCACTTTCATTTAAAGGGAGTTTCCAAATTACTTCTGGTACGTTTTCAAAGTTGTCTACTGCAGATTTGTTGTATGTGGGAAAGGGTTAAAGTGAATGAAATGGTCCGACACAACAGAGGGATAACGAGTAATTACTCTATAAATAAGAGTGCATGCTGAACTGCACTTGAATAGGTTACAAGTTGCACTGCACTTGAACAGGTTACAAGTTGCACTGCACTTGAACAAGTTACAAGTTGCACTGCACTTGAATAGGTTACAAGTTGCACTGCACTTGAATAGGTTACAAGTTGCACTGCACTTGAACAAGTTACAAGATGCACTGCACTTGAATAGGTTACAAGTTGCACTGCAACTTGAATAGGTTACAAGTTATCTACAAACAAAGTCGGGCTTTGATATATTAGATAATAAGTGAACAAATGGCCGAACAAGGAAAAATGATAAGGGAGATAATTCCAAAAATTGGCACACTACATAATTATATGTTTTTTGTAATGTTCCACTCTTCTAATCACTGGGTATCAAAGTTGCAGAGTTGACAGAATCTACCAAACAGAAACAAAGTTATTACTAACTAATGCACGACAGACAGACAGATGAACAAACAACAGAAAAGTGACCAATAAGTGTCCGACTGCACGACAGGCATTCAATGCAAATGAATGCTTCATTAAGTTTATCTCACATACAAAAAAATCTGCAGCAGCCTGCATAAGGTTAAAAATGTTGAAAATGTCGGATGGAAGGGTTTAATATTGAAATCAGTTGAAAATATAATGGCAATTTTTCCATTTTGCCAAAATGTTTTCGACCCTCGTCGGCTGCAGAATAGTCCAAATGTGTCTGTTAGTTGGAAAGGATTTGACTGACCACATAAGTTGGTAATACAGAAGAAGCTTTCAGAAGTGACCGCTACAGGAGATGACTTTTAAAAACATTGAAGCCAAAGGAGAAATTGCTCACAATAGGCAATTTTTCCTTTTTCCACAACGTTTTCCATGTTATTCCATGATTATACTTTCATTAATTAAAGAGAGATTATTCTATATTTTTGTCTAGATATTTTCAGTAGTTTGCTTTAGATTTGTAGTATACAGGAAAGGATTAACCCTTTCCAACTTGCATTCGACTTTTGAAAATATAATGTTTTCAACTCGATGTTATAATAAATCTACCATTTAACCCTTTCCCTCATATAGACGCTTTCTGATGCCTCTGCAGCAGACGGATGTTTGAAAACATAGTGACAAAAGAAGAAACTGCTCAAAACAAGCAATTTCTCCTTTTGCTACAATGTTTTCCAATTTTAGTCATAGGTTATCCATTCAATTATAGAGATTTTCTGTGTTTTGACAAAATATGTTCAGTCGTCTGCTGCAGAATTGTCGTATGAGGGAAAGGGTTAAGGTGATTTTTTTTTAAAACTTTGCCAGGATGTTTTCAAAGTTGTCTGCTTCAGATTTGATGGCCGGATTGCTCTAGCAATTCCGGTCTATAGATTGACGATGTCCGTCTTTCCGTCTGTCTGTACGTCAACATTTTGGTTAAAGTTTCAGGTTGAGGCAAAATCTCAGCACTGGAAAGGGTTACAAACTTGAAACTTTGCCTGAAGGTAACCAGTAACAAGTTATATTGATTTATATGGTTACTTTGACATTGACCTTGGTTTGTCGATTTTCAAGGTCAAATTGCAGACAATCCGGCCTTATCGTCTTCAGCGGTTTCTTGTTGTATATATAATAGGAAAATGTTAAAGGCATTAGTAAAAGACTTACGTGAACCAGATCCATCCTCAATACTCTGACTTTTACTGGCCCCTGAAATATACAAAATAAAACAATGTATGGCCAATTCATAATTTTGGAATAAATCCCTAGTTGTTTTGTTTATCTTACGTTTTTTAACACTTTCTCAGGTGCAAACAAATTTCGATAACTCTGCAGCATACAACTTTTAGAAAGCAATGTGACAATAGACGAAATTGCTCAATATTTTCTTTTGCAATGATGTTTTCAAATCTTTTCAATAATCGACTTTCATGTATAGTGATTATCCCCATTCTTGCCTAGATAATTTCAAAATCATCTGCTTCAGATTTGTATAATGTGGAAAAGGGTCAACTCTTTCAGCGGCAAAGGCAATATTGAGCTTTTTGCAAACAATGCAGATTCAGGTGAGTCAGCTCGTAACGAGCTGTCTCACCTGACATCTGCATTGTTTGGCTGTGAGTTATAAAACTATTCCAAAAATCCTATAACATGAAAATAGAGTCGTCCGAGTTTGAACATGGATTTGAGTCGACTTTAAACAATTCGGCGCTAAAAGGGTTAACGATACAATAGATCTGCAGCATAAACCCATCTAGGCAATATTATAGCAAAAGGAGGAATTACTCTTCATAAGTAATTTTGCATTTTGCAACAAAATGTTCCCAAAAGTAATTTGTTATTGGCGCATCAAGATGTGTCTACATGGGAAAAAGGGTTAACCCTTTCCCACACAAAACAAATCTGCAGCAGATGGCTTTCAACCCTTTCCCACATACAACAAATTTGCAGCAGATGACTTTGAAAACAGTGACAAAAACCTGAAAAATCTCCATAAAAGGTAGTCTCATTTTAAATAAAGTTGAAAACATAGTATGGCCGGAGGGGAAATTGCTTATCATGAGCAATTTCACCTTTGGCCACAATGTTTTCTAAAAGTCGCCTGCTGCTGTTGCGTCAAAATGCGTCTGCAAATGGTCATGGGGTTAATATACAGTAACCATCATTTTGCATGAAGCTATACTTGCAAAAGAGTGACGTGACTAGCTGTTTTCGTGCAAATTCATTTAATATTTTCCTAGAACTGCCAAGACTGAAATGACAATTTAAACTTGGTTAAGCTTGTACAAGATCAGCGCAAAGTTACAATCTACAATATTTATATACAAAGAATCGAACAATGTAATTAACCATCTCCAATATAGAACAAATTAGCAGCAGATGACTTTAACCCTTTCCCTCATATAGACGCTTTCTGATGCTTTTCAGCAGATGGTGTTTTGAAAACATAGTGACAAAAGAAGAAATTGCTCAAAACAAGCAAATTCTCCTTTTGCCACAATGTTTTCCACTTTCAGTCATAGGTTATCCATTCAATTATAGAGATTTACCATTTTTTGACAATATATGTTCAAAGTCGTCTGCTGCAGAATTGTCGTATGAGGGAAAGGGTTAAAAGAATCGAAGCAGAAAATATTGAATATCTCTATTATTGAACGTATAATTATTGTATAGACTTTAAAACATGTCCGACAAAAGAAGAAATTACACATATTGAGTAATTTCTCCTTTTGCCATAATGTTTTCAATATTTATCTGCTGCAAATGATGAGTAAGTCAAGAGCTCCGCCAAGGGGACGTCACCGCTCGATGAGGTAAGGATAAAGTTTTGTTACGACGAGGATGCTGGCAAAGGTATCACTATAGCTCTATTTTTTTTCTTCAAAAATCAAACAAGCTTAAAATTTTAATGAATCTAAATTTGGGAAAGGGTTAAACATTTATCAGACAAGATCTATTTAAAACTTTTCAATCATATGTTTGAATGGTGTGATAAATGCTTCACAAAACATAAAAAAAATCACTGCAGACGTTTGTCTGTATTTAATCTTTTTCCACCGGCAAGACACATTTTGACTCATCTGCAGCAGATAACTTTTGGAAACATTGTGAAATTTTTTAATGAAGAAACATTGATCAATTTCTTATTTTTCTACAATGTTGTTAACTCTTTCAGTCAGTATATTTTATTTAATATAGGTTTTTCATATTTTGGTCCAGAAGTTTGTAAAGTGGTCTGCTGCATATTTATTGTATGTGGGAAAGAGATTAAAAAACATTTTTTTTTTGCATTTTATTTACTTAATTTAGTATTGCAAAAACTTGCTGGATACCAATTTGATGCATATTAATTATGCAGATGATTTGAACCGTCCCACGGGAAAACCAACATTATGGCCTATGTGTAATGTATCGACCCAGATCAGCCTGCGCTATCCGCAAACACTGATCTGAGCTGACACATTCCATCTCAGGGGGATAGAGGTATAGAGTAATGATTCCTGAAACAGAAAATCCACAGGAGACAAAAAATGTCTATCCGGATAATCCTGCATGACATGCTAAGTCTGATCCGGATCAATACTTTACGCAGGGTCCACACTGTTGGTTTTCTCACGGGACGGCTCATTTATGAAAACATTGTGGCAATAGGATAAATTGCTCATTATTGCCTTTTCTCCCTTCTCAACCATGTTTTCAACTGTACAATATTTAATAAACATACTGGTACTTTCATTAAATTCTATAGATATGTTTTCATATTTTTTCTCCATCAGATGACTACATTAACCCTTTCCCTGATACAGACACCTTCTGACGCCTCTGCAGCAGACAGCTTTTTGAAAATATAGTGACAAAAGAAGAAATTGCTCAAAACGAGCAATTTCTACTTTTGCCACAATGTTTTCCACTTTTAGTCATAGGTTAACCATTCAATTATAGAGATTTTCTATTTTTTGTCAAAATATGTTCAAAGTCGTCTGCTGCAGAAATGTCGTATGAGCTAGGGAAAGGGTTAAGAGACTTTCTATGCTTTTGCCTATATGATTTTAAAGTTGTCTGCTGCCAATTTGTTGTATGTCCATGGGAAAGGGTTAATCAGAGAAAGGTTTGAACTTTTCTACCATTGAATGCAGTTCACTCCATATCTAGAGTACAAAGGGAAGTTATCTCTGTGATCAAGATCCTTTCTTTAGTATTCATGTCAAACATTCCTCAACATATCATAAACAGGGTATTGTCAACTAAAAGGACTTTTTTTTTAGTCTTTTACCTGTTGAAAACTCATTTAGCAAGTCTGATCATATGATATGACGGACATTTTACATAGAAATATAATTATATAGGTTGACATACAATTTCTCCATTCTTTTTACTCTCTCAGAGATTTTAAATAAGCCTGTCATGATGAATATGTAGCAGGCAACTTTTGAAACCATTGCGACAAAGGAGAAAATGCTCATATTGAACAACTTCACTTTTTTCCATAATCGTTTCAATTCTATTGAATGAACATTCAATTTTACTTAAACGTTTATATAGTTTTAAGTAAATCATTTTCAAAGTTGTTCGCTGCAGATTTGTTGTATGTGGGAAAGGGTTCAAAACCTTTAACCAGATAGAAACAAATGTTTACCATCATTCTTTCAAACGTATTGATTTATATTGATTTATCGCGATTTTATGCTATTTTCAACAGAACTCTAGTTATATCACAGCAACAGACACCAGAGGTCCAGATAAAGAGGGTTATTCATTCAACTATTTTCCAACAATATCTCTCTTATTATGCAACTAATCCCTATGATGTGGGTACTCAAAAGAATCGTCTCACTGAGACGATTCTGTTGAATACACACAACATAGGATTTAACCCATTCCCTCATTCGACAATTCTGCAGCAGACGACTTTGAACATATTTTGTCAATACATAGAAAATCTCCATAATTGAATGGATAACCTATGACTAAAAGTGGAAAACATTGTGGCAAAAGGAGAAATTGCACGTTTTGTGCAATTTCTTCTTTTGTCCCTATATTTTCAAAAAGCTGTCTGCTGCAGAGGCGTCAGAAAGCGTCTATATGAGGGAAAGGGTTAACCAAAACTAGACTAGTAAAATGTAATGTGCCTTGCCAAATGGCCCTTCACAAAAGACCTCTATGAGCAGGATGAAACCCAGAATCCTAATCCTGAATGCAAACCACTCACCCATGACAGATATCCAAGACATTATTGCCCTACATGAAGACAGTCTAATTAATCATATAACAGGTATTCTCTGTGTAAACTTAACTGTCAATTTACATGACTTACAAGTCAGTTAACCCTTTCCCTCATACGACAATTTTGCAGCAGACAGCTTTGAACATATTTTGTCAAAAAATGGAAAATCTCTATAATTGAATGGATAACCCATGACGAAAAGTTGAAAACATTGTGTCAAAAGGAGAAATTGCTCATTTTGAGCAATTTCTTCTTTAGTCACTATGTTTTCAAAAACCCGTTTGCTGCAGAGGCGTCAGAAAGCGTCTATATGAGGGTAAGGGTTAACATGTGCTAATGCTATATATTTATATGTAATCTGACCTTCCTTTGTATTCATCACGCAACAGTTCAACTTACACAGACTATAAAGGGTTAATAATTTCTCTAAAAAGAGCCACAAACTTGTCCTTTAACCCTTTCCATCATACAGACGCTTTCAGAAGCCTGTGCAGCAGACGACTTTTGAAAACATTGCTGACATATAGAGCAATTTCTCCTTTTTGCCACAATGTTTTCATCTCTATTCAATTATTAAACTTTAAATTGCAAAGATTTGTTCATATTTGTGTTGAAATGTTTTTAAAGGTCATCTGCTGCAAAATTTGTCATAGGTGGGAAAGGGTTAATTATGTTTACACATGAATATCATAACTATTACATGAAATTCGAGGCCATTATTCACAGTAAAGTAGTTCATGGATAATTAATCACTCAGATTGCTCTATGGACATTTCTGCATGAAAGAAATACCAAGTATAGAAGGTATTCTTTTCACAACCCAAGGGTACAGAGTCCAATACATTTATCCTTTCCCAAATGCAGACGATCTTTAGGCATCCATCTGTACCCAATTAATTTTAACAAAATTGTGACAAAATGAGTGTTTACTCATAATCAGCAATTTCTCCATTTAAGATACAATGTCTTCGATTTTCCATATTTTTGCTAAAATAAATTTCTAGGTCATCTACTGCAGATTTGTTGTGCCGTGTCCCGGTAGCTCAGTCGGTAACGACGCGGGCTGTCAAACCAGGGGTTGTGAGTTTGAATCCCGGCTCGGCAAACTTTCTTTCCGACGTTTAACAAAAGTCTTTGTGAAATACGTCATTCACCAATGGGCTAAGTCTATGTGGAAAAGCAGCCAGTTGCTTGGGAAGATTGTTGTGTGGAGTACTGGTGTGAGCAAACCAGGAAACACATGAAGAGGTGAACTGGCCGCCGGGATATGACTGAGAAATTGTTAAAAACGGCGTTAAACCACAATCAATCAATCAATCAATCAAGCAGATTTCTTGGTTTAATGGGTTTTTTTCGAAACTAAAAGTGCATCATTTCATTGTATTATTATATAGCTTGATAATATTATTTTCCAACTGCTTAACCCTTTCCCTCATACAACAATTCTGCAGCAGATGACTTTGAACATATTTTATCAAACAAGAGCGCCAAATGTTACAAAATACGCCTGTCCTGTTTGTTTTTAGACCAATTAAGTATCGTGATAATTGGTTGTACATCAGATTCATTTAGAGAGCAGTCACTGTTAGTACAGTTTTGGCCATTTTGAGGGACATAAGTGTGAAGTGACTAAGATAACGTGGTAAGTTATCGAACTCGTCCAAGATATTATGCCAATACACATTCTGACCAAATTTGGTGAAGATTGGACAAAGGCTTCTAAAGTTATTGAGCTGACAATCCCAATTTTAGGTAATTTCTTTTATAAAAGGGCGATAACTCTTGATTGACTTAAGCGATATGGCTAGTTATCATACTTGTCCAAGATATTATGCCAATACACATTCTGACCAAATTTGGTGATGATTGGACAAAGGCTTCTAAAGTTATTGAGCTGACAAGACCAATTTTTAGTAATTTCTATAATTAAAGAGCGATAACTCTCAATTGACTTAAGCGATATGGCTAGTTATCAAACTTGTCCGAGATATTATGCCAATATATATTCTGACCAAATTTAGTGATGATTGGACAAAAGCTTCTAAAGTTATTGAGCTGACAAGACTAATTTTAGGTAATTTCTATAATTAAAGGGCAATAACTCTTGGTTGACTACAGTGATATGGCTAGTTATCGAAATTGTCCGAGATATTATGCCAATACCAATTCTGACTTAATTTGGTGATGATTGGACAAAGGCTTCTAAAGTTATTGAGTTGACAAGACCAATTTTAGGAAATTTCTTTAATAAAAGGGCGATAACTCTTGATTGACTGAAGCAATATGACTAGTTATCGAACTTGTCCGAGATATTATGCCAATACACATTCCGCCCGCCCGCCCATACGCCGCAGGTAAAACTATATTATGGTCCGTTTTTTCTAAACAGGCGTATAAAAATAGAAAATCTCTATAATTGAATGGATAACCCTCGTTTTGAGTAATTTCTTCTTTTGTCACTATGTTTTCAAAAAGCTGTCTGCTGCAGAGGCGTCAGCAAGTGTCTATAAATTATGCTTTCTGACACATCTGCAGCAGACAAATATTGTGCAGCAGTGGAAATTGCTCACCATGAGCAACTTCTTGCTACTAATCTATAATTATGTTTTCAACTTAATTGGATTATTATACTGAAGATTTACCTTAATTTTTGACAGCATGTTTTCAAAATCGTCTGCTGCAGATTTGTATCATTTGGGAAAGGGTTAATATTTATTTCCAAATTACTAGTTGAAACTCCAATTGCATCATTTCATACATACCTATATATTGTCCAAAGTATACAATTGCTTAACCCTTTCCCTCATCTAGACGCTTTCTGAGCCTCTGCAGCAGACAGCTTTTTGAAAACATAAAGACAAAAGAAGAAATTGCTCAAAACAAGCAATTTCTCCTTTTGCCATAATGTTTTCCACTTTTAGTCATAGGTTATCTATTCAATTAAAGAGATTTTCCATTTTTTGACAAAATATGTTCAAAGTCGTCTGCTGCTGATTTGTCTTATGAGGGAAAGGGTTAAGTTTGTTTGTATGGTATTAAACGCTGCTTTCCATAATTTTCCAGTTATATCACAGCATTTCCTTTGTATTTATATTTACCAGTACGGACTGGTCCATTAACCCTGATAACCAGTTTGCCAGTCAGTCGTAAATCTGGTTAGCGTCGGGGATTTCGAAACTGGGTGTCCCGGGTTCGATCCCCAGTCGCGGCACTAGTCATGGTGGAGTGCCCTTGGGCAAGGCACATTTTCTAGCCTAGTACTGGTTTGTTTACCCAGGGATCATGAATAATTAAATTTAATTGCGCGCTAAATTACCTTAGCTGTCGATGCTCCATAAAACAATATACATTCATTCATTCATAGTCATCTGCTGCAGATTTGTTGTATACTGGTGGGAAAGGGATAACTGCTCAATTTATCCTGGCACCAGCCAGTCAGTCATTTTGCTAACCCCAAAATCATGAGGGCCAAGAAGGTAAAGCTTTTACTACAAGTTTTAAAGTGTTTGGTATGACCTGGCATTGGATCGAAGACACAACCTCCCGCATTTAGGTTTGAAACTTCATCACTACACCACCAAGAAAAAGAGCAACCCAAAGGA
Organism: Serripes groenlandicus; assembly: GCA_031761405.1. Lineage (NCBI taxonomy): Eukaryota > Metazoa > Mollusca > Bivalvia > Cardiida > Cardiidae > Serripes > Serripes groenlandicus. The sequence goes on from JASEVX010000012.1 coordinate 14,106,862, forward strand.
GAGGAAACCCTAAATCATGTCAGAAGGTATAAATGGACAGGTTAAGCTGACACCCTCTCATGTATGTTATCGACTTTCTCATACATAATCACTTTTTTTCTCACATTTTTTGCCTTTAGGTTAAACGGAATTGTGACATAAAAATGTAAAGCATGATGATCACACATATAGTAAGATTGTCAAATTAATTAACGCTTTCCCTCCTTCAGACACATTTTGAAGCAATAGCAGCAGACGACTTTTGAAAACTTTGTGACCAACGATGAAATTGCTCATGATCTCCGCAATTTCGTCTTTGGTCTCAATGTTTTCAACTTTATTTAACAATTAATTAAGCTTTCTTTTTAAAACCCTTTCCCTCATATAAACGCTTTCGGACGCCTCTGCAGCAGACAGCTTTATGAAAACATAGTGACAAAAGCAGAAATTGCACAAAACGTGCAATTTCTCCTTTTGCCACAATGTTTTCCACTTTTCGTCTTATATTATCCATTCAATTATGGAGATTTTCTACGTTTTGACAAAATACGTTCAAAGTCGTCTGCTGCAGAATTGTCGTATGAGGGAAAGGGTTAATGGATATTTTTCAGGTTTTTGTCACTATGCCGTCCGCTGTCGTGGGAAAGGGTTAATGAGCCACGCCACATTAAAATCAACGTTCATAAATTCTGAAATTCAGTCAGTCGATATTGTGTGTAATGCTGCTTTCAACAAATTTTCAGTTATCACCGTCTTTCCGGGGTAATTTAGATATATATCAGTAAGTAGTTATATCACCGTGTTTCCGGGGTAATTTAGATATATATCAGTAAGTAGTTATATCACCGTGTTTCCGGGGTAATTTAGATATATATCAGTAAGTAGTTATATCACCGTGTTTCCGGGGTAATTTAGATATATATCAGTAAGTAGTTATATCACCGTGTTTCCGGGGTAATTTAGATATATATCAGTAAGTAGTTATATCACCGTGTTTCCGGGGTAATTTAGATATATATCAGTAAGTAGTTATATCACCGTGTTTCCGGGGTAATTTAGATATATATCAGTAAGTAGTTATATCACCGTGTTTCTGGGAGTAATTTAGATATATATCAGTAAGTATATATACTGAAACTAGGGAGAAATTGCACATAATCAGCAATTGTTCCTTTTGCTACAATGTTTTCAAAAGTCATCTGCTAGAGCTGCGTCAAAATATGTCTATATTTTAGGAAAGGGTTAACCCTTCCCAACATCTTTACAGCAGACAACTTTTGAAAACACTGTAGGAAAAGGATAAAAGCCCATTATTGAGTTATTTCTCCGTTGCTCATATCAAGCAATGTCTCCTTTTCCTACAATGTTTTCAACTCGATTCAAAAATTATATTCTCATTTACAGAAATTATCTATATGTGTTGGTAGATTTTTCTCAATGTCACCTGCTGAAGATCTGCTGCTTGTGAGAAGGGGTTAAAGGACATCCAACATAAATTTAAGTACGAAACCTCAAGTGAATATTTATGGGAACACACTAACTTAACCCTTTCCCTCATATAGACGCTTTCTGACGCCTCTGCAGCAGACGTCTTTTTGAAAATGAACATAGTGACAAAAGAAGAAATTGCTCAAAACGAGCAATTTCTTCTTTTGCCACAATGTTTTCCACTTTTAGTCATAGGTTATCCATTCAATTATAGAGATTTTCGATTTTTTGACAAACTATGTTCAAAGTCGTCTGCTGCAGAATTGTCAAACTATGATCAAAGTCGTCTGCTGCAGAATTGTTGTATGAGGGAAAGACTTAAGTACTGTACAATAACTAGATGAATCAGGTTCAACAGTCAAAAAAGACACCAGGAAATTAATGTTATCAATGTTGTACAATGATATTTGCTACAGTGTTTGTTTTGAAAGTCTTCACCCTTTCCCACCTGAAGACGCTTTCTGACGCCTCTGCAGCAGATGACTTTTGAAAACATTGTGAGCAATTTCTCCTTTTGCCACAGTTTTCAATTTTTTCCAGTTAATATAGTATATATCTTCCTTTATAGGGATTTACTATATTTTTGTCCACATGTTTCTAAAGTCATCTGCTGCAGATTTTTTGTTTTCGGGAAAGTGTTTACCCTTTCTCTGATGCAGACAGACAGCACTTTCTCCTTTTGCCAGAATGTTGTACAACTATTTTCAATATTATAAATTAAACTTTTATCAATAGAGATTTTTACACGTTTTTTATTAAAGTCGTCTGCTGCAGATTTGTTGTATGTGGGAAAATTAGAAATGTTGCCCGATTTGGCTATTGTGTGCCTTTCAAAAAGTTCATGTATTCATGATAAACAACTCTTTCCCAGTATACAACAAATCTGCTGTAGATGAGTTTGAAAAATATCTTTGATAAAATATGAAAGATATCTGCAAATGAAAGAATAATAATTGAATAAAGTGGAAAACATTATAGGCAACTTCTCCTTTTGTCACAATGTTTTCAAAAGTCGTCCGCTGCAGGTGTCAATTGATGAGTCTGTATTATTAAAGGGAAAGGGAAAATCTAAAGTACTGTTCTTTTAAAAGTAAATCTTAAATTTCTCATTCAGTTTTTATTTTTCAGAAATTTGGTCCTGATAAATCACACAGCATATCAATGACTCTCCCTAACCCAATGTCACATAGACGGATTATTTCTATCCAATCAGACTTCAATAATCTTTAACCCTTTTCCTCATATAGACGCTTTCTGACGCCTCTGCAGCAGACGGCTTTTTGAAAACATAGTGACAAAAGAAGAAATTGCACAAAACGTGCCATTTCTCCTTTTGTCACAATGTTTTCGACTTTTCGTCATAGGTTATCCATTCAATTATAGAGGTTTTCTATATTTTGACAAAAAATGTTCAATAAGGGTTAACCCTTTCCCTCATACAGGCGCTTTCTAACGCCTATGCAGCAGACCACTTTTGTTAACATTGTGACAAAAGATGAAACTGCTCAATGAGCAATTTCTCCATTTGCAACAATGCTTTTAATTCTACTCTATTCAATAGTTTTTTTCATTTATAAGACATTTCTCACATTTTTGCCAAGATCTTTTCAAAGTCATCTGCTTCAGATTTCTTGTATTTGGGAAAGGGTTATCTAAATATAAAATGCTTTCATGTGTTGCAGAGACAAATTGAAAGTTAAAGTGTTTGAGCAATTGATAGATTATGCCGTTCCGTTTAAAAACCCTTTCCCTCTAATAGACGCTTTCTGACGCCTCTGCTGCAGACGGCTATTTGAAAACATAGTGACAAAAGAAGGAATTGCTCAAAACGAGCAATTTGTCCTTTTGCCACAATGTTTTCCACTTTTAGTCATAGGTTATCCATTCAATTATAGAGATTTTCCATTTTTTGACAAAATATGTTCCAAGTTGTCTGCTGCAGAATTGTCGTATGAGGGAAAGGGTTTTTTGAGGGAAAGGGTTAAAAACCCTTTCCTACATGCAGACACACTTTGATGCATCTGCAACAGACGATTTAGAAAACATTGTGCTAAAGCCAAAAATTACTAATAATGAGCAATAATTCCACAATGCTTTCAACTCCATTCAATAACAAGAGAATGTTCATCAAACATTATACTCCCCCAAGCAACACAACGCATGCTTACCAACCCTCCAGATTCAATCGTGAGTCTCACGATTTGAAGGGCGTAACCCCACCCCCACGATCGTGAGGGAGAAACTCACGATTTTCGAAAATTCGAAAATTTAAAAAAAAAAAAAAAAAAAAAAAAAAAAAATTTTTTCTTTTTTTTAAATCAAATCAGGAGGATAAATGTACTGAAAATTACTACAATCATTTTCTAACATCAACTTTTTAACATCTTGTCACTGATAAAAGGCCCTTTCTTTCAACAATGTGTGTTACAAAGCTCAACTAAATGATTAATACATGTACATGTATATTTCTTCTCCATGTGTCTTTATTCCATTGGAAGCCGTGTTTTTCATTCAAAAGTATGTTTATAAATTAAAATGTTGTTAATATTTTTATTTTCTTGGATGTAATATGAAAGTCTTTGACATAACAGACAACTTGCGTGATTTTCTAGTTAACCACAGTTAAAACATTTTTAAATATCAAAGGACAGATTTGAAAACATGCCAAAATAATACTTAAATGCTAATATACAGAAAACATTCTCAAAATGAGTCTTTTTAATTAAATATTGAAAGTATTGTACATGTATCTCTGCATAGTTATCTAAATTCCGTTCTATTGTGAACATTTCTACTGTTATATTCATGGCGCTGAAAATCTCCCCCTTCAAACCCCAATCCCCCACTTTGAGATTATGAAACTCCCCCTTGAGGATGAGAAAAGGTTGGTAAGCATGCACAACGTCACTGTGACCTTGACCTTTGAATGTATGGCCTCGAGGTGTTTCAAGCAAAATCAAGTTTTATCAAGTTATCATCAATCGGACAAGCTTTAATCAGTCTACCAACGGACCCGACAGACCTCCTTGCAAATCAAAGGGGTTTAATCAATATTCTGTTCATTCTTTAGAACTGCTAAGATTTTTTCCTCCCCATTATTTCACAAATTCTTAAACATGTATGATAAAGGATAGACCTGTCTGACCAGAAGACGAAATGAATGGGATGACATTTTTGTGATAGCTTTGTAACCAAGAAATCAAGTCTGCAGTATTCACATGCATAAAACCTAGCAGATTGAGGGTATTAAACCTTACCCACATTACATAAGCTTTCTGACGTCTCTGTAGCAGATAACTTTTGAAAAAATCCTCCTATGCCACTAAAACAATAACTTATAACCTTTACATACAAAGTAATTTTCCATATTTTTACATCTATAGATGATTACAAAGTTTTTACTCTAAGCATATAAGCAATACGAGCCCCTGGTTGCCATTATTATCAATAGATCGGAGTAATTTGAAGAATCTTATTAGAGGGTCACCCAAGGTACATATCGAAGGCTTGGCGTGAAACGGTTGTAACTAAAATTGGTATTGTTTTACCAATGTTAATCACCTCGCCATAAAGTCTTTATAAGCGTTAAAATCATTTTTCTTGGTAAACAATGGAAATTTAGGTGCCATTGCTCGTTCTGAGCAATGGCACCTACATTTGCATTGTTTACAAAGGGGTCAAAATTGCCCCTAAACCAGGGTTTTCAAAATAGGTTTATAGTTACAACCGTTTCACGCCAAGCCCGCAATATGTACCATATCATGTTCAAATCGGACTTATACTTTTGGTCAAGAATATTTTTAAAGTGTTCTGCGAATTTATTTTGAAAGTGGTCAATTGGTTTAGGTGGCGAATGCATTAAGTTTGTAGGAAATGTGACCAGACAGACAAACAGATGATGAGTGATCACAATATCTTCGTGCTCAAGCATTAGCTAATAAAATAGTATGTCTGGACCAATCCTGAGAACAATTTTCAGTAGTATGTACAGTGAACTTGTAATAGCTGGAACATAATAGCCGGAAAAGACTGCATTGATTTATTTTTTAACACACATGTATTCTTGACTTTCATTAGTCTAAACATACACATAATGTTTTTATAAGGACTAATTCCAGGATTTTTGAAATTCCACATAGATCTACAAATTTCAGGATTTCTTTTGGTCAGGATTTTGGATGTTTTGTATTTGTCAATAAAACCACAACAAATTAATACATTTTGGGATTTAAATCTACATGCAATAAAAAGCTATTAAACCCTTTCCATGTCTGAACCAACAATGAAAACCTTTAAACGCTTAAAACATTGAGACAACGGTTAAATTGCTAAAGACATGAACTATAATCCTCCTTTTTAATAATAATTATAATAAATATTTCACAGATGTTAAAATTTATCCTCATATGTTTAAAAAGTAGACCACACTTGTAACAACATATCAGCTAAATTGTTTATCTAAATCGTTGATGCATACAATATATGTTTGGCGCAAGAGAAATGCCAGTTGCGAGTCCCATTACTATTTAATAGGTGGCAAGTATGAAATTAATTGGGTGCGAAAGAGCAGATTTTCTTTATTTCTAAATCAGAATTTGTTCTTCTGTTAATTTGCTTCAAGCCAAATAAACATTTAATATCACATATATTTAATCATTTAAGTGTGTAATATTAGCTATCTATCTGTAATAAGGTGTATGAGCATTCTTTCGAAATGTTGACCCTCGTGTCAGACATCGAAGAAAGTGAATAAAAAATCAGGCAAAGCTTTAGTTTTATTCCACTACATTCGAGAGAAAGAAGCATTTCTATATTATCTTTCTTTCTCCTACATTTGACCCATGCACTCGTTTCGTGACGTTTAAGAAATCAATTTGTCGTGCGACATTTTTTGTCTGCATTAAACAAGTCACTTTTCTAAGTTTACATTTTACTTCCGGTTACTTCGCTTTGTTTACATTTTGGCAATATGAAACTAAGTCACAAACTGAGGAAAAAGCGTTTCGACGTTCACGACCGATAAACAGGCTTATATTTGAGACATATTTTCACAAATTATTTCTTATTTTTGTTTCTGTTACCAGTTTATGTTGATACTTATCTATTAAAAGGGGAATTCGACTTGATTTTTCATATCAATAGTCTACTGCAAGCAGATGCGCGTATGTAAACAAATTATAGACTGAAAAATACCCCCAAAACAGCACCTTTACTCAACATAATTATGGTTTCCGACAGATCAACAAAAGGGCCATAACTCTGTAAATTAACATGCAATTTTATTGAATTCCTCCCAGTGGTTTGTAAAAATAGGCCGGACAAAATATGGCTTCCGACCGACTGACCGATAGATAGTCCAATAAAACAGTACTCCTTTAGACCTTTGAGGAACAAGCCACCTCATCATGGTGTAAACATGTGTGCCCAGTGAATCCTATGATGCATGGTTGAGATGCGGACCAGACAAGGTAGTCCTATCAAACAGTACTCATTTTGACCCTTTGACCTCTGAGTGTGACCTTCACCTTTGAGGTACAAGCCACCTCGTCATGGTGTAAACATGTGTGCCCAGTAACTTGAGAATCCTATGATGCATGGTTGAGATGCAGACCAGACAAGGTAGTCCTATCAAACAGTACTCATTTTGACCCTTTGACCTCTGAGTGTGACCTTCACTTTTGAGGTAGAAGCCACCTCGTCATGGTGACATGATGATGTGTGTCCAGTCCAGTTACTTGAGAATCCAAAGATGCATGGTTGAGATGCGGGCCGGACCAGGTATTACTATCAAACAATACTCATTTTGACGTTTGAACTCTAAGTGTGACCTTGACCTTTGATGTACAGGACAGGGTCTTGCAGGGTTTTTTTACCTTCTATAAAAGGCCCCTTCCCCTCAGAAAATAAGCATAGTTTTTCCCCTAAAAATATAAATTCTCCTCCGACAAAAAAAAAATCTCATTTATCTTTCCACAATGAACAGAATAAAATTTGACTTGAGGTGTAGGCTTGGTGCTGAAATACTTGATATTTTGATGAGAATTGAAGTTGCTGATGTTGCCCTTAGAGAATATGACCAAAAAACTGCTGTGACAAGATGGATGTTGTCTTGACTAAGTCAGAAAAGACCCCATACTTTTCCATATGGAGCAAGAAATGGAAACACAGTTTTTAGACTATGTTGTATATCTGACAGTCTCAGCAGCTTCTTTTCACAGCATGTTTTGGACCATGTTTACATTACATTCATGATTGACCATAACAGTGTATTGCACTATTGTAGTTCACATTGTGTTGCTTAAAATTAAAGTTTTAATAAGTTGTTTTCTCATTTAGCAAGTAACAAAAAATAGCACTTGCGAAAAAATGCAAGTAGAACAGTGGTATAGTTTGAGTGAACTGGATTATGACAATCTAGTGGAGGAGTTCAAGAACATGAAAAATAGACAGATGGCCTTGTAATGATAAAAGTTAAACATGCACATTATAGTTTTATACTAGTTTACAATTTTTCCCCTTTATTCTAAAATGCCGCGAAATTTTCCCCTTCTCAAAGGCCCCTTTTTCAGAAAAAAAACCCTGTATTGTGCGTGACATGCCACCTCATCATGGTGAACGTTTGTGCCAAGTTTCTTGGAAATCCTATGATGCATGGTTGAAATGTGGGCAGGACAAGGTACAGTCCTTTCAAATAGTACTCATTTCAACCTTTGACATGTAAGTGTGACCTTAACATTTGAGGTACAGGCCTAGGTCTTGTGCGCGACACGCCGCCTCATCATGGTGATCGTTTGTGCCAAGTTTCTTTCAAATCCAACGATGCATAAGAAATAGGCCGGACAAAATATGGCTTCCGACCGACCGACTGACCCAGTGACTCCTATATAACCCCCCAAAACTTTGTTTTTTGGGGGTATAAAAAACAATTTCTCCATCTGCCACAATGTTTTCAACTTTTTGCAGTAATTACACCTTCATTTATAGTGATTTTCTTGGTTTTTGCAAATATACTTTCAAAGTCGCCTGCTGCAGATTTGCTGTATGTGGGAAAGGTGTTAAATAATTTCAACCATTATGAAAAGATGTATGTTAGATCTGCATGTGGGAAAAGGTACTAGGTTTGTGTTTTCCTGGAGCACTATACTCATTGTGTGGGATTGTCAAGTTATGTGGGAATAGACTGGTTTGACACACATAAGCTGGGGTGACATTTAATCATTCATTGATACAAAAGGCTGCAAGGCAAATAATGAACTATAATGTCATATTTATTTCTGTATTTCCTTTTATCATCCTTTTTTCCCCCCAAGTATAAATTCTTTTTTATAGCTTAGTTAGAAAAGGTTACTGTCCATCAATTGAGACGTACCAGCTATATTGTGGGGAAAAGGAGAAAATTTTGAATTTCAACTTATTTCTCCTTTCCCCATAATGTTATTGAAATTGAGTAATCTGCTGCAGAGTCATCGATAATCAGACCTTTGTGGAAAAGGGTTTGATGTGCTATTAATCCTTTCCCTCATACGACAATTCTGCAGCAGACGACTTTGAACATATTTTGTCAAAAAATAGAAAATCTCTGTTTTGAATGGATAACCTATGACTAAAAGTGGAAAGCATTGTGTCAAAAGGAGAAATTGCACGTTTTGTGCAATTTCTTCTTTTGTCACTATGTTTTCAAAAAGCTGTCTGCTGCAGAGGCGTCAGAAAGCGTCTATATGAGGGAAAGGGTATAAGATAGATATAAGATACAGGGGAAGTATATTTGATATTTATATATTCCCAGAGGTCCAGATAAGGAGGGGTATTCGGTTCTTTTCCCCACAATTTCTCTCTTATTATTAAAGCAAACCTTATGTTGTTGTGGGTACTCAAAAGAAATGTCTCACTGAGACTATTCTATTGAGTACCCACAACATAGGATTTGGCTAAATATTGTGGGAAAAGACCTGTTCGCTCCTTTTGAGTACCCACAACAATAGGGTTAGAGGGTCAAATAAGGATTTTAGAACATGCAAAATGCTCCTTATCTAGAGCTCTGTTACCCATCTGCAGCAAGCAACTCTAAACAAGAGGCGCTCATAGGCCTATGCCCTACTGGGATGGTTAGACTTTGGTCATTTTCAATCCAGAGCAATTTCTCCCTTTGTCACCATGTTTTCAACTCTATTCAATTATTGTTCTCTTATTTAAAGAGATTTTCTGTGCTTTTGCCTCGCCTTTTTCAAAGTCATCTGCTGCAGATTTGTTTTATGTAGGAAAGGGTTAAAATAGTTTATCAATCAGGTAAATGGCTATAACCATATCAGCTGAATATGATTTATCGGAGCAAACATCGTTTTCAATTGTAATTCAGTTACAAATATAACAGCAACCATTTCACATGAAGAGTTTTTAGTGTTTAGTGGTGGCTGCATCAGCACTCCAAAAAACATTAATCCCAAGTAAATGGCTATCATAACCAACAGACTATTTAAATTATAAGCCCATTGATGGAAAGCCAATGACGCTAAAATTGTTGACAATTACTTTTTGTCAATCATCGGGAATAATGAATAACTGCGATGGGTATCAATTAGTGCACAAACACTTGACTGGTGGCTCATTCAGTTTATCGTCTGAGCTTCTTGGGCTCGACTTATGTTCAGCTGAAACGGGCACTTTATTTTGTGATAACAATATACATGTGGGTGCTTGAAAGTTGAACACATTTGTCCTTTCCAACATACTAACGTTTTCTGATGACGCCTCTGCAGCAGACAACTTTTGAAAATAATGTGACAAAAGGAAAAACAAGCAATTTCACCTTTTCCCACAATGTTTTTTTTTACTTTTTTCAGTAATGATATCAATATGATCCATTATTTTGCTCAGATTATTTTAAAGTCATCTGCTGCAGATTTGTTGTACGTGGGAAAGTGTTAACCCTTTCCAAAACACAACAAATCTGCAGCGGATCATTTTAAACAAGAGGCCCAAGAGGGCCAGTATCGCTCCACAGCCATAAGGCAAAAATAAAATCTCCAAACAGCCCTGCCCCCTGGTGGCTATTTTTTTTACCAACCACCATGGCTTAAAGGAATCTTGTAGAGTGTCGCCCAAGGAATGTTTCTGCAAAATTATTTGAAAATCGGCCAGACACTTTCGGAGGAGAGGATATTTTAAGTTTTCACTATAGCCATATAAGGCAAAATAACCCCACCCCCTGGCAGCCATATTTTTCAACCAATCAACATGGCTTGAAGGAATCTGATAGAGGGTAAGCCTAGGTACATTTCTACAAAATTATTTGAATATCAGCCAAACACTTTCGGAGGAGAAGATTTTTTAAGTTTTCACTATAGTCATATAAGGCAAAATAGCCCCGCCCTCTGGCGGCCATGTTTTTCGACCAATCAACATGGCTTGAAGGAATCTGATAGAGGGTCACCCAATGAACATTTCTTCAAAATTATTTGAAAATCTGCTGAACACTTTTGGAGAAGAAGATTTTTTAAGTTTTCACTATAGCTATACAGGGGTTTTTTTAGGGCCTTTTTGGGGCCGATATTCGGCCCCATTCCCCTCACTGAAAAGTATATATTTTTCCCCTTTTTTGAAAAAAAAATCCCCTCGTAATTTTTTTTTTTTTTTTTTTTTTTTTTTTTTTAATAATGTAGACAGTGTTATTGATGTTTTCAGTCAAAAAGACAGATCAATTGACCTCTAATGTTTCTATCATATGTTTCTGTTGCTAGTTATGTAACAATACAGTTATGAAATCAAGAAATTTATTGTATTTTTTCCCCTATTTTAGACTTACAACGCTATTTTTCCCCTCTCAAAGGGCCCCGCCACCATTCTCCTAAAAGTGAAAAAAAAACCTGCTATATAAGGCAAAATAACCCCGCTCCCCCTGGCGGCCATGTTTTTCGCCCAATCAACATTTCTTGAAGGAATCTAATAAAGGGTCACCCAAGGAACATTTCTACAAAATTATTTGAAAATCGGCCAGACACTTTCGAAGAAGAAGATTTTTTAAGTTTTCACTATTTTTTTCTTTTGGTTGCCATGGAAACCAGAATCATGGATAGATAAAAAAAAATTGAAGGAATTTAAGATAGAACATTGAGAGGATGCTTCCTATGAAGTTTCAACCAAATTGGCCAAGTGGTTAGGGAGAAGAAGTGGTTTAAAGGAAAAAGTTAACGCACGCACAGACGCACGCACGTACGTCCAAAAGGCGTTTGTTGGGTATTTTCCTTTGATGTTCTCTTGTTGGGTATACCCAACAAGCACATGGTTTATTCCGTAATTAACCCCCTTTTACGGAATAAATAGCATTAATATGCTAATTAGATACCCATTAGACAATTATACAAAAAAAACACTTATCAAAGTGTCTTATAAGGGTGGTGGGTGGGAATTACGAAAAACCACTACCCAACAAGAGTACTCTGGTAAGTACGCACGCACGACGGACAATTCGCTATGACATAAGCTCGACTGGCTTCCAGCCAGTCGAGCTAAAAAACTAGAACTACTAAAGATGATAAATACCCCCAAAACAGCACCTTGACCTACACCATAACTTAATAAGTAAAAGGGCCATAACTCTGTAAAATAATATGCACATCTCCTCTTGGTATAGAATCTTCATGTAAAATTGTATTGAATTCCACCCAGTGGTTTGTAAGAAATAGGCCGGACAAAATATGGCTTCAGACCGACCGACCGACAGCCTGACACAGTGACTCCTATTATACCCCTTCTTAATTTGCTAGTTTTGCGCAATTTCTCCTTTTGTCTCTATGTTTTCAAAAGTCCTCTGCTGCAGAGGTCGTTAGAAAGCATCTGTATGCGAGAAAGCATGAAGCAGCCATTATCCAATATGAAGGTATAACGCTGTATAACGTCGTCTATATTATGTACACATGTCATAATTCTGCATGGTGTACATGCAGTTTATGTGACAAAAAAAGTAAGTAGCATCAAAATTCTGCATAATTTTATCATGTCGACAACTTTCACCTGCATTTACATGCAGTCTGAACATTTTGTTTCAACCCTTTACTAGTATCTTACAATGACATGACCACAGTTATTTTACATTCTCAAAAACTGTTCCTCATAGGACAATTTTGCAGCAGACGACTTTGAACATATTTTATCAACAAGTAGAAAATCTCTTTAATTGAATGGATAACCTATGACTAAAAGTGGAAAACATTGTGGCAAAAGGAGAAATTGCTTGTTTTGAGCAATTTCTTCTTTTGTCACTTAGTTTTCAAAAAGCCGCCTGCTACAGAGGCGTCAGAAATCGTCTATATGAGGGTTTATCCAATCCACAGATCTGTCTGTTTTGTCCAGTCTTGTTGTACAAAGCTTATAATCGATCAATCTTCCATTATGTCCCAACTTCTTTTGTTTATAATAGTTTTACCCATTTAAGATGTGAATCGCTTCTGTACCGATTGTTATTTAAAACATTAACTGATATGGCTTTTCGCTCTTCTATTTCAATTGAAAGTAATGACTTGAGGTGAAAATATTAACCCTTTCCCACATGTATACACCCCTGTGAAACTCAGTTCTACATATCAGCTCAGTTCTAGAACTGAACTAGAGCATTATAGAACAGTTCTAGAACTATTCATTGTTGTGTTCTGAAACATTAGTAGATATAACAGTTCTATAACATTAATCTAGAACAAAAATGGAACATTTGCAGAACAGAACACAACTTGGTTAGACTAGATTTACTAAATGTATTGTTAAAATATACAGTCATAGAGCACTTTTAGAACCAAATTAAGTTCTACAAAAGTTCTGATGTGGAGTTCTGGAACATAAGTAGAACTCTTAAAGATTTTAAAATAATATTTTTACTCAGTCTATTCAACCCTTTCCCTCATATAGACACTTTCTGACGACTCTGCAGCAGACAGATTTTTGAAAACAGTGACAAATGAAGAAATTGCTCAAAATGAAGTTTTTTAAAGTAAAACATATTTTTATTAGAAAATACTTACCAGTCATTTAATACCTGATATATAATCTCTACACCCTTAATTCATCCAGAAAAAGAACTCGCCTTGCGTATTCCTCACGTATATGTGATATACACGGTTGCCCGTAAGAGCGGGCAAGCACGTGATATCTTGCCACTTTTATTTCAACATTAAGTGTTGGGTGACGACGCGGGGATGGGAGGCGGGACTCTATAAATGACTGGTAAGTATTTTCTAATAAAAATATGTTTTACTTTAAAAAACTTCATTTTTATGTCAAAAAAAATACATTACCAGTCATTTAATACCTGATGACTTTGTAGCATCGGACGGGAGGTTCAGCCAATACTTACTGTCGTTCCAGGTAGCAGCACCTTGTAGTGTATTATTTTCTAATTTATTTACAAAGTACTATGAACCCAACAGTATATATGGTAAGAGCAGGGATTGATAATTTCAATCAGTGTTCACTTCATTGATATGTTGGGAGTAATTAGCGGACAACTCGCTGAGACGCAACCAAAGGGCCCAGGAGTACAAGTTCTGTCCTGACTAGACATAGAACGCAAGTAGAAAGCTGAATAACTTGACTGAGTTTTCCGAACTGTCGCGCGAAGATTCTTCAAGGGAATTATTGTTCGAAAAAGCCCAACTTGCCGAAAGAGCCCTAACTTCATGCGGGCGTATCCGCAGAAAAGAAAGATCTCGACTAGGTAAATCTTTGTACGCTAATTTAATTGTAATGGATATCCAGCGAGAAAGAAGCTGCTGATATATATTACGACCTATAAGGGGGGAGAAATAACCTCTTTCTCCAACCCCTATTCCCCTTAACTCTCTTAAGTTAATATTTAAGAGCTCTGACAGGACAATGTACCTGTCGGAATCCGAAGGACCACAGCTCGCAGAATGACTAGGAACTGAATCGGATCAGGAAGGACCGACGGTAACTGGTTCTTAGCCAGAAATCCTGGTTGACCCAGTAGTGTAAAGAGGCCATCAAATTCATTGAATCTGACATTCCCGGTTTCTACAGACAGAGCGTTTAAATTGCTCCTTCGAAGAGCTGTAGCGAAAGCTAATAAAAAGACGGTTTTATAAGTAAAGACGTCGATTCAAGAGGTTCGTATGGAGCTCTTGTAAAGCGACCAGAGGGACGCAAGACCAAATCCTATTTTGGAGTTTAAAACTCCTACAATGGGTTTTTCTAATTCTAACCATCAGGCTGTGAAACCTAATGAAATTAAGTTTCTAATGACAGTAAAGAACTCACTTCCCTGCTTGTGTTCGTCAAATAAGACGAATTTATAAGTCTCAGTTACTAATTTAAGAAGCGGTAGTTTCCGACGAACGTTCAGCGAGATTGACCTACCTTAATAACATCAATCGGTAAGAACTGTCTATTTCTAAGGAAGATGTAACGGTTTATGTCGATAGACAGGCCAGCATGACGTATAACCACGGTCATTTAGCCAGTGATGTGTTTCTATTATCATTTTACACCTTCAGCCAGTGAAACTGAGACCGGAAGTTGTTTATTATTATTCCACTGCGGAATCAATCGGAACTTCTCGGGTAATTCCGTAAGCATTCATCCCCGACGTATTCCGATTGCTGCCGAATGAGTAGTATTGAAAGCTAGCAGAATTGAATTCATATGAAGTTGTCTACCTATGTAATAACATGCCGTAGGCTGTAACGCACTGCCCCGATATCTGTAAACAATTCGGGTGTGGTGTGAAGCATGTATCGGGCTGTTTCCCGTACTTACTGATCCCGAACCAGAAAACGAATCGGATTCTCGAGGGAATTAGATCCGATTTTGCCTGTTTCGGGAAATAATTCCGAACGCAGGTAATCGAACTGTAACTCCTCGATGACAACGCAAACGGTACGTGTATTAGGCGTTTGTTAGGTCTAACAACTCTCCCAGACCGCCGTTCCGGATCGTGATCTTGGTGAAACGGACGTTCCATTCTACTGCACGGCCGTACAAGACGCGAACTGAGTCGAAACGTCTACTACGGTTTTCACTGTCTGTCTTTCTTAGAAACAGGAGAAGAAAACAGTTGTATCAAGCCCGAATGAAAGGTTGATACCCACTCTATATCATTCTTTGTTAGAAGATTTAATAGAGAGGAGTGCTTCCCTATAGCTGCGGATTAGGGACAGTGCTCTACTTGGTTGTATGCCAACTTAGCTAGTTCCCGTAACGCTAGGCTCGAACTTAGCCTGTCTATTTTGCGTCTTCACAGGTTGGGGTTCCCAAGAACGCCCTTGCAGAAGTCGCTGTACGTTTCTGTCCCTGTGTAAACGATGTCGCCGCATACGCCGAAATGCCTTATGGACGCAATGAAAGCAGTAACCTTCCGCCAATGATAATTATTTTAGAGTCTAGATCTAAATTGTTTTATCATCATATGGGGCACTGATCCCGATATGTCTCTTATTCGTCAGACAAGACTGGGTCTTGGGTTTCCCCGACGACAAGAGGATTGCCTATAGCCGGTTCTGAAACCGGAAAGGTCAGTGTTCGATTCCACATTAGAACTTATGAAGGAGTCATGACCGAGGAATTATCCCTTTTCCGAAAGTGCTCTGAATTAGAGTCATGACCGAAGAATTGATCCCTTGACATAGATCCCTTTTCCGAAGAAGAATGAGATCGCATGGAATCAACCCGTCGGGGCCGAGCTCACGTATGAGATGGTCTTGACCTCCCTGTCTCAGAGTTCACATAGTGAATATCCTCTGTTCCTTGTCATTTACCACAAAACGAAAGTACTTCCTCGACGAGGGAGCGATTGGAATGTGGTAATAGGTGTCTGTGAGGTCTAGAGAGACCGCCCAGTCGCCTTCCCAAATAGTTTATTTGGATGGAGTGGGTCGACTCCATTTTAACTTCTC
The DNA here is from genome assembly GCA_031761405.1 of Serripes groenlandicus. Taxonomy (NCBI): domain Eukaryota; kingdom Metazoa; phylum Mollusca; class Bivalvia; order Cardiida; family Cardiidae; genus Serripes; species Serripes groenlandicus. The sequence goes on from JASEVX010000012.1 coordinate 14,123,226, forward strand.
GACCGGAATCAATAGATTTAGAGCTGATAAATCTATAACCGGTCTCCACCGATCGTCTTCCTTCGGGACGAGGAAAAGACGGTTGTATCAAACCCCGATAATTGGGGTTGAAAAACCCTCTCTATGGCCTTCTTTTACAGAAGACGTGATGAAATCACTTTTGACACGGCCGAATGACGTGACGACATATCGATAGGCACGCTTGTCAGAGGAGAAGAAATGAAGGGAATTGGATACCCTTCCTGTATCACAGATAAGATCCAATGATCCTCTGTGACACTTTCCCATTCCTCTATGAAAAACAACAGGCGGACCCGACTGTAATCTCCGGCCTTGGGACGATCATAGAAAGGTGCGCATCCCCAGGGTTGAGGCCTAGGGGTTGTGCTTTACTTAGAAGGCTGCCGATTCTTAGCCCCTTGGTAATAGGATGACCATAGAGAGGCTCTCCCCCTTTGTGGGACGGCTTAGCCCTCCCTTTATCAGAATGCGCTAACGTATTCTGTTCCAGGGATTGCCTTTCCAAGGACTGTCTATTAATAGATGTCCCTCCGAATGCCTCGATATCCCAAAAAACGTTGGGTTTTTGATGCTCTCGGTAGGCTTGGAAATCCCGTCTATTTCCGACCGGTTTCATTGAATGGACCGGTGGAAGGTAATTGGGGAAAAGTGTTATCTTCGAGATGTACACAGTTCCCTTGGGGATTGAAAGGATCTCTCTGCACGAGAATTCCCATACCCGGAGCCAGACGGGTGAATAATAGAGGTCGGTCCGTAACCTATACTCTGATTATTCGTGCACCCACTCTGTTGTTGACCTGTTATGGAATGATAATTTGTATCAATCTGGTCACTCAGTACAGAGCTTGTGCCTGGACGCGCCATGTTTGCCTAAGCAATTGGCTGGCTAGTTGCGTCATTAACAAATGACCGACTGGCTGGTCGTGAGATGTTTTCATAACCGACAGGTAGCCTAGCCCCGTCATTACCAAATGACTGACTATCTCCCTGCCGCGTCATGTTCACCTGCGTGACTGGTTGGTTGGTCGTATCATAGTTAAATGATTGATCCAAACCTTGTCTCGACATGGCTACATGCGTGACTGATTGGCTAGCCACGTCATCGTGAAATGAGTGACTGCCTGGTAGCTTCATATTTAAATGAGTGACCGTTTGCCTGGCCGCGTCGTAGCTATTCATTCATATCATTACCAAATGACTGACTACTGCCTGATCGTGTCATGTTCACATGCGTGACCGATTGGCTGGTCTCGCCATGTTTACATAAGCGACTGGCTGGCTAGCCGCGTCATTGCCAAATGACGGACTGCCTGGTCGTGCGATGTTTTCATAACCGACAGGTAGACTAGCCGCGTCATTACCAAATGATTGACTATCTCCTTGCCGCGTCATGTTCACCTGCGTGACCGGTAGGTTGGGCGTATCATAGTTAAATGATTGATCCACACCTTGTCTAGACATGGCTACATGCGAGACTGATTGGCTAGCCACGTCATCGTGAAATGAGTGACTGCCTGGCCGCGTCATATTTAAATGAGTGACCGTCTGCCTGGCCGCGTCGTAGCTATTCGACTGCAGCCCTGTCATTTCACCGCTAAGTGAATGACTACCTTGTCTAGTCATGGCAAATTGACTGACTGGCCCGGTCGTGTCATGGCTAAATGACTGACCGGTGACAGGTCGCGTCATCGCTAGATGACGCCCCGGTTGCCCGGGGACCTGTCGCGCCACGGCATATGGGTTTTGCTTTCCAGCACCAGCAAAACCCGGTTGACTAGGGATAGGCAGTTGTGAGGCTGTTCTACCATAAGTCTCCGGAAAACTTTGTCCGCAGACATTGTAATCCGGCACTCTGCAGCCGTCCGAAGACTGCTGTAGCTCAGAGTGTGGTGTTGGTTAAGCAACACCAGGCGACAGATAATGCGGTTCAAGTGTAGATGACTCCAGCGACCCTACCGGCCTTCCTATCTCTTTGAGCACTCTCTACCTTGTTTCTATACGGTATCAGGCCCGAAGGCTTTAGTTTCCCGACAGAACAACGCGCATCCAAAGCTACCTTAACACGCTCCTCTTCGTCTCTAGCTAGACTAGGAGGTGCGTTTGTGTTAAGTGGAGAAGGTACAGCCTTAACCTTTGAACCACTCAACACGGTCGCGGAGTCCGATTGGGAGAACCCCTCGAACTCCGCTTCACTCGAAGATATCAGAGACGCCTTTTTTAGGGGCACTCTTACCCTTCCTGCTTTTGCTAGTCTTACCCTTCCCAGCCCGTTTCCAAATAGAAACAGTCCAAGAAGAGCAGTACTCGCACGGTGAAAGCTGTGTGCCCTTTGAGCAAACCACACAGTTCGGATGCGTGTCCCATGCGTCCACAGCATGACCACACGAGCCACGCCTCCGTTCACCTCTAAGTGACATATTTATGATACAAATATATACGAAAAGAACACAACAATAAAACCAAAAAAAAAATTTTTAATTTTTTTTTCTACTTTTTATTTTTCTACCCGAGTGACAACCCGGAACGTATATAATCTATAAACACAATTTTTGTCTATGTTATAATTACATGTAAGTACAACAAACATCATAAGTATAATCTATAACGGGATTGGGAACTCATCGTTTAACTTAAGTCTTGAACTCAATTACGTTCCGCACCCGAAGACATTAACTGAAAATAATGGGTGGGGTAACCACCTCGCTTTTCAGCTAGCTGTCGCCTACAAAAACAAGCAATTACAACAATAATTTAACTTTAAATGCAGTTGAATATCTGTTAATGCAGTTTCCTAACTGAATGAACAACTAAATAAGGCAATAAGCCTTAAAAAGCCAAGAAAAGAATAATTAGAAAATAATGTGTAAATTCTTAGCTGTCTAGCTGGTGGATCCAGAAATTAAAAGTGGCAAGATATCACGTGCTTGCCCGCTCTTACGGGCAACCGTGTATATCACATATACGTGAGGAATACGCAAGGCGAGTTCTTTTTCTGGATGAATTAAGGGTGTAGAGATTATATATCAGGTATTAAATGACTGGTAATGTATTTTTGACATAAAAACGAGCAATTTCTCCTTTTGCCACAATGTTTTCCACTTTTAGTCCATTCAATTATAGAGATTTTCTATTTTTTGACAACATATGTTCAAAGTCGTCTGCTGCAGAATTATTGTATGAGAGAAAGGGTTAATAAAATTATAATGACTTTTCACTCAGTGGATAGAGAAATAAGAACACTTATAGAACACTTCAATAACCAAAAGAAAGGTCTTATAAATGTATTATATATTGAAAAGTTTTGAAATCTTCATGCAAAAAAAGTAAAGGCCTGCTAACACAGGTTGACACAAAAACCAATGCAATTCCAGTGAAATTTCATTGGTATTTTAACCAAAAATACCAATGGAACTGGACTTGAATTTGAAATATACCAAGGGAGTTAACTCTAGCATAAAACACAGGAACTCTTCAAAAAGAGGTAAATAATGTCTACTACTTCCTTTACATTTTTTGGTGGGACAAAATTAATATGGTGTCCAAAGTTCAAAGGCACAGAGAAGATTTATAATTTAAATTTCTTATGAACAACTTGATGGGCTCATTTGGTAAATTTATTAAATCTTTAACTTACATTGTTTATCAAATTGTATTGTGCTATATGTCATAAACAAAATGTTTATGTTGGTTATTTATTAAAGTATCATATTGCCACATATGGATGAAACCATGTCTTCATATAGAAAATACTTTTATAGAAATCTGGTTCAACTTTGTTTCAATAAACCCTCATATTTTCTGTATAGAATCTGCAGCACAGGCTTTCTGTATTTTCTTCTGTACATAATCCGGTTTCAGTCCACCCAGACTATTTCATACATGGAATGGTTCAAGAACAGTTCTGGAACATTTGTAGTAGAACCATTGTAGAATTTACTAGAACTGTTACATCACATTTATTGTGGACGTTTTTAGAACCAATTGTGCCATTTAACGTTGTAGAACCATTCTGAAAGTGTAGAACTATTCTAAAAATTTACTAGAACTGTTCCAAACATTTTCGCAGGGGCTGCGACACCTTATGACACCTTGTTGACACCTTTACAGCAGACGACTTTTGTGAAACCATGCATTGTGGCAAAAGGAGAAATTGCTCATAATTGCAGATGCATCAAAATACGTCTACATTATATTATGGGAAAGATGGGTTAACCCTTTCCCTCATAGACGCTTTCTGACGCCTCTGCAGAAAAGGGCTTTTTGAAAACAGTGACAAAAGAAGAAATTGCTCAAAACGAGCAATACTCCTTTTGCCACAATGTTTTCCGCTTTAAGGCATAGGTTATCCATTCAATTATATATAGAGATTTTTCTATTTTTTTACAAAATATGTTCAAAGTCGTCGGCTGCAGAATTGACGTATGAGGGAAAAGGTTAAACTCACACTGAGGCAGAAGGTTCAAAGGGGAAGTACAGCAAATAAAATGAACTGACTCACACTGTTTATCAATAAGCTTTTCATGATTGTCATTAAAAGATAGGGGAAACAAAATCAAAATGTCATACAAACCTATATGTATACGTATCGAAGATCGGAAAATCTTTCTTTCCGTAAATCTCGTAACCATCCTGTTCCAATTAATCAATCAACTGATATAAAGCATACTAATCCTCGTCTACACTTTTTCACTTTACTTAAATCCACATAGTAACAATCATTGTCAGAACATTGTCACAAAACTTTCACATTTTCACAGAAAAGCATTTAATAACTGTACAAACTGCTGTACAATACTTTAAACAATCACATGATTACGTAATTCTTTACTAATCATAAATACACAAGATAATTCACTTTCAAGTGATCACATAACTTTTTCCAAAAAGTACTTTTAAAGTTGTCCTGCAAAGGCCCAACCACATCCTCATAGTCCTTGTGTCACAAAAATACTCACCATTATTGTACATGTATGAGATTTCTAATCTTATCCTTTTTTAAACTCTTTACCTGATTGGTAAATAACTTTTGACGAATCTGTGGCAGACAATATTTTACAACAATGTTATTGTTTTGAACATAAAACCCAACTTAATGTTCCAGCAAAACAATGTCGATTTCACTGAAAAACACTAAAACATATTGGGTTTTTGGCGAAACATGTCTTCGTTTCAGTGTCTATTCACTGAATAGCAGATATATAATTACGAGGTAATTATTTTTAAACCCTGGCGTGTCATTAATTAATTTAACATTGTGAATAAAGAAATGCCTTTGAAATTCCAGTTTTAGAAAATTTACCTCTAAGTTTATTAAAACTCCAAATCATATGTATACATCCCCCTCTCCTATTTAAAATAACAACATATGCTTCTTTTTAAACCCGATATGCATGACTTTCATGGCTATTAGGGCATATAAACCCTTTCCCAAATTATATGAAAAATCAACTGCAGCAGAAGATTTTAAAAATATCTACACAAAACGAAAGAAAATCTCAACAAATTAGAGAATATTCATTGAAAACATTGTCGCTAGAGGAGAAATTGCTCATGATGAGTATTTTAATGTCTTCTTTTGGCACATGGTGCTTTGATCCGAGTTATCTACTGAAGATGCACACAAATGTGTCTGCAGGTGGGAAAGGGCTTAACTGTCACCTGATATACTAACTTAGAGTCATAACAAATTAAAAACATCAAAAGAACATCTATACAAAATGAAATTGTGATTTCTTTAAAGCAAGTATAGCGATAATTTGCGAAGGGGATTATTCATCATTTGCATTTTTGCCCTTTCCTGAATTGTTTTACTGCAAATACATTTGCAGGGAAAAGGGTTAATTTAGCCACACTTTTAACTCATAATTATTTCATCTTTCACACTTTGTATTATCCAGGCAATGTTTCATACATAGTCCTCTTCAATGGACACATTTTTAGTGACATATAATAGCCCTTTCCCTCATACGACAATTCTGCAGCAGACGACTTCGAACAATTATTTTGTCAATAAATAGAAAATCTCTATAATTTAATGGATAACCTATGACTAAAAGTGGAAAACATTGTGTCAAAAGGAGAAATTGCTTGTTTTGAGCAATTTCTTCTTTTGTCACTATGTTTTCAAAAAGCCGTCTGCTGCAGAGGCCTCAGAAAGTGTCTATATGACGGAAAGAGATAGTGACTGACTACCTCTTTTTTACTGACAACATTTGATAATCTTACTCAAATTTATATTTTGAATTAAACAGATTTCCAATCATTTCTTTAGATACTTTCTAATTGGCACAGTCTAATAAAGTATAATTACGTTTTGTTTTTGTTTTGTTGGGGTTTTACGCGGTTTTCAACATTATTTCAGTTATATCACAGGGACAGTTTACTTATAAATTCATGATCCCTGGGTAAACAAACAAGTATTATATAGGCTAGAAAATGTGCCTTAATTGCTTAAGGGCTCTCCACCATTGCCGGCGCGTCGCAATTGGGGGTATAATTAAGAAATGGGTTAAGACCCTTTCACACATACAGACGTTTTTTCAGTAATTCTAGAGATTTTCATGTTGTTGACTTAACATTTTCAAATATGTCTGCTGAAAATTTGTTGTACCATGTGAAAAAGGTTAAAGAAAAAAGTTATTCTTTCACTTCTTAGTATACATCTAGTGTTACCACTAGTACCCAGTGTTTAAAGTCCTATATAATCCAGTATTCAAAATCACACACAAAAATCAGCCAAGGTTTTTCCTGTCATTTTATCCACATTTAAAACTATACATCAAATTCTACCATGTCAAAAATTAAAGAAGATCTTCAAAGTAGATAAGGCATCGATAACGACAAATCTGACCATGTTTAAAATGTACACCTAAACTCAAGGTAGTCGCGTCCAAATATAGATTATTCAATGAAACAAACAATAAATAAACACGCATACACCTTACGTATTATTGCTTATCTAACCTGACAGAAGTAAACTACTTAACATTTTTCACTTTTAACAAAATGTTTGTGGTCCTTTTTTTTTTGTCTTTCTTTTAGTTATTGAATTACTTTACATTTATGTGCTTTAACCCTTTCCCACATAAGACAACTCTGCAGCAGATGACTTTGAAAACATACCCAAACAAAATTGGAAACTCCCTCTAAATGAAAGTACACTAATTGAATATAGTTGAAAACATGGTGACAAAAGGAAAATTGCTCGTTTTGTGCAGTATTCTTTTGTCCCCATGTTTTCAAAAAGCCGGCTGCTGCAGAGGTGTCAGAAAGCGTCTATATGAGGGAAAGGGTTAATATTCAGGCATTTCCACCTTAAAAGGGCTGCTCATATAAATAATTTTGCATGTTTGAACAATATTTTCAGTTATTGTGGTTTAATCTAGTTTTCAACATTTGTTCAGTTATATCACAGCAGCAGCTTACTTATTCATGATCCCTGAGTAAACAAACCAGTACTATAGGCAAGGAAATGTGCCAAGGGTACTGGACCATAACCGCCACTATTGGGGATCAAACACTGGATGCCCTTTTCCAAAATCCCTGATACCAAGTCATCTAGAGACTACACAAGGTTGAATTATATGGAAAAAAGGACTAATAAGTACACACATTATAATCTTTATAACCATTGCATTGAACTTATGGATGATATCTTTAATAGATCATAATAATTATACTTTTTCCCTTTCCAAATTGCAGACACATTTTGAAATATTTACAGCAAACGACTTATGAAAACATTGTGGCAAAAGCAGAAATTGTTCGTTATGAGCAATTTCTCCTTTTGCCACAATGTTTTCAACTCTCCATGATCATCACTTTCATTTATGGAGATTTTCCTTAATTTTGCATAGATATTTTCTAAGTCATCTGCTGCAGATTTGTTGTAGGCAGGTTAATCTACAACATGGTTTCAAAATATACAATGTAGTACTTTGTACTGATAGCTTACAATTTTTTACTGCATATAATTGACATTGAGCATAAAATCTTCACATACAGGTTTAGTTCAAAGCTACCGCCCGATGGTGTAGTGGTATAGCGGCCACCTAGGGAGCCGGAGGTTGCGGGTACGATCCCCAGCCGGGTCATACAAGACTATAACAAGAGTGCCGCGTTGGAATGCCAATGCTCATCTTTTTTTTTCTAAGTTGTAAAAGGGGCATTCCTGAATAATTATTAAAGCCAGAGTTATGTGACTTGTCATAGACATGCATAGTGTTCCTAGGAACATATGTGCATTAAGTTTCATTTGTTTTTGTTTTATTGGGGTTTTACGCCGCTTTCAACATTATTTCAGTTATATCACAGCGACAGTGAGTTCACTTATTCATGATCCCTGGGTAAACAAACCAATACTAGGCTAGAAAATGTGCCTTGCCCAAACGCCCAGGGAGGCGTAGGCCGTAAGACCAAGGGCACTCCACCATGAAAGTTTCATTTGAAAATGTTGAAAGTTTTTTTTAGTGATAAGTCAAGGTGCAAGTTTTCTTCGAAAAACAGGCAAGCTAAAAACGGTTGTAATTAATGGCTTTTTCTAGTTGGCACCAATACAACTGACTGACTGGTGTCGGGATAAATGGACCAGTAGTACTGGTTACCTATCCAGGAAACGTAGTAATATAAAGGAACAAATGTTGAAAGTGGCATAATACACTAAAATTTAAAAAAAAAAAAAAAAGTATTCAAAGCTATATAATCGATCAAACAGTAGAAAATTAAAACCACTATTCCAAAGAAAATTAAAAAAAAAAAATCCCCAATAATGATTAACATCTAATAAATTTGTCACAGGCAATAAATTATGTCTGAACATTCCTCTCTTCATGAGACATAGGACGGTGCATACGGTGGATGTTGTGCATAAATAACCGCAAACTTTACCAGTAGCCACCTTGTTGCATATTTGAGTCACTCATTAACCCTTTCCCACATACAAACGCTTTCTGATGCTACAGTGGTGAAGTGGTAGAGCTTCCGCGTCGAGGGCGGTAGGTCGCTGGTTTTGATCCCTGACCAGGTCATACCATACCAAAGACTTTAAAAATGGTAGTAATTGCTGCTCTCCTTGGTGCTTAGGGTTGCGGGGTGAGCATAATACGACCGACTGGCTCAGGTGCCAGGATAAATGAACCAGTAGTACTGGTAACTTACCCTTGAAATCCGCGATATAACTGAAAAATTGTTGGATGCGGGTGTAAAACACCAAACAGTCAATCTGAAGCCTCTGCAGCAGACAACTTTTAAAAACATTGTGGCAAAAGGAGAAATTGCTCATGATGAGCAATTTCTCCCTTTGCCACAATGTTTTCAACTGATCTATTCAATGATTACAATTGCAATTATAGCCGTTTTCCATATTTTCACCCAGATATTTTAGATTTTATCTGCTGCTCATTTGTTGTATGTGGGAAAGGAATACATCTGACAGCAATTTTGCAGAAAAGAACAAGTGTAGAATCCACATTAATCTTCGTAATTAAGAATCATTTATTATCACATAAATACCCTTATTTTCAAGTTGAGAACAAATCAGGGAACAACGATATCCAACATGTGTGATAACAAAAACACGTCATACACGCGACTACTGATGACGTCATTTTGACTTTATCGTTATTATGTTTATTGTTAAGTTGTTAAATTTTACACATTGAAAAATGCAATAATACGTTATTTTGAATAAATAACGAGTCTTAATTTGTTTAAAACATTGTTGTTTTTTTTTCTTCTTATTCAAAAATGATGAGGACTACTTTTTTATGCGGTGAATCACAAGTTCTTATGAAGAATATGTTATTCGGTCTTTGTTTTGATGTTGTCAATATTTTTCATTAAAACACACTGTTTAGGTGATAAAAAGAATCCATCACTCGTTTTACTTTGGAGAAGATTTCTTAAATTCGTCTCGAAAAAGAGAGTTATTTACCTCGCCAAGAGGCTCGGTTAATAACCGTCTTTTTCTAGACTCATTTAAGAAATCTTGATCTCCAAAGAAAACTCATGATGGATCCTATATGTATCCATTTAGTAACGTTAATAGTTCTTAAAGTTTTAAAATTCATAAATTATCAAAATCGACTGAAGATGCAAACATTCATAACCCTTTCCCACATATAGACGCTTTCTGACCCCTTTAAAACAGAGGAATTTTTAAAACATTCTGGCAAAAGGAGAAATTGCTCATGATGAGCAATTTCTCCTTTTGCCGCAATGTTTTCAACTCTATTCAATAATCATACTTCATATTGTTTTGTTTTTTTGGATATTTTTCTATGACATTTTCAAAGTTGACTGCAGCATATTTTTTTTGTAAATTATGGGAAAGGGTTAAAGGTACCCATTTTCTTACTGAGCAACAAATAAATTATTATTAAGTCATGACAATCAAATAATTTTCTCATTTTATCTTCTTGATAATTAATAACAATCAAGTTTATCCACAATCACTTTAAATCACCAATATGGATATTTTCACTGATTTCACTGTATTCCTCATGTCATTCTCAACCCAGTGTTAATAACTCAATAAATGACAAGAAAAAATTTACATTCATTACGGTTTTCCATCATGTATTTTAGTAACTTAATGAGCTCTCATTTCCATACTGGTGTAAAGCTAAATTAGCAGGAGCTATAGTTACACCTGTAGTGAGTTTACACCACCATGCTGTCAGGCCATGTGACAGCTATAAATAGCAACAACTATTCGTCAAATTTTGTCAACTTCTGTGACAGCTCGGTAAATAGAGCAAAAATAATGGGTACAAATTGCATTCCAACTAGAGATAATTCAGTGGGGTCTATTTTTGTCCATCTCTATTTTCTCTTTTTCTTTTTCTAAATTTCACTTTTTGACACACTATTTTCTAAAGTTGTCTTCTTTATAATGTGTCTAAAATTAATAAATGGCTAAGATGGGGATTTACTTTGAATAACTTTTATAGAGCAATAATTATTTACCAATGGACTTATGCAAAGAACTTAATTAACTATTCACTGGTGACTTACAGACGTATCAGCAGCAGATGTATTTTTAAATCAATCTGGAAAAAAGGAGAAATTACTCATAATGAACAATTTCTCCATTAGAAATAATGTTTTCAATTTAACTCAAAATTAATACTTTCATAATTATGTTTACAGAGAGTTTTCCTAATTTTGCAAGTAGGTTTTCAAAGTCGTCTGCTGCAGATTTAAGTATATTGGGAAGGGTTAAACTACAAAATACAACAAGATCTTCTAGATACAGCTTTTACAACATTTTACAACCAATTTGCATTTAACCCTTTCGCTCATATAGACGCTTTCTGACGCCTCTGCAGCAGACGGCTTTTTGAAAACAAAGTAACAAAAGAAGAAATTGCACAAAATGTGCAATTTCTCCTTTTGTCACAATGTTTTCCAGTTTTAGTCATAGGTTATCCATTCAATTATAGAGATTTTCCATTATTTGACAAAATATGTTCAAAGTCGTCTGCTGCAGAATTGTTGTATGAGAGAAAGGGTTAAGTCCCAAATCGGACAGTATCAAAACTGATTCACCTTTACCCACTTACAACAAATGACTTAAATTATAAAAAAAACATCTTTATAAATGAAAGTATAAATTATTAAATAGAGTTGAACTTTTTTGGAATGAATGTATATTGTTTTATGGCGCATCGACAGCTAAGGTCATTTAGCGCGCATTTAAATTTTATTATTCATGTTCCTTGGGTGAACAAACCAGTACTAAGCTAGAAAATGTGCCTTGCCCAAGGGCACTCCACCATGACCGAATTGCCGCGACTGGGGATCGAACCCGGGACACCCGGTTTCGAAATCCCCGACGCTAACCACTCGACCACAGCGGATTCCTGAACTTTTGTTTTTTTTTGGAATGAGACGTAACTCTAAATGAAAAACATCATCATCTGCCACAATGTTTTCAAAAGTCATCTGCATACATAGGAAAAAGGGTTGATTGACAAATCTAACAGATCTATCAAACAATGAAGAAGAGTCACATGCTGGTTTCAACAATTCCTCAATTTCACACCCCATGTTGTATGTTAGCCATTCTTACATAAGGTTGTTAAATACAAGTGTCTTCTATTTGATAAGCTGTTTGATCTCACAAATTAAACCCCATCCCTATTGTAGAAGCATTTTGACACTTCAGCAGCAGATGATTTTCGAAAACATTTTGGCGAAAGGAGAAAATTACCCATGATGAGAATTTTCTCCTTTTGTTGTTTTCAACCATAGTACAGTGTTTCTTCATAACCCAAAGTGGGGCCCGAAATTGGGCCCCATTCACAACCAAAGGACACTTCTTTTTTTCACAAAAGTATAAGCCTAAATTTCAAAAAATCTGCCTTTCATCAGATTTTACATGTCACTATTTTCACAATTGAAAGGGCCGGGCCTGGCCCTGGTCACCAAACAGTGAGAAAAAACACTGTAGTACCATGCTCTTTTTTAAGTAATATTCTAAATTGTTTTATTCAAAAAGATCCAAGTAACAAGAGCTTCGCGGAACAAACGCCACAACGCTTGTCTGGTTTTTTTTAGTCAAAAAAGGGGCATTACTCAATAAATATTAAGGCCATAGTATTGTGACTTACTATAGACATGCGTATTGTTCCTAGGAACATCAGTACCAAGTTTCATTTGTAAATGTTGAACAGTTTTTCATAAAACACATAAGCTAAAAATGTAGAAAATATCTACAATCAAACGAAAGCATAAACATTGTCGCAGAAGCAGAAATTGGGTCGTCTGTAAGTGGAAAAGGTTTAATCATAAGGGTTAACAAAAAACTTAATAATTATGAGAAGCCTACTATCTTTTTAAATTTGAAATGAATATTTAAAAGATGTTAAATCATGAAGGCAGGGTGGAGTTCTGATTGGTAAATGAGCGGTCATAATTTACCATTACTTGTAAGTCAAGCGAAAATTGCATGAGACACGTACTACTCATCTTTTTAACCCTTTCCCTCAAATAGACGCTTTCTGACGCCTCTGCAGCAGACGGCTTTTTGAAAACATAGTGACAAAAGAAGAAATTGCACAAAACGTGCAATTTCTCCTTTTGCCACAATGTTTTCCACTTTTTGTTATCCATTCAATTATTGAGATTTTTTATTTTTTGACAAAATACGTTTAAAGTCGTCTGCTGCAGAATTGTCGTACAAGGGAAAGGGTTAATAAGATCCTTATGATCGAATAAGCATGATTTATTGAAAGCCAGGCAAAGGTAGTGCATTTTTTGTTTATTATTCTTTGAGTATTCGAGTATTGTGTGCCATCACTAAATTTGCGACAATACTTTTCCAAAGTCATCTCATGATATTTCTCTGCTGATGGGAAAGAGTTAACCCTTTCCCACATACGGACCCTTTTTCGACTCCTCCTGCAGCAGCAGGCGACTTTTGAAAACAATGTGGCAAAAGAAGGAATTGGTCACAAAAAGCAATTTCTCCGTTTGCCGCAACGTTTTTCAACTCTGTATTTAATAATTATATATACTTACATTTTTAGAGACTGTTCATGTTTTATTGTAGATATTTAAAAAGTCATCTGCTGCAAAAGAGTTAATCTTTTCCCTCATACGACAATTCTGTAGCAGACGACTTTGAACATATTTTGTCAAAACATGAAAAATCTCTATAATTGAATGGATAACCTATGACTAAAACTGGAAAACATTGTGGCAATAGGAGAAATTGCTCGTTTTGAGCAATTTCTTCTTTGGTCACTATGTTTTCAAAAAGCTGTCTGCTGCAGAGGCGTCAGAAAGTGTCTATATGAGGGAAAGAGTTAAGGATATGGGTATCAAAATATCACCGTTTTAAATGTTGCTTCATGTAAAACGATTGTAACATCATCTTATTTAAAGCAGTATATACAACCATTTTGCATAAAGCCAGATTGTAAACAATTTTGCCTCAGGCCTATTGTAAAAAAGTCAAATTAGATTTTTGAAATATTGAACACAGAGTTTAATTGACCCTGTAGCATGCAGAATGATCAAGGCTGCATGCAGGGCATTAACCCTTTCCCACATATAGAAGTTTTCTGAAGCCTCTGCAGCAGACAGCTTTTTAAAACACTGATCAAAGAAGAAATTGCTCATTTTGAGCAATTTCTACTTTTGCCACAATGTTTTCCACTTTTAGTCATAGGGTATCCATTCAATTATAGAGATTTTCTATATGTTGACAAAATATATCCAAAGTCGTCTGCTGCAGAATTGTCGTATGAGGGAAAGGGTAAAAAAATGTGTCTCTTGATGAAGCACTAAGCCATTAACAGCAACAATATAATTTTGAGTTGAATAAATAGTCTGTATTTCCAATAATTATCTGTATTCACAATCCAATATTTATTTCCTCAGTTATTTTCACAAATTTCCCACTTAACAAGTAAGCAAAAACACAGAAATTCTCTTTAAATGTTGTGGCAAAAGGAGAAATTGCTTTTTTATGAGCATTTTCTCTTTTTGTCAAAATGCTTTCAAAACTTGTCTGATGCAGATGGATCAGAAAGCATCTCGAGGGCTTCATGCAAAACGGTTGTAACTACATCTTGTTCAAGATGTAGTTACAACCGTTTTACAAGAAACCATAGATCTGTATGTAGGAAAGGGATTTAGTACATAATAAGCCGTTTATCTCCAAGCCTAATCCTGTACTGTATTGATTCCATATACACCTGACAAAAACATGCAGACAATTATCGCTGTTGGATAGAGTGACAACATTTTGATTACGAATGTCATAAAAAACCCAATGTCATAAAAAAACCCATATCCGCATACTACAAAATCACATGTACTTCTAAGCTTATCTAACATGAGTGAGAAACTTTCACTATACATGCCAATCAAGCACTGTTTGTTTTATAGGGGTTAAGTTACCCACTTTTCAAAAATATTTTGGTTGTATCAAAACGAGAGAAAACCAACCTTAACTCATTCCCACATACAGCAAATCTGCAGCAGATAACTTTGAAAACATCTGGGGAAAAATATGGATTTTTTTTTTTTAATAAATTAAAGTATACCTATATATAATTACTTGTCTGTTGCAAAGGTATCAGAATGCATCTGTATATTTGAAAGGGTTAACCCTTAACCTTTTCCCTCATATAGACGCTTTCTGACGCCTCTGCAGCAGACGGCGTTTTGAAAACATAGTGACAAAAGAAGAAATTGCACAAAACGTGCAATTTCTCCTTTTGCCACAATGTTTTCCACTTTTTGTCATAGGTTATCCATTCAGTTATAGAGATTTTCTATCTTTTGACAAAATATGTTCAAAGTCGTCTGCTGCAGAATTGTCATATGAGGGAAAGGGTTAACCCTTTCCCACATACAACAAATCTGTAGCAGACGACTTGGGCAAAAATTTGGAAAAAATCATCATAAATGAAAGTTAAATTATTGAAAGAGATTAAAGCATTGTGGCAAATAGAGAAATTGATCGTTTTGAGCAATTTCTCCTTTTGTCACAATGTTTTCAAAATTAGTCTGCTGCAGAGGCATCAGAAAGCGTCTGTATTATGTGAAGGGTTAACATGATTATTACATGTATTGAAAAATAGCATTAATCCTAAAAGAACCAAATGGTTATACTTCTTTAATTTACAGAAGTTTCTTGAAACCTAATGACTAACAGTGCAGATCCAGATCAGACTGTTTGGATGCGCTAGCTGATCTGGGTCACTGGTCGCAATTGCCCAACGGCTGTTTTTTTTGCAGAGCACAGTTTATTTATTCATGAACTCTGGATGATAATTCAGTGATGAAATTTCCACATTGAAAGAAAATACAGTAGTGCTAATTTTGGTTGAAATCTTTAAATCAAAGGGCCATAATACTGAGACTACAATTATAACAAACATTTACAGCAGTCCTTTCATGATGATTCATTGATGAATTTTTTTTTGATTGGTGTTAGATGACGTTTTCAACATTATTTCAGTTATATCACGGCAACAGTTCACTTATTCATGATCCCTGGGTAAACAAACCAGTAATAGGCTAGAAAATGTGCCTTGCCCAAGGGCACTCCACCGTGACCGTCGTGCCACGACTGGGAATGGAACCTGGGACACCCGGTTTCAAATCCCTGACACTAACCACTCGACCACGGCGTATTCCCTACATTGAAAGCAAACAGTATTAATTTTAATTGAACTCTTTAAATCAAAGGGCCATTAATATATGGAGTGTATAAACATTTACAACAAGTTTGATCAAGATTCAGTGAAGAATTTCTACATCCAAAGCAAACAGTGCTAATTTTAGTTGAACTCTTTATACCAAAGTGCAATAATTAGTCGCCGGGCAGAAGCCCGCGACTTCTATTTTTAATAGGTTTTCGGAAATCACATGGGAGGGGGGATTATTATTAGAAAGAAACACATTTAGATGTCTTGAACATATTACAATTGTGTTTGTTTAAAACACTATAAGTAATGACACATCTAAAATGAAATAAATATTCCGACGTTTTAGGTATTTTCAGTTTCTTTATTTTGACTCGCATTTATGTTTTTTGGTTTTATTTACGAAGACAAAACAGTCCCTATTAGCTAGACTGGTATACTTTATTTTACACTATATACTACATGTACTCAAAAGGCGATAACTACAAACCTTTACGTCGCAGTCTAATTTGTTTACATACGCGCACCTGCTTGAAGCGTGACTCGCGAATACCAACTGCGTAGATCAATCTCCTTTGCAGAGAGCCGTCTCTTTACAAATAGTAAATCGTAGGTGATTTAAAATGTTTATTTGGTTCGAAACAAATGAAGAAAAGAACAAACCGAGATAAAACTAGTTTTAATAGAAAAATTACTTTGAACGAACACTCTCTGCCTATAAAGAGAGTTTCAAGAACGACACCTCTGCGAATAAGAAAGAATCGGGTCTTTCGTACAAAATTAGTTCGTCCTTGACAATTTTAAATGTGTCATTTAATTCCCTAAAGGCATATTGCTTCCGATCTGCATATTGTTATGCATCATTGACACAAGGGCGTTCATCATAATATCATTTTAAAACATGAGTAGTTTGTTATTTTCGTTATAAAAAAGAAAGGAAAGAATAAAAATAAATTAACATGTTGTAGGGCTCAGTTTATGTTCGAAATTAAGTTTAAATTATACAACAATTTCAATGAGATTTAACTGTTTAGTTGATATTATATTTCGAAGGTGGTCTAATTTATAAATATTGGACTACATTTCAACATTTGTTAAAGTATGATATAATTAGGATGCCAAGCTAATATCATTTTGAGAAAAAGAGAAAACTCATGTCTTCAGCGATTTAACTCTTAACTCATTGTTTTAAAAGTAGATTGCTGCAAAGGTGTCCACTGTTGACTTTAATAGAGGGAAGGTAAAATGACGTGCTATTGCATGCAAATCCTAAATTGTCTGTTTTGTGGTTTTATTGAAAAACAATGCAAGTTATGATACATTTTCACTTGACCCCACCCCTGATGTTCCAATATGCCCCTCAGTTGATAACTGTTTATTCAACTACTATAATGTTAGTGTTATGCATAACTGCACTATGGATATCCGGCGACATTGATGCGTTGCATCAACTTTCTCTTGTATGAAGTGTAAAAACATTTACAGGAAGCAGTGATGAAATTTCAATATTGAAAGTGAACAGCTAAATTTAGATCAAAGGGCAATAACTCCAACATGACTGTGGCTGGTTGTTACTTCAGTCCTTTCCTAGGCATTAACCCTTTTTCACATACAGTCGCTTTCTGACGCCTCTGCAGCAGACTATTTTTGTAAACATTGTGGCAAAAGGAGAAATTGCTCAAATCAAACAATTTCACCTTTTGCCACAATATTTTTATCTTTATTTAACAGGTAAACCCTTATTCATGAATATTTTTCAAGATTTTACCAACATGTCCTCGAAGTCGTCTGCTGCAGATTTGTTGTATGTGGGGAAGGGTTAATATATATGTTACAATTGTTGATTTGTTTCCCTTTAACCCTTTCCCTCATGTAGACGCTTTCTGACGCCTCTGCAGCAGACGGCTTTTTGAAAACATAGTGACAAAAGAAGAAATTGCACAAAACGTGCAATTTCTCCTTTTGCCACAATGTTTTCCACTTTTTGTCACAGGTTATCCATTCAATTATAGAGATTTTCTTTGTTTTGACAAAATACGTTCAAAGTCGTCTGCTGCAGAATTGTCGTATGAGGGAAAGGGTTAAAGTTTTCCCACCTGCAGACTCTTTTATATCAATCATCTGCAGCAGACAACTTTTGAAAACACTGTGGCAACCAACGATGAGCAATTCTTCCTTTTACAACAATAATTTTAACTCTTTTCATTAATTATTCTTTCATTTATAGAGATTTTCAGTACATGTATTTTAATATCGTCTGCTGCGAATTTGTTGTATGTGCGGAAGGTTTAATCGTGGGAAAAAAAGAAACTCTGATAATACAAGAAATGGGAATATAGTATTAAAATTTACATAATGTCGTGTAGATAAAACTATTTGAAAAAATGGTTTGAATCTAATACAGATTGCCTGTAAATATTTTCCATTGTGTAGGAAGTAAGTCATTTGGTTTAAACAAATTAGCGTGTAAGAAAAACAAGTTTTTGGGTTAATTTGACATAATGAAGTGTCAACAGTGAAATCCTAGACTTTTGGCACAAGTCATGTCTTATTTAAAACTTCAATACTATTTCTAATTTCAGCTACACTCTACGCTTACAAGGCCTTGAATTTTTTTATCTGTAAACAATACTATATCTTACAGCCCTATAATTATGTATAAAATATGTCCCAATTTTTCTGACTTCAGTACAGTTTCATTTCCGAAGAGACATACTACCCCCCTTTCCCACTTACAGTTTGACCTAACTACAGTGGACGACTTTTGGTAAATACATTGAATCAAAAGATTGATTGATTGGGGTTTAACGCCGTTTTTAACAATTTCTCAGTTATATCACGGCGGCCAGTTCACCTACTCATGCATTTCCTGGTTTTCTCACACCAGTACTCCACACAACAATCTTCCCAAGCAACTGGCTGCTTTTCCACATAGACTTAGCCCACTGGTGGAAGAGGAATGACGCATGTCGCTGAATCAAAAGAAGAAATGTCTCATAATAAGAATTCAATAATCATAAACTTTCATTTAACCCTTTCCCTAATACAATAAATCTGCAGCAGACGACTTTGAAAACATTCCCTAATTTTTTTGGAAACAAAAGTACAATAATTGAATAGAGTGACAAAAGGAGCAATTTTTTTTCTTTTGTCGCCATCTTTTCAGAAAGCGTCTGTACATGAGAGAAAATGTTAAAGAGATTTTCCTTATTTTTTGCCTAGTATTTTCAAAGTCACCTTCTGCAGATTTCTCATATATATGGGAAGGGTTAAACCATGATGATTATCCTATACAGTCTGAAAGTAACTACCATTTTGAAATAAAAAAAATTGCACTAACCTTGTAATAGAATATGTCTAATTAATTGATACATTTTACCATGTGTATAAATCTCCAATAAACAAATAAATCAGGTCAGTAGTTAATTGTTAACCCTTTCCCTCATATAGACTATTTCTGACGCCTCTGCAGCAGACGGCATTTTGAAAGCATAGTGGCAAAAGAAGAAATTGCTCAAAACGAGCAATTACTCCTTTTGCCACAATGTTTTCCACTTTTCGTCATAGGTTATCCATTCAATTATAGAGATTTTCTATTTTCTGACAAAATATGTTCAAAGTCGTCTGCTACAGGAATGTCGTATGAGGGAAAGGGTTAACTTCCCTTTATTAAGGATGTGATTTATGACAACATATTTATAGAACAGTGGTGTCAAATCTTATTGCAAAACTTGTTATAGCAAAACATTGCTTATTTGCAATTAAATATAAAATAGATAACCCATTATTAAAGGAAAATG
Organism: Serripes groenlandicus; assembly: GCA_031761405.1. NCBI lineage: Eukaryota > Metazoa > Mollusca > Bivalvia > Cardiida > Cardiidae > Serripes > Serripes groenlandicus. Next base: position 14,143,207 of record JASEVX010000012.1, read on the forward strand.
TTATCTTAATTTCAAAGTGCAAAATTGCAATTATTTTACAAATATGTTTTGAAATTAAGATGAACATACATTAATTTGTGAATGCAAAAGTTAAGTACATTCATCGAAATGAATCAGAAAGTAAAGGTTTTTGTTCAATAATTAACCCTTTCCCTAATATAGACGCTTTCTGACGCCTCTGCAGCAGACGGCTATTTGAAAACATAGTGACAAAAGAAGAAATTGCACACAACGTGCAATTCCTCCTTTTGACACAATGTTTTCCACTTTTAGTCATAGGTTATCCATTCAATTATAGAGATTTTCCATTTTTTGACAAAATATGTTCAAAGTCGGCTGCTTCAGAATTGTCGTATAAGGGAAAGGGATAAGGAAGCCTTTTTGTGGCGATTGGTTGACAATCGCCACAGTGCTACCAAAACAACAACAACGAAAAAAAAATTATATAGTCGTATTTGAACAATCGGTTGGATATTTCTGCAAAGGCAATTTACTCACTTCCGTTAAACCGCCATATATATATATAGTTCCATCAGTGATGCAGGCACACGATTAATAATGATAATGTTAGTGCTACTTTGATACCGGATTGGTACTAATATTTGAGATTTATCGAGAAAATATCTAAATAGAGTTAAACTATTTACATATTATCTTTCTTCATGTTTGGGCAGATAATAAATATCATCGGGCGTCTTGGGTACGCTATGCAGAGTATCATGCCTCGTTTTATTTTTACTGTAGTCAACCGTAACCTTTTGACCTTTAACCTGATTCGGCAGGAGTTGGTTGTACTCTGAAAGTACCTCGCCAAAATAAAACGGCCAATTAACTTCTTTTGTAATTTCTGAAAAGACCTACAAGTTTAACAATCATGGTCCGTGAAAAGTGCTTATTTCGTACCTGGTCCCGTTTTCAATAACATTGCAAAATTATAGAGTGGCATAGGCTAAAACGCAAATAAATAAATAAAGTCGGCTCACGAAAACAACATGACTGTCACGAAAACAACGTTTTATTTGACAATAAATCACATGTATTCATAAGTTTTCTAATTATTTACTTAAAAGCATGTGCACAAACATATAACGATAATTTTAAAAGTATGTAATAGTGTTTTTTGTACTAATTACGCGAAATAGAAAACTTAGAGAGTGGCGTAGGCTAAAACGCATATAAATAAATAAAATCGGCTCACGAAAACAACTCGGCTGCCGCGAAAACAACTTTCTTTACGACAATTATCCCATATTACCATATTATGGTTGTTACGAAAACAACTTTTTATAGTTGTATGTCTTCATAATTTTTTAAATTAGGAACAAATGATTGATTAACATTTTTTTAGAAAAGATATTGTCCTACGAAAATGACATTTTCTCACAACGTTTTCAACTCTTACAGTGTTCTATTAGCGATCATTTTCTCACAATGTTTTCAACTCTTCACTATTTTATCATTATTTTCTCACAATGTTTTCAACTCTTCACTATTCTATCATCATTTTCTCACAATGTTTTCAACTCTTAAAACTGTTCTTCTCACAATGTTTTCAACTCTTCACTATTATATCATCATTTTCTCACACTGTTTTCAACTCTTCACTATTCTATCATCATTTTCTCAATGATTTCAACGCTTCACTATTCTATCATAATTTACTCACAATGTTTTCAACTCTTCACTATTCTATCATCATTTTCTCACAACGTTTTTAACTCTTACAACTGTTCTATCTTACATTGTGATAATTCTCGTTTTCTCACAATGTTTTCAACTCATACAAATGCTATATCTTACATTGTGATAAAATGAGAAATTTCACATTTTCTCACAATGTTTTCAAGTCATACAAATGCTATATCTTACATTGTGATAAAATGAGAAATTTCACATTTTATCACAATGTTTTCAACTCATACATATTCTCACAATGTTCCAACTCTATCAACAAACAATAGCCGGTGTGTAGAACACCCGTTGAGACCTTTATGAGTCATATAAAAAGTTGTTTTCGGTATCTAGCTATACCGACCTAAAAACGGGAAGCTGGAATTTTATCAAATCTGGAAATTCCGAAAGGTTTTTATAAATATTTTGAACGCTTTATTTTGTAGTTGTTGCAATATATGAATACGATCGCCACTACAGTGCCATTGGCGCTTTGATTCCATTTGACTATATTTGAAGTTAATCAAGGGAAATAACTTTTAATTTAAACCGGCAGTTATAACTTCCCTTTCTAGGCAATTGAGAGTCAAAAATACATGGTTCTCCTTCCTTGGTAATATAACTCTTTCCATCATGCAGATGAAGTTTAGACTCATCTGCAGCAAACAGCTTTTAACCCTTTCCCACATACAACAAATCTGCAGCAGACGACTTTAAAATCATCTCGACAACAAGAGATGTTTATCAAACATTATGCCCCCCCCCCCCTCGAGCGCCATGTTGTCAGGAATATTTCAATAGAGGTCATCTACTGGTCAGGCCCAACCTCCAAGTCAAGTTTGAGGACTAAAGCTTCAGGCATTGTTTAGTTATCAATCGGACAAGCTTGGTCACTGACCTTGACCTTTCACATGATGACCTCACAATAGGGGTCATCTACTGGTCAGCCCCTGCCTCCATGTTAAGTTTTTGGGTCATGGGTGCATGCAATTTTGAGTTATCACTGACACAATTTCACGTTCAAGGTCAATGACCTTGAATTTGACCTGATGACTTCACAATCAATAGGGGTCATCTACTGGTCACCCCCAGCCTCCATGTCAAGTTTGAGGGCCATGGGTGCAGCCAATGTCGATTAATCACTTGGACAAGCTTTTCAGATTCAAGGTCACTGTGACCTTGACCTTTGACCCAATTACATCAAAATCAAAAGGGGTCATTTACTGGTCAGTCCCAGCCTCCATGTCAAGTTTGAGGGCCATGGGTGCAGGCAATGTCAAGTTATCACATGGACAAGCTTTTCGGGTTCACTGTCACTGTGACATTTGACATAATGACCTCAAAATCAATAGGGTTTGTATACTGGTCATACCCAACCTCAGTCAAGTTTGAGGACCATAGGTCCAGGCATTGTTGAGTTATCACTCGGACAAGCTTTGGTCTACCAACCAAAATGTGCACAGCAATATACCCCTCTTCTTCGCAGGGGGCATAATATTACGGATAAATCTCCCTAAATGAAGACATACTTATTGAGTTGAAAACATTGTGGCAAAAGAAGAAATTGCTCATTTCAAAAGTTGTCTGCTGCAACGGCAAGTTCTACCATTGCCACAATTTTTCAAACTCTAGTCAATATTTATACTTTCATTTATAAAGATGTTCCACATTTTAAACCTAAATATTTTCAAACTCGTCTTCTGCAGATGTGTTGTATGTACGAAAGGGTTAATGCAAAGCATACAAAGAAACAAAACATAAATACAGACAAAAAAAGAATGTAGTAGAAATAAGAGGAAAATGAAAGGTTCAACACAAACAGTTTTTCTTATTTCCCATATAAATGTTTTCAAAAGTCTTAGCGTAACTGTAACAGAGGTATCAGAAAATATTTGAGATGAGTTTCAGATTTTAGGATCTTCTTCACATGTTTATGATAATGGTGAGTAAGATTGGCGTAAAACTAGGTCTAGTTGTTGTCAAATGTTGCATCTATAGGACTTAATTACATATAGACGGACGGACATTGAAGGATTGATTGTTTGATGTTTTACGCCGCTTTCAACAATTTATCAGTTATATAACAGGGTTTCCTGGTTAAGTTACCAGTCTTACTGGACCATTTTCCCTGACACTAGCCAGTCAGTCATAATGCTAACCCTGCAACTTTGAGCTCCAAGTCTTTGGTATGACTGAATAGGGGATCGAACCTACATCCGAGGTGGACTCTCTACCATGACACCACCGAGGCGGTTTATGACAGTGAAGGACCTGTTGAGACTATGCAGATTCACAGGTTCATCTCAGTCACCACTGTTCACAAGAACCCAAATCTATTGACATGGCTCAATCATTATAATGGTGCAAGGGATTTGCAATGACCTTACATACAACAAATCTGCAGCAGACGACTTTGAAAACATATTGCCAAAAACCTGAAAAATCTCAATAAAAGATAGCTTAATAGTTCAATAAAGTTGAAAACATTGTGGCCGAAGGAGAATTGCTCATCAAATTGTCTGCTGCTATTGCGTCAAACTGTGTCTGCAGGTGGGAAAGGGTTAAGTTACAGTAACCCTTTCCCACATAAAGCTTATCTGCAGCAGACAACTTTGAAATCATCTAGGCTAAAATATGGCAATGGCTAAATAGCCGAGTACAAGGTTAAATTAACCCAGAAAACCAAACAATTGAAATGATTGGTTAAGAGTTGAAAACATAGTGGCATAAGAAGAAATTGATCATCATAAGCATTTTCTACTTTTGTAACAATGTTTACAAGAGCTGTCTGCTACAGATGTGTATGAAAGCGTAGATCTGTTTGTGGAAAATATTTAATTGAAATGGGTATTTCATAAAACTAATCACAATTTGGATTCTAAAAAAGTATGTAGACTACACAGTCATATTTTCACATCATGATAAAACATATTTTTATGAAAATCTTGATCAAAAAAGTATTTTTGAATATTATCCACACTGTGCCACTTAACTTTGAAATCATTTAGATAAATACATTAAACAAGAGGGCCATGATGGCCCTGGATCGCTCACCTGATGTTTTTGTTTTTTTCACTTTAGCCATATAAGTTCCTCCCCCTGGCGGCCATAGTTTTCGACAAATCATTATGGCTTGAAGGAATCTGATAGAGGGTCACCCTAGGAGTATTTCTACAACATTATTTGAAAATCGGCCAAACACTTTCAGAGGAGAAGATTTTTTAAGTTTTTCACTCAAGCCATATATAAGGCAAAATAGCCTCGCCCCCTGGCGGCCATGTTTTTCGACCAATCAACATGGCTTGAAGGAATCCGATAGTGGGTCACTTAAGGAACATTCTGAATCTTTATCTTGAAAAATACTGAGAGGTCGTTGACCTTCTCTAGGAGCGAATGTAAAGGTAGAATTTTTGTTTTCAATATCTGCATCATCCAACAATGTGTCAATATTGCCAATGTAAAGGACATGTGACAAATAAATTAAGTTTTTATCGTGTTCACAAGGTCAATTATAACAATTTTGTCAATTTTAAAGGGCCATTATCCAGACATGCATGAACGGATCTGGCTTTTCGAAAGGAACTGAGCTCCGATGGATATCTAGCTACTGAATAAGTTTGGTAAACATCGGATAATAAATGATGACTTAACTTGTTCACAAGGTCAATTATAGCAATTTTGCCAATTTAAAAGGGCCATAATCCTGTCATGCATGGATGGATCTGGCCGGTTTTCGTAAGGAACCGAGCTCATGTATATCTAGCTACTGAATAAGTTTGGTAAACACCGTATAATAAATGAATACTTTATCGTGTTCACAAGAAATTGTGGACAGACGACGGACGAAGGGTGATCACAAAAGCTAACCTTGTCACTACGTGAAGGGTGAGCTAAAAAAGTTCAATGTTTTCGAACGTTGTCTGCTGCAGAAGCATCAGAGAGCGTCTTTATGTGGTAAAGTATTGATATAGCTCTCAACAATTATTTTCAGTCATATCACGGCAGCCAGTTCACGGACCAGTGTGTTTCCTGGCTTTCTCACACCATGCATGTTATCCACACAATAGTGTGAATGAATGACGCTTGTTGCATCGTCTTTAGACAAATATCAGAAAGAATGATGTCCAAGTTGGGGGTTAAAACTCACAACTCAAGGATTGACAGCCCGGCGTGTCACTAGGGACTGAGCTACTGCGCCTAGGTCAGAGACTTCTGACAAAACAGGTAAATTGCTAGGCTGACCACAGGCATCTGAATTTTCAACTGAGACATTTTGGAAACAATCCACACAAGACTTTGTTAATAATACTACATAATAATCTCGCTATAATATTATGGTTCATTTTACAATTATAATAATGAAAGTATTGTTTTCATTTTAGAAGATTTGGAAAATCCCACACAGGACCATGTTACTATAAATAGCCACTTTGACAGACCTGCAGGTCAGGAATTCCTTCCCAAGACAAACAAATCATCCATCACATAGAACATCACCATAAAACCCTTTCCCCATTTGCAGACGCATCCCCTGTAGAAGACCTTTGAAAATGTCTTGGGAATAAAAATGAATAAAGTCTCTAAAAATGCTGTAAGTGATAGAGTTGGAATTTTTTCTCAGTTTGCCAAAGTCATCTGCCTTTCCCACATCCAGACATATCTTTAAAAACGTGAAAATTGCCCATATTGAGTAATTTCTCCAATGTTTGAAGTCACAAGGTTTTTCAAGGCTATTCATTTATTGATTCTTCCAATGTTTTCACGTAAAAAAAATTGAATCCAGATTTTGTTACATTTGGGAAAGATTTAAATTCCACATCATTTTTAACGAATTATTTGTTCTCAAAAAATAATACAGTTAACGCGGTCGTGTTTGATTCCGGAAGTCACGGTTAAACTACACTTCCGCTTAGAATACACATTCGCTGCACCTAAATAGTCCTAGTATTTTTTCGATATTAAAATGACTTCTACGTGTTATTTCAATACAGTGAAATCATAATTATACTATCGAATCATCATAGATAATCAATTTTCTAGAAAATATCAAATTAACAGTACGCGCATATATATTTCATTTGTCGGCAGGTACGTATAAGCCACGAGTATGAATTTTAGTCGTATGCCCATTCACTAGAAGTCAACCCCACGCTGTATAGAACAATGTTAATCTCACAAATATGCCACTACGCAGCTTTCTAATTATAGATCATGGTTTACATACGCACGCATTCAGTTAGCTTAATATATATACGAAAGTAACGCTCAAACTTTGTATCAAAGTACCGTGGTGCAATGGAGAGCGTGTAGAACTACTAATCATGGACTACTTATGGACGCGAGTTCGAGTCCTAATAGGAACTGTTCTTTTTTTTTTTTTTAATTCTTATTTTATGCGATTTGTTAAACATTATAGATTTATAATAATTAATTCACTCACATGAAACATAGTTATAATATAAGCCGAAATCCTGGATCCGCCCCTGGTGACGAAAACAAATCGAACTAACAATGTAAATCTCACAAATATGCCATGGGTGTTTTGACAGACTTTACGCAGAGCTCAGTGAAAGAGTTAGTGTGCATGTTAAACGCTCGCATCGCCGTTGAAATGCTACATTTACTAAAACTGTCAACTGATAAAAAAAAATCTCTGGACAAAAATATTAATAATAATAAAATAGACTAAATTGTGCAATAGCATGATCAATTGCATTCATAAATTAGATTTTACAAATGTTCAAAATAATTCGTTACCAGTACTTCAGTACTTTGATTTTGAAATGTTACTGGAAATGGTACTTTTAACCCTTTTCCACTTATGACAATTCTGCAGCAGACGAGAATATCTTGACAAAAATTGCTAAATTCCTATTTTTTTTTATAGAGTTGAAAACATTGTGAAAATAGAAATATCACTGAAGGTGATGAATACCCCCAGCTGGTGCCTGACAATATATACATATGTATGAGAAATTCAAGGGGCCATAACTCATTTAAAAATAATTCCAGTGCAACACGCCGACAATATGCACAACTAGGCTTGGTATCAATCATTCTTGTGAAGTTATATTGAATTCTGACCAAGGGTTGCTGAGAAATAGTGTTCACAAAATATGGACATTTATGTAATATGTATGAGAAATTCAAGGGGCCATAACTCATTTAAAAATAATTCCAGTGCAACACGCCGACAATATGCACAACTAGGCCTGGTATCAATCATTCTTGTGAAGTTATATTGAATTCTGACCAAGGGTTGCTGAGAAATAGTGTTCACAAGAAATGTCCACAGACCAACGGACCGACCGACAAACCGACTGACTGACCGACAACAAACCGTCAAGCGTGACTCCTATATAGCCCCCATATACTATGTATCTAGGGGTATAATAAGGGAAAATTACCCGTTTTTGAGCAATTTCCCCTTTTGCCACAAGGTTCTCAAAAGTTGTCTGCTGAAGAGGCGTCAGAAAGTGACTTCATGCACGAAACTCAAAGGGTTTAGTGTTTTTATTTCACAGAATACTTTACCATACTGGAGACTGTAGTTGGGACTGTAGAATAAAAATCTGACTTACCTAAAATGAGAAAAATACAAACAATTAGAAAAAAACCTTTACATTTGGTGATTAGGGTAACCTACCCCTTTCCAATAATATACAACAATTCCTCAGCAGATGACTTTGAAAACATCTGGACAAAAATATGAAAATCTCTTTAAATGAATGTGTATAATATTTAACTGTTGGGTAGAGTTCTCTATTCACAAGACAAAACATAAAGCCCAATTCTCTCTGTCCTGGGTTTGCGCCCGGGTACGTCCCGGATGATGGTTCAGGAGAAACCTTGTCATTTTAACTGGTAAGACAACCCAGGAAAAAATTTAACCGGAAGACACCAGGACGAGAACCGGGACAGCGGGAATGAGGCTTTAACCACTTAATTCACCACTGAGTGGGTTGAGAGAAAAAAAAAACCTGTTAATTAAAACACTAGAGACTATTTGAAGAAACTCAAGGATGGCATACTAATATACCAGTTATATGTAACTGTCAGTGTTCCCACAGACATTTTTTTCTGGGGGTACAAGACAATTTTTGGGGGTACAACATATCATGATGTTATATTGTAAATAAAACGAAACAATCTGTGTTATTAGTCGCCGGGCAGAAGCCCGCGACTTCTATTTTTAATAGGTTTTCGGAAATCACATGGGAGGGCGGCTTATTATTAGAAAGAAACAAATCTAGATGATTTGAACATATTACAATTGTGGTTGTTTACAAACACTAATAAATGACACATCTAAAATGAAATAAATATTCCGATTTTTTAATGTTGCAGTTTTTTTTATTTCACTCGCATTTAAGTTTTTTGTCTTATTTACGAAGACAAAAGTGGTCCCTTCAAGACGTGAACCAACACCCCCTAATGCAGACTCTTATGTGTCATCATTGAGGTCAATTTCGGATTCTCCTTTTAATAGCAATTTTAACTTACTAAATGTTGTTTTCATGTTCAAAGAGATGTCTTGATTTGTGTAGAATTCATTTAATAATGTTAATCCATGAATATCTAAAGTAGGAACTGTTTCTAAGCTAAATATAGACCCTATTCTGTTGTGTAGTTTCGTGACCTTTAACATCGATTTTCGCGCATGCGCATTTCGATATGAAAAAGCGAGTGATATTATTTTATTTTAGACAAGTACAAGACGAATGTTTGACGCAAAGCGTCAAAGAGAAGCCGCAATATTTCGTTGTACATGTAGAAATAAGAAAAAAAGAACATTTTTAAATCCACAAACAATAGAACAATTTAAACTGTAGACGGTAATGCTGATATATTTCTCCTTTTGAAGACTTTTGTTTTCTTCAAATTACCTCCCTTTAAAGCAATACCAGGATATTTACCTTGTGATTCGAATAAGATTGACAAACATTGAAATTATATGAATGAATACTATTATTTAAATAAGTAACAACAGCAAAATTAAATTTAAGCCAAGATAAATGTGTACACATTTCGTTAATTTTTTATAGATACCCTAATGTATAGGTATGAATATAAAATTTATAAGCAAATGTTTTCATTTCAACGTTCCTAATGTTTGAATAGACTAAGGAAAGTCAAGAATACATAAATAAATCAATGCAGTCTTTTCCGGCGACATTGATGCCTTGCATCAACTTTCTCTTGTTATCCTTTAGTAACAAAAACACCTTTATTTATATTGAAATAAAACAAATACAACAACTAATTCGTTATTGTTTGTTTTTCCTTTTTAAGATAAATATAATAATAGGTTATAATGTTATATGAAAATGATGTGACATTGACTAGAGTAGATACAACAATTGAACATAATATGACATTTATCAATTTGAATTTGTTCATGGTCGCTGGGTCATTTTTTCACATGCCCTGCTTATCACATAGTGTATTTGTTTAAGTGCAATGCATCGGATTGTTGGTGACGAATCAAGGCAGAATGTTGATAATTTATATGCTTCCATGAGTGAATGCAGACTCAGTGTGTGTATACCACGTGACTTTTGACAAGAATGTAAAAACAATGGTAACTTTTTTATTTCTTCACCCTTTTTAATGAAACATGGCGCAGTCTACACCACTTACAATGTCCTATCTCCGGCTTTTACAGGAGTTTGATTGGTGGTCTAGTTTTTTTCAAACATTTTGACGAACCTGTTCTCAAAATCCAGTTTTGATAATGCTCCGGCTGTTAGTGATATTAATACATTTTGAGAACAGGTTCATCAAACTCTTTCAGCGCCAATGGCAATATCATCAAGAAAAACTTTCTGACAAAATTTCAAGCTGCTCAAGTCAAAAATGCGATCTCTATAGTGTTAACTAGATTGTTCTACAATTTGGCCTAGTGACTTAGTTGTTGACCTGACCTGACCCATATTCGAACTTACCCTAGATATCATCAAGACAAATATTCTGACAAAGTTTCAACATGCTCAAGCTAAACATGTGGCTTCCAGAGTGTTAACAATATTTCCCTTAAATTTGACCTTGTGACCTAGTTTTTGACATGACATTACCCATATTCGAACTTGGCCTAGATATCACCAGGACAAACTTTCTGATAAAGTTTCAACATGCTCAAGTTTAAAATGCGGCTTCAAGAGTGTTAACAAGATTTTCCTTAAATTTGGCCTAGTGACCTAGTTGTTAACGTAACATGACCCAGTTTCGATCTTGGCCTAGATTTGATGGAGATATGTTCTGATAAACTTTCATGAAGATTGGATGCAAAATGTTGCCACTAGAGTGTTAACAAGCAAATGTTGACGACGGACGACGGACAAAAGGCGATCACAAAAACTCACCTTTTAAAATGATGAGCTAAAAAATCTGCAAATGAAAGTATAATTATGCTCTCTTCAAAGAAGAGGGGTATATTGCTTTGCACATGTCAGTCGGTAGACCAAAGCTTGTCCGAGTGATAACTCAACAATGCCTAAGACCTATGGACCTCAAACTTGACATGAAGGTTGGACCTGACCAGTAGATGAATCCTTTTGATTTTGAGGTCATCGGGTCAAAAGTCAAGGTCACAGTGACCTTGAACACGAAAAGCCTGAGTGATAACTCGACATTGCCTGCACCAATGGCCTCAAACTTGACATGGAAGCTGGGGGATGTCATTGGGTCAAAGGTCAAGGTCACAGTGACCTTGAATGCAGTTTAGATTTGATGAAAATACATGTACATATAGATGATTACTTTCCTAGCAGTTAAATTAATATAATATGTGAACTGAATTTTGTGATCAGCAGCAACCTGTCTTAAGCAGCCCATTTCATCATTTCCCTTGGGTGGCTGCTGATCGCAAGTTTGACTGTTCATCACCAGGGCTGGCTCTGGCCTAGACAAAATAATAGCCATTATCTTTTCATGAAAAAAATTAATAGCCAAAGCTAACGTGTAAAGCGCGTGAATGTGGTACAATAAAATAAACGCATGATAATGCTTTGTCAGCATTTTTATTTCATATATATTTATTACCCCTGTATACAAACTTTTCATATGACATTATCAGTTAGTCAAAATAGCAATAAGGTACATACACTTGTTTAATTGCTTAGTTAAATCTGACACACCTTCCAAAATGTTTAGTCATTAGTGAATCCTGTTCAGATTTGCAAAAGTTAAATGAAAAAGTTTTCAGACAATTGGTTCTGACAAAACATAAAGATCTGTAAGACCGAAACATATGTAACAAGAAAAAAATAAAACAATTATTTTTTTATAAATATGATTCAGAGGGATACTTTTAATCTCAACTATACATAATAAGGCTATTGAAATTCATAAGTTCATCTTGGAAATCTAAACACTCAGTCCTTATCATGATCACTGTCTTTGTCCAAGTCAATTTATTTCTGTTACGAAACGGAAAGGGTACGAAACAGTCTGCATATAATTACCAAAGTGAAAGTTAATTTCCGGAAAACCCTTCCAGTTAAACAAAAACAAAGACTGTGTTTAAATAGTCGAATTCATTTAGACAAGTATTTGATCGTATTTGTTTTGCAACCGACGTCTAAAAACCACTGCAATGATACATGAAAATCGAAACCACATTGATCAGCGATAAATTTTAATCGTCCGCCATTTTGTTTGCAAGGTAAACAAATCTGTTAAATTTAATAAACATGTCCGTCTTTTTTAAAAATTGGATGCATCGAAAATTATATCGGCATTGAATTAATTTAAGGTGTTATCATTCTAATTTGGGGCGATTAAAATGTACAATGAAAGGTGATAAGTTGCACAGTCTTCGAAGTGTATTACACACACTCAAGGATTAACTGATAAGGCGATGACCCGCGGCCAATCAATCTTGTAATTAACACCGGGGTATGACACTTGAGATAAACAAGGTCATTCACGCTTCATTGACAAGTGTTTTAAGGCTCTCATACGCAATTAGCAGACGCTTCTTTTATCCAGTTGCAAAATAAAATAATCGCCATTTTCCGTCGCCAAATTAACAAAATAATCGCCATCTTCATTAAATAATCGCCATTTGGCGACAATGGCGACCTACAGCGCGAGCCCTGCATCACTCAGGTCATCCGTATCAGGTCCATATTGGAAAGTACTACAAACATATTTGGAATATCATTTAGAACACTGTCGAAAGCAGGTGTATGCGTAACAAGTTTATAAAGGGAAGTAATTCAATTGACTTATTTGTGTACAGGTGGTGAAAGTTATCTCTCTTTAACATATATTGCCTCAAATAAAGCCAAGAAAGATGTAGTTACATGTATTACTTTTAAGGTTACATCTTAATTATTTTCCAACGATAACACATTTTAAAGCTTTTACAGCAGTGACATTTTAAAAGGCCCATTGCAAAATGAGAAATTCTTCATGATAAGCGATTTCTCCTTTTGCCAATATGTTTTGAACTCTTTCCAATAACCTACATATTCTTTAATTTAGAGATTTATCGTTATTTTGCAAACAATTTTGTCCAAGTCGTTTGTGGCAGTTTTTTGGTATGTGGGAGAGCACATAAATAAACAGATAAGGGGAAAACAATGAAGATTTCTTGTAAATTAGTTGTCACCAGATCAGGCATTCCGATAACTCTTTCCCACATACATATTACACTTTCCGACGCCTCTGCAGTAGGCGACGTTTGAAAACATTGTGCTAAATCAAAAAGATTCTCATAACTTTGTCACAATGCTTTTAAATATTTTTAAAATGTATCCGTTTTATTCTCAATTTTTTTCATAACTTTGCCTAAATATTTCCAAAGTGACTTGAAGTATGTGGGAAAGCTACAAATGAATGCAATTGGTTCTATTTGACTGACACACAACCCATAGCCAGATGGTATACTTTTGTGTAATATGGAAAATGGCTCCCGAAGGAATATGTAGCCTGAAAAACAAGAATAGGCCTATCATGACGCATTTTAACACATCTGCAGCAACTGACTTTTGAAAACATTGTCACAAAAGGAGAAATTGCTCAAAACAAGCAATTTCTCCTTATGCCACAATGTTTTCAACCTTTTCAGTAATTATACCTACAATTATAGAAATTTTCCATATTGTTGAGAAGACATTTTCAAAGTCATCTGCTGCAGATTTGATGTATACATGTGGGAAATGGGGTTTAAGAGATGGCTTAAATGAGAAACATCGAGTGAAAAACTGACCTTCAAAGAAACAAATGGTAACTAGAGGTATGTTCCCTTTCCCTTTCCCGCAAATAGACGCTTTCTGAAGCCTCTGCAACAGCTAAAGAACGCCTTTTGAAAACATTGTGACCGGAGAATAGATTATTCAAAACAAGCAATGTTTTAAACTCACTTCAATAATTATCTGTTTATTTATTAACCATTCCCACATACAGCAAATCTGCGGCAGACGACTTTAGAAACATCTAGCCCAAAACACAGAAAATCTCCTTAACCCTTTCCACATACAGATGCTTTCTGAAGACGACTTTTGCTATATTTTTGTTGGTATGTTTTCAAAGTCGTCTACTGTTATGGAATGTGGGAAAGGGTTTATTGCAGGTATAATTACTGTAAAAAGGATTTCAGCAATTTCTACTTCTGTCACAATGTTTTCAAAAAGCTGTCTGCTACACACACGTCAGAAAGCGCCTATATGAGGGAAAGGGCTAAGGTAAGACTTAACTACCTTTTTTCAATCTGTAGCAGCAGACCGGTTTTAAGTGATTTCCCCTTTTTCACATTGTTTTCAAAACAAGTTTGATTAGATATCAAAAGTCGTCCATATATGAAAGGGTAAAATGCCAAAGAGATTTATTAAGTTGCTGTTAATGACATTTTTTACTTGATTACAATAATCTAATATTCCCAGTTGGAACTTGGTTGCTTGAGTCAACTTAATGACGAATATCAGGCTCTGTCCACTTCAGTCCATTGCTCTTTGTTCAAGGTCTAAAATCTAATTCATGAGATACATCACACAAAAAGGGGTCTTCTAGTTTGTAGAATACAGGTTTTGGAACAACATAAAGTGTACCAAATGGGGTTTGAAATTTCGATGGTTTCATGCAAAATGGTTGTAACTACATCTTACAAGCGTTTTGCATGAAGCCCTCGATTTCTAAGTGTTTGTCACAAGTTATCCCTTTACAGACGATTTCCTCAAATACATTGAGACAATTATGATTAATTTCTCCTTTTGCCACAATGCTTTCAACTCTTGTTCAATTATTAACAGTCAAATTTGTCTAAGTCACCCAAGGAAGAGTAAAAATGTGGCTGCTGAACACAGGTGGCTGCTTAATACAACTAAGTCAAATAAGAAGAAAAATGTTGTTTGGGTTAATCTTCAAGTGGCTGTTTACTACAAGTTAACTGCTGCTAAACAGAGGTGCGCCCCATCACAAGTTTGACTGTACTTTCATTTGCAGAGATTTTTCAGATTTTTGAGAATTTGTTTTCAAAGTTGTCTGCTGCAGATTTGTTGTATGTGGAAAGGGTTATGAATGTATGCAGACAGTGAACTATTTGTGGATAACCCTTTCGAACAAACAGCTATAATCTGCAGCAGGTGACTTTAAAACATTCAGTCAAAACTAGGGAAACTATTTAAAAAAGAAAGAACAGTTATGGAATAAAGTTGCATACATCACTGCAAATTGAGATATTGCTCATTATGAGAAATTTCTCCATTTGCCAAGATGTTTTCGAAAGTCTTCTGCTGCAGAGGCGCAATAAAGGGTCAGTATGTGGTCAGTGATGGGAAAGGAAAAATGTAACAGTAAAGCCCTATTGTGTATGACACAGTTCAAATGTCCATTAGGCTGGACCCTGATAATTGTGGGCCCTTTGTTTGTGATCTTGGTTGTCAACATGGAAATGGGATGTTTCATTAATAATATGGCAAAATATCTGTGACAATTTTTTTCTTTCTCTTGTATGATTTCTGTAATCCATTACTCATTTCCCATTTAAAACCTTTCCCATATATAGACTCCTTTTGATGCATCTACAGGGGGTTGATCGATTTTTGAAACATTGTGGCAAAAGGGAGAAATTACTTATATTGAGCAATTTCTTCATTTGCCAAAATGTTTTTAACTCGATCCAAATATTAAACATTCATTTATAGACGATTTTCAGGTATTTTCGAAGCTGCGGACTTGTTCTATGTGGGAAAGCCTCCATGGTTAATTAACCCTTTCACTCATACAACAAATCTGCTGCAGCAGACGGCTTTGAAAACATTTAGGCTAAAATGAGAAAAATTTATATTATTGAAAGTTAATAATCAATGAAAAGAGTTGAAAACATTGTAGCAAAAGGAGAAATTGTTTGTTTTGAGCAATTTCTCCTTTTGCACAAAGTTTTCCACTTTTTGTCATAGGTTATCCATTCTACAATTATGGAGATTTTCTATGTTTTGACAAAATACGTTCAAAGTCGTCTGCTGCCGAATTGTTGTATGTGGAAAGGGTTAAAAACATAAATCTCCCAGAGAAACAAAGGCAAACAATATGCAATGCAAATCAAACATGTAAATTGGAGGGTTTTATTACATTTGTTCATGTGTATGATTATAAATAGTCGGGGTTTTGTTTTTTTTGGTGTTCGGGTGGGGGGGGGGGGGGGGGGGTGATTTATTTTATTTGACCTGTTGCCGCTGGAAACAGTTGATATTTGACGCCTCTGCAGTAGATGACAGTTGAAACCATTGTGGAAAAGAATTTGCTAGAATAAAGCAAATAATTCCTTCCACAATTCAACTAACGTACTATAATAGTAAAATTTTCAACTTTTCAGATTGTACATGCTTCAAAAAATGTATTATTTGTTTTATTGGGGTTTTACGCCGCTTTCAACATTATTTCAGTTATATCACATTACAGTTCACTTATTCATGATCCCTGGGTAAACAAACCAGTACTAGGCTAGAAAATGTGCCTTGCCCAAGGGCACTCCACCATGACCGTCGTGACGCGACTGGGGATCGAACCCGGGACATTATCAGTTGAATGGTTCAGAGGACCATTTCCCACAACCAACAAATCAACAGCAGACGACTTTGAAAACATCTTTAAATCTCTTTAAGGAAAGTTTTATAATTGAAAAGAGCTGAAACTTTTGCGGCAAAAATAAGAAATTGCTCTTTATGAGCAATTCTCCTTTTTGCCAAAATTTCTGCATTATCTGTTGCAGGTGTCAGAAAGCATCTAGATATATACAACTTTAAAAACATTTGAGTTAAAATATGGAGAATATCTATAGATGACAGTTTTATTTAACCCTTTCCCACATATAGACGCTTTCTGACGCCTCTGCAGCAGTCGACTTTTTGAAAACATAGTGACAAAAGAATAAATTGCTCAAAACGAGTAATTTCTCCTTTCGCCACAATGTTTTCAACTCTTTTCAGCAAGTACACTTTTCTTTATTTAAGATATTCAATAGTTTTGTCTCTAAGTCATCTGCTGCAGATTTATTGTATATGGGGGGGGGGGGGGGGGGGGGGGGGGGGGGGGGGGGGGGGGGGGGGGGGGACAGGGTTAAGAATAGAGTAGAATACTCATTATGAGCAATTTCTCATTTTGCCATTATTATTTTTGTCATGAGATGTTTGCTGTAGATGTATCAAAAGGCGTCTTCATGTTGGAAAAGTGTTAATCATTTCCCTCATACGACAATTCTGCAGCAGACGACTTGGAACGTATTTTGTCAAAACATAGAAAATCTCCATAATTGAATGGATAACCTATGACAAAAAGTGGAAAACATTGTGTCAAAAGGAGAAATTGCACGTTTTGTGCAATTTCTTCTTTTGTCACTATGTTTTCAAAACGCCGTCTGCTGCAAAAGGCGTCAGAAAGCGTTCTTCATGTTGAAAAGGGTATATTGTAGCCAATGAGGTTAAAGTATTTTACATTATCATTATGACAAAGTTGCCTTCTTGTATTTCCTCTAATTTAAATTATGACAAAGTTGTGAGAAGATCACACTTTAGATTAGAAGACATAAATAATAACAATACGCAGACACGAAATGCAGAATTTTGTCTATGGTTGTGCAATCAACTCTTCACTTCCTAAATGTGTGTGAATGTATTTGTGACGAGTCAGAGGACTGACTTATATAAGGAGGAGTAAACTGGTCTTTTCCCACCAATATATCTTAATATGACTCAATTAAACCCAATGTCGTGGGTACTCAAAAGAATCGTCGATTCTTTTGAGTACCCACAACATAGGGTTTAAGGGTCAAATAAGGATGTTATAACAAGAAATACACATCTTATCTAGAGCTCTGCAAGTTTAGAACATAATTGAAATATTTTAGATTTAAAAACTATTATCTATATATAGGCTCTTCCTTTTAAAAGAGTAAATACTTTAATCATTTCACTATGCAGATTATAGGCAGGCAACGTGCAACAAAGATCCGATAGAGTATGGCGTTCAAATCAAGATGATTCTGTCTGTAAAGTTAAGGATTTAATGTGTTTTGAGTCAATGCGCTATTTAATACTGCACAATCATTTCTATACAGTCTAATGCACTTCTTTTTGACAGTTTTTCAAACTTATGTCAACAACTTCATGCAAAAATACTGTAAGGTGAGGGGACAAACTGCTTGAATAAAGATCAAGATTTCACACCTTTTGTGACACTTTTCAGACACCTTTTGTGACATTTTTCAGACACCTTTAGTGACATCTTTCACAGTCACCTTTTAACAAAACAGAAAACCGTCTCCGTGGTGAAGTGGCTAGAACATATGTATTAGAAGATTGAGACCAGGGTTCAATCAGTGGTTGGGTCATGTTACCAAAGACTTTAACATTGAAAACATGGTGACAAAATGAGAAATTGCTTGTATTGAGCAATTTCTTCTTTAACCCTTTCCCTCATACGGAAATTCTGCAGCAGACCGATTTTGAACGTATTTTGTCAAAAGATAGAAAATCTCTTTAATTAAATGGATAACCTATGACGAAAAGTGGAAAACATTGTGGCAAAAGGAGAAATTGCATGTTTTGTGCATTTCTCCTTTTGTCACTATGTTTTCAAAAAGCTGTCTGCTGCAGAGGCGTCAGAAAGCGTCTATATGAGGGAAAGGGTTAATTTATATATAGATTTTCCCGTTCTTTGACCAAACTATTTGTAACGGAATTGGCATAGATCTGTTGAAGATTTGTTTAATTTGGGAAAGGATTTAACCCTTTCCCTCATACAACAAATCTGCAGCAGACGAGATTGAAGACATTAAGTAAAAGGCATGGAAAAGCTCTATAAATGATGGTATAATTACTGAAAATAGCTAAAAACATAGTGGCAAACTGAGGAATTGCTTGTTTTCAGCAATTTCTCCTTTTGCCACAATGTTTTCAAGAGTCGTCTGCTGCAGATGCGTCAAAATGGGTGTAAAGGTGGGATTTTGATTAAGGAGAAAGCATTGAAGAGGACTGAAGGTTAATTTTTTATTAATAACCTAAACCACGAAAACAGAACTAGGAACTGTTTTAGGAAATGAATACACAAGGTAAGATTAAATAGATTTCAAGACGGCAGGTAAATAGTGCGAAAAGATAAGCACATACAAACATTGAAATATAAATAGCTTAAAAATATATGGTCTTAGAGGACATGTCTCTTAGAAAAACCTGGACCCAGTTAAAATTCTGATTCATCTAAACCCCTCTCCTAAATACAACAAATCTGCAGCAGACAACCTAGTAATTTTCTTGAAAAATAAAGACAAGAGCGCCGCAGAGCGAACGCCGACGATCCTCTGTTTTTTTTCTAAGACGAAAAAGAGAGGGCATTTCTGTGTGAAGTCTAATGCCAGAGTTATGTGACTTGGTATGGACAAGTGCATTGTTTCTAGGAACATGTGTACTAAGTTTCATTTGAATATATATGTGTAACTGTTATGAGGTAAAGTTAAAGTTTTGTGAGGACGAAGCAGATTATGCCAAGGGCATCACAAGGTTATCATATTCTTCAAAAAAACAGACCAGCTAAAAAACTTTATAAATGATAGTCTATTTGAAAACCTTGTGGCAAATGGATGATGAGCAATTTCTCCTTTTTATCTTGAAAAATTTCTCCTTTTTCCACAATGATTTCAAAAAGTCGTCGTATGCAGAGGTGTCAGAAAACATTTACAAGGTTTATATTCTGATTCATCTAAACACTTTCCCACATATACAACAAATCTGCAGCAGACGAATTTGAATTTATCAAGTCCAAATCTAAAGAAAATCTTTATAAAAGTACATTTGCATAGATTTCAAAGAGTCATCCGATACTGAGGTGTCAGAAAGCGTCTGTAAGTGGGAAAGGGTTAAAACTACAAATGCAATGAAACCTTTTCAAGATGGACATAGAACAGCAGTCATAGTCATATAGACATAGGTTATCCATTCAATTATTTTCTATCTTTTGACAAAATATGTTCAAAGTCGTCTTCTGCAGAGTTGTTGTATGTGGGAAAGGGTTAACCCTCTCTCATTTATAAACATATATTGACGCATCTGCAGCAGGCAACTATTGAAAACATAGTGACAAAAGGGGATATTGTTCATATATATTTGACTAAATGTTTTCAACTAACTTATTGTTTGTGAGAAAGGGTTAACGTGTCTGGGGTCAATCAGTTATTGCCATCTATAAGGTAAATAGTTTGGATGTTATTTTGTTGTTGATTTCGGTATATCAAAATGACAATGAAATGAGTCATATTGAATCGAATCCCAATTATAACCATTTCCCACATACAACAAATCAGCAGCAGACAACGTTGAATACATCAAGGCAAATATATGGAAAATCTTTACAAATTAAAGTTTAAATATTGAGTAGAGTTTAAGACATTGTGGCAAATGGGGAAACTGCTCATCATGAGCAATTTCTTCTCTTGTCACAATGTTTCAAAAGTCGTCTGCTGCAGAGGCGTCAGAAACTATATATAAGTGGGAAAGGGTTTACCTGATCTTCCTGATACGGACCAATAGTGAAAACGAGGCATTGAAAACGAGGATAATTTTCACATTTTTGGCTGAATATTCTATCTTTGATAACATCTTTGATAACATCTATGCAAATGTATGGCAACTCTTTACAAATGACAGTGTTACTACTTCTTGGAGTTAAAAAAACATTGTTGGAGAAGGAGTAATTGCTCATTATGAGCAATTTCCCCCTTTTGTAACATTATGTTACCTGATGCCTTTGCAGCATATGACTTTTGTTAACATTGTGGCAAAAGAAGAAAATGCTCTAAAATCAGACATTTCTCCTTTTGCCACATTGATGTCAACCTCATTCATTAACAAAATTATTGTTGTTTTTTTCATTTTGAGAAAGTTTCCAATTTTTTGCCTAGATGTTATTTAAAAGCCGTCCGCTGCAGATTTGTTGTATGTGAGAAAAGGCTAAGGGCCTTAAAAATCCTAGATGTAAACAAAAGATTAATGATTGTAAGTTACAAGTGGTGAGTCACACAGACAGACAGGATGGACAGGACACGTCTTATCAATAAACCCATTACTCGATTATTTCTCATTTTATAGACTCATCCAAATAGATTGTACTTTTAACATTGGACAAAGAAATGGTAAATCTAGTAAACTAGCTAGTCTATGAGATTTGAGATAAAAAATGAAGATTGTGAGAAGAGAGATTTTTAGGAATTTCTTCTTTTTCAACATAATACAGTTTTCAAAAGTCATCTGCTGCAGGCAGACACTTAATAACCCTTTCCCACCTGTAGACGCATTTTGACGCAATAGTAAGACAACTTTTGAAAACATTGCGGCCAAAGGTGAATTTGCTCATGATTAGCAATTTCAGCTTTGGCCACAATGTTTCAAACTAAATTTAACCCTTTCCCTCATACGACAATTCTGCAGCAGACGACTTTGAACGTATTTTGTCAAAACGTAGGAAATCTCTATAATTGAATGGATAACATATATGACAAATAGTGGAAAACATTGTGGCAAAAGGAGAAATTGCAAGTTTTGTGTTTTCAAAAAGCTGTCTGCTGCAGAGGCGTCAGAAAGCGTCTATATGAGGGAAAGGGTTAAAATATCCTCTGTATTAGGAAAAGGGTTTATTTTAATAAATTTTTATAACAATATTATTTCATCATGTCCAGGTTTTTATTTATATGTAACAATTCAATACAAATGAATGATTCATAATGATTCATCAAAAACCTTTTCTACTTGATAACAATCCAGAGGTACAGATAAAGGTTTTCAGCTCTTTTTCCCACAATTTCTCTATTAATATTAAAGCAAATGCTATGTTGTGGGTACTGAAAAGAATCGTCTCACCGACACGATTATTTTGAGTACCCACAACATAGGGTTAGAGGGTCAAATAAGGATTTTAGAACATGCAAAATGTCCATTTTCTAGAGCTCTAACAATCTGCCAATCTGATGTTGATCGACTTTAACCGACTTAACATATAACTTATATGAGACAATATAAAGGGTTAGCTAATCAATTATAAAACTTTAAAATTTTGACAAAAAGACATTATAAAAATGATTTTTTTTTTTAAATGGACAAGTCAAGCTTTGCATTTATTTGTTAGGCAATAGGCAATGGTTGATTGGGGTTTAACCCCATTTTCAACAATGTTTTAGTCATGTCACAGCGGCCAGTTCACCTACTGATGTGTTTATTGGCTTTCTCACACTAGTACTCCACTGATCATACTTTCAAAGCAAGTGGCTTCTTTTCCACATAGACAGTTAGCCTATTGGTGGAAGCCATATAACACTTGTCACAGTGACTTTTGTCAAAACATCGGAAAGACTGATGGCCGAGCTGGGATTCAAACTCACAACCCCTGGATTGACAGCCCGCGTCTCTACCGATTGAGCTACTGGATATACTGTGCCGGATAGCCGACTGTCTTGGCTCTGTACTGTATAGGCACTGGTATCACACAATTGGTTCATGCAGTCAAAGCATATTGATAATGTCAGAGTACCTTTTACCATGACATAAACTCATGAAAACAGGTATCACACAATTGGTTCATGCAGTCAAAGTATATTGATAATGTCAAAGAACCTTTTTACCGTGACATAAACTCACGAGCATATTGATATATAATGTCAGAGAACCTTTTACCGTGACATAAACTCATGAGCATAGTTTTCACAAAAATTGGTTCCAGAAGTCAAGAATGTCAATTAATGTAGAACCTTTTATTGTTTGGTTCGAGCAGTCATATTGATACTGTCAGGGTACCTTTTATCGTGACATAAACTCCTGCGCAAAATAGTCTGTCTGCTCAGAGACATAAATCTTTCTCGCATAGAGAGTGAAAAATAGATAAAGAAAACAAAATGGTAGTTAAGAAATCTGATCAGCTGAGACATTGTATTGGGAGAAACGGGAATAACATGTTATTTAATACTTAACACCTTTATTATATAGACCCATTGTCATTCCCCTCTTTTATACCCTAATACCATATATATATATACCTTACAGAGCTCTAGATAAGGGGCGTTTTGCATACATGTTCTAAATTCCTTATTTGACCCTCTAACCCTATGTTGTGGGTACTCAAAAGAATCGTCTCGGTGAGACGATTCTTTTGAGTACCCACAACATAGGGTTTGCTTTAATGATAAAAGAGAAATTGTGGGAAAAAGAGCCGAATACCCCTTCTTATCTGGACCTCTCTGCCTTACAATATAAATTTTAGGGAAATGTCCAAAGGGTTTATTTTCTCACAGGTTTTCTTCAACATTGTGTTTGATTAAACTTTCAGGTCTTAAACCCTTTCCCTCATACTACAATTTTGCAGCAGACGACTTTGAACATATTTTGTCAAAAAATAGAATTTTTTTATAATTGAATGGATAACCTATGACTTAAAAGTGGAAAACATTGTGGCAAAAGGGGAAATTGATCGTTTTGAGCAATTTCTTGTTTTGTCACTATGTTTTCAAAGAACCCATCTGCTGCAGAGGCGTTAAAAAGCGTCTATATGAGGGAAAGGGTTAAGCGCCGTGATCCAGGAGAGTCAATCTTGAACCCTTTCCCACATAAAACAAATCTGCAGCAAACAACTCAGGAAACATCTTAGTGAAAACAAACAAAAATCCCAATAATTGTAGGTATTGTTACTGAGAATAGTTGCAAACATTGTGGCAAAAGAAGAAATTGCTCATGATACAATTTCTACTTTTGCCACAATGTTTTCAAAAAGTGGTCTGCTGCAGAGGCATCAGAATTAAAGCCTCTGTATGTGTGAAAGGACTAACGGACATTTGTGGAAAATGAAGATAAAGAGCACATTAATAAACACTTTCCCACATGTATACAGATGTTTTCTGCTGCCTCTGCAGTAGACAACTTTTGAAAACACATTTTCAACTCTATTTCAAAACTCAACTTTATTGCTAATAAATTTTTCTTCAGATTATTTCGAAGTCGATTGCTGCAGATTTAAGATGTATGAGTCAAAGGGATACTTGGAGGAAAGCTACTACAACCATTATTTCAAGTCTTTCACACAGAGCCCCTGTAGCTCAGACAGTAGCGACGTGGTCTGTCAATCAATGGGTTGTGAGTTTGAACCCAAGCTCGGCCAATATTCTTTCTGACGCTAGACAAAAGTCCTTAGTCTTCCACCAATGGCCTAACTGTCTACGTTGAAAAGCAGCCAGTTGCTTGGAAGGATTGTTATGTGGATTACTACACTGGTGTGAAAAAGCCAGGAAACACATGAGTAGGTGAACTGGCCACCAATCAATCAATCAATCAAACAATCAATCAATCAAGTCTTTCATATGACCAAACAGATCAGACATTGGTGTACAACTCTCCAGGAAGACCCTTGAAACCCATTAACCCTTTTCCACATACAGCAAATCTGCAGCAGATTGATTGATTGATTGGGGTTTAACAACTTTTTTAACAATTTCTCAGTTATATCACTGCGGCCAGTTCACCTACTCATGCATTTCCTGGTTTTCTTACACCAGTACTCCACACAACAATCTTCCCAAGCAACTGGCTGCTTTTCCACATAGACTTAGCCCATTAGTGGAAGACGAATGACGCATGTCGCATTGACTTTTGTCAAACGTCAGAAAGAAAGTTGGCCGAGCCGGGATTCGAACTCACAACCCCTAGATTGACAGCCCCCGTCGCTACCGACTGAGCTACCGGGGCTCGGCCAAATCTGCAGCAGACAACTTTGAAAACATAGTGACAAAAACCAGAAAATTCTCCATAAAAGATAGCTTAATTGTTAAATAAAGTTGAAAACATTGTGGCATGAGCAATTTCTCCTTTGGCCACTTTGCTTTCAAAAGTCGTCTGCTGATATTGCATCAAAATGCGTCTGCAGGTGGGAAAGTATTAACCACCATGTCAGTTTTTATAAGGATGAAACAAAAGTTGCAGATCACTTCAAGCGACAGCCTCTGTAGTGTAGGATAGAATGGTACGGGAGGTTGCAGGTTTGATCTCCGGCCAAGTCATACAAAAGACATTAAAGATGGCAGTGATAGTTTTCCCTTCATAGGTCTCATCCAGGCTTGTTGGGTTCGCATTATGACAGAATCGCAAGTGTCAGGATAAATGGACCAGTTGCACAGAGGAAATGTCTGAATAACTGTAAATTGTTGAAAGCAGCATACGCAAGGACCTTTGCCTTCCTATGTATAAAGTCTTCCCATAATTATCATGTTATAAGTTTCAACAATGGAAATGGAGATGCAAAGACATAAGAATGATATAAATCATTCACATATACTACGAATCTGCAGTACACAACTTGGAAAGCATGTGGAATATTTCTATAAATGAAGGTTTAATTATTGAAAAAAGTTGAAAACTTAGTGGCAGAAGAACAAATCACACATTAAAGGGACTGAACACCATAACTTGGTCCAAAATCGTTATATTTTATACTTATTCTAGTTAATCCAAAATACGACGATATATATGTAACGGAATGTTGTAGAAGGTTGTACAAGTCTTGTTTTTTATTATTTCATAGGAAATAAGCAGTTAAAAAAACGTCCGCTCCGTGTTTTCCCGTTTAAAAATACCGTGGAATTTCCTCTTGCTCATTTGAATTTGTGGATTCAATTCGGCATTCTCTAACACTATCGACTCATTACATTCATGTATGCGTGAGTGTAAGGAACAACAACTCTGGGAAGGAGATTTTCAATTCGGTTGTAGTGATCACGTAATAAATATACAGCGATATTTTTAGATTTACTGGGTTAGTAACCCAGTAGATTTTACAATGCAAAATAACGAAAAATCTCCGCAATATTAATAGTGTGCATATATTGTAGTACATCAGTCAGCAAATCTCAATGCCTTACATGCAAAAACATCAAGGTAATAGCAGTTTTTAACAATTTTCTTTCTTTTCCGCCTTTTTCTCATATGGGATTCAGTCCCTTTAAGAGCAATTTCTTTATCCGTTTGCCACAATACTCAATCCTCAAAAGTTCTGTGCTGCGGATGAACAGAAATGTGTTGGAGATGGTTAAATAATTGATAAGGCCTGCAGACTAGAGATCTTCCAAACACATTATGAGAAAATTAAGAGGAAGAATAAAATGTGTGATCTTTTTCTGCAATGTCATTTACTTAGAATCAACAGTTGGCTTCACCCAGATTTAAGACACGATCATCCCAGATTTCTAAATTTTAAAAAAAATAGTCTATAAATAGCATTCCGGGTATCGGGTAAAATGTAATCCTATTTATGTTTCAATATTTACATTTTCAATCATTTAAATATTAATTCATATTTCAAGTGTCAAACTTTTTAAAATCAAATCTGAAATAGGATCAACTGAAGGATGCATTGAATTGAATTCTGTCCATCCGGGGTTTGATAAGACCTGATTGAATTACAGGATTAGTGACACTCTTCTCTTTTTAAACTTCTTAAGCATTTCCATCATAAAGACGCTTTCTGACGCCTCTGCAGCAGACAGCTTTTTGAAAACATAGTGACAAAAGAAGAAATTGCTCAAAACGAGCAATTTCTCCTTTAGACACAATGTTTCCCACTTTTAGTCATAGATTACGTATCCCTTCAGTTATAGATATTTTCTATTTTTTGACAAAATATGTTCAAAGTCGTCTGCTGCAGAATTGTCGTATGAGGGAAAGGGTTAAGCTGCTTCCAAAGTCAAACATCTTCAGAAAAACTTTGTAGTTCTAAATAATAGTATTGTTTTTTAGGAAGTTAGATATCACAATGGTGTTACGACGTTGATTTGGCTTGTGAGTGGTAAAGGGCTGGTGTTGATCTTTTGTTTCCGTTCAGTTAATAATATTAAGACTTGACAAAATTTGTATGAAGTTTACATAAAAATGAATTTTTGGGGGTAATTTTGAAAGGTCACTGATACTAAGAATAGATCACCTTTGTTGAGGCCACCAATGGCCACCTTAATTCCTAGCTATTCTGCATTTCGTGTTTCTAAATATTCTTTCGTTTTCACAACTTGTCAATAAACATCTTATCCTGTTTTGGATGTAAAGGCAAATATTGCCATCGGTGTCAGAAAGCTTCAAGTATTGCCATTGGTGTAGGGAAAGCTTCAAGTATCGCCATTGGTGTAGGAAAGCTTCAAGTATTGACATTGGTGTAGGAAAGCTTCAAGTATTGCCATTGGTGTATGAAAGCTTCAAGTAGTGCTGTAGGTAAAGGAAAGCTTCAAGTATTGCCATTGGTGTAGGAAAGCTTCAAGTAATGCCATTGGTGTATGAAAGCTTCAAGTAGTGCTGTCGGTGAAGAAAAGCTTCAAGTATTGCCATTGGTGTAGGAAAGCTTAAAGTAGTGGTGTCGGTGTAGGAAAGCTTCAAGTATGGCCATTGGTGTAGTAAAGCGTTAAGTATTGCCATTGGTGTAGTAAAGCTTCAAGTATTGCCATCGGTGTAGTAAAGCTTCAAGTATGGCCATCGGTGTAGTAAAGCTTCAAGTATGGCCATTGGTGTAGTAAAGCTTCAAGTATTGCCATCGGTGTCAGAAAGCTTCAAGTATTGCCATCGGTGTAGGAAAGCTTCAAGTATTGACATTGGTGTAGGAAAGCTTCAAGTATTGCCATTGGTGTAGGAAAGCTTAAACTAGTGGTGTCGGTGTAGTAAAGCTTCAAGTATTCCCATTGGTGTAGTAAAGCTTCAAGTATTGCCATTGGTGTAGTAAAGCTTCAAGTATGGCCATCGGTGTAGTAAAGCTTCAAGTATGGCCATTGGTGTAGTAAAGCTTCAAGTATTGCCATCGGTGTCAGAAAGCTTCAAGTATTGCCATTGGTGTAGGAAAGCTTCAAGTATTGCCATTGGTGTAGGAAAGCTTCAAGTATTGACATTGGTGTAGGAAAGCTTCAAGTATTGCCATTGGTGTATGGAAGCTTAAAGTAATGCTGTCGGTGTAGGAAGGCTTCAAGTATTGCCATTGGTGTAGGAAAGCTTAAAGTAGTGATGTCGGTGTAGGAAAGCTTCAAGTATTGCCATTGGTGTAGGAAAGCTTAAAGTAGTGATGTCGGTGTAGGAAAGCTTCAAGTATTGCCATTGGTGTAGGAAAGCTTAAGGTAGTGCTGTCGGTGTAGGAAAGGCTTAAAGTATGGCCATTGGTGTAGGAAAGCTTCAAGTATGGCCATTGGTGTAGTAAAGCTTCAAGTATGGCCATTGTTGTAGTAAAGCTTCAAGTATGGCCATTGGTGTAGGAAAGCTTCAAGTATGGCCATTGGTGTAGGAAAGCTTCAAGTATTGCCATTGGTGTAGGAAAGCTTCAAGAATGGCCATTGGTGTAGGAAAGTTTAAAGTATGGCCATTGGTGTAGTAAAGCTTCAAGTATGGCCATTGGTGTAGTAAAGCTTCAAGTATTGCCATTGGTGTAGGAAAGCTTCAAGTATGGACATTGGTGTAGGAAAGCTTAAAGTATGGCCATTGGTGTAGTAAAGCTTCAAGTATGGCCATTGGTGTAGTAAAGCTTCAAGTATTGCCATTGGTGTAGTAAAGCTTCAAGTATGGCCATTGGTGTAGTAAAGCTTAAAGTATGGCCATTGGTGTAGGAAAGCTTCAAGTATGGCCATTGGTGTAGTAAAGCTTTAAGTATTGCCATTGGTGTAGTAAAGCTTCAAGTATGGCCATTGGTGTAGTAAAGCTTAAAGTAGTGCTGTCGGTGTCAGAAAGCTTCAAGCACTGCCATCGGTGTAGGAAAGCTTCAAGTATTGCCATCAGTGTAGGAAAGCTTCAAGTTTTGCCATCGTTTTCAGAAAGCTTAAAGTATAGGCATTGGTGTTGGAAAGCTTCATGTATTTTCATCGGTGTCAGAAAGCTTCAAGTATTGTCATCGTTGTCAGAAAGCTTCAAGTATTGTCATCGGTGTAGGAAAGCTTCAAGCACTGGCCAGCTCCAGAACTGCATTTTGATTACAAATCTGGCACATCGACAAAAATATCTTATTAAGTATAGGTATGACCTTCATATCAAAAAACGTTTTTCTCATGAATACATACCAAAAATGTCTAATGGATTTGATAGAGACCACCTTGGTGGTGTAGAGGTAGAGAGTCTACCTAGGGTGCGGAAGGTTGCGGGTTCAATGGGTTTTCCTCCTTGCATGGGGCTCATGATTGTGGGGTTAAAATTAGTATTGTGACTGAGTACTATGTGTCAGGATAAATGAATCAGTAGCACTGGTAAATAACCCAAGAAACACTGTGATATAGCTAAAAAAATGTTGAAAATAGCATACAACAGCATTAACAAGAGGCCCATGAGGGCCCATGAGGGGAAGCTCTATTGTGTTCACAAGCTGTATTATAACAATTTTCGAAAGGAACCGAGCTCTCATGGATATCTAACTACTGTATAAGTTTGGTTGAGATACAATCAAAAGTGAAGACTGTATCGTGTTAACAAGAAATTGTTTACGGACGCATGCACGCATACACGCACGCACAACGGACAAATCGCCACGACATAAGCCCTTCTGGCCTTTGGCCAGTAGAGCTAAAAAAACAAAACAAAAAATTTATGTGGTAGAAACAAATTGAATTGGAAGGCCATGGCCATGTCAAGGACAGTTTTAGAAGGTCAAGGACAGTTATGCTTGCATGTTCATTCTATCAGTTGATTTACTCTAGAACAGGAAAGACATTTGTGGATATGGCCCTATAGCTTACTAGAACACGCCTAATGCATGAAATGATCCTCCCCTCTTGCAATGTTTTGAATATGTTTTCAAAATGTTGACAGCAAGCAAGACTTTGTGACAAACCCACTACTCACACTACAAAATAGAACAAGCAATACTTTCATTTGTGCAAATATTTCATTTTTTTCTAATTAGAAATCAGCATGGCAGAAAGTTTAATCATATCAGGTAAATGGATTGATGTCTTTTTAATTATCTACCTTAAATATATTACTCTTTACTAATTTGACAGCTAAAATTAATGGCTTTTGGAGCACTTCCAGTAACATTCCTCCAAATACAGCTAGCTGTCACAAAGCCAACTTTAAATTACATATTATATGTGAAAGATGGCATGCATGCTCTCCCTGAAGTTTGCGTGTTCTTGTCTTAACCATTTCCCACATACAGACGCTTTCTGAAGCCTCTGCAGCAGATGACTTTTAAAACATTGTGGCAACAGGAGAAATTGCTCATCATGAGCAATTTCTCCTGTTGCCACAATGTTTATAACTTTATTCAATAATTGTTCTTTCATATTTAGAGAGTTTCCATATTCTATTCTTAATTTATTCAGTCGTCTGCTGCAACTTTGTTGTATGTGGGAAAGGGTTAATTAATAAAGTAAAGTCATTGTTCGATGATTAGGAATAGAAAGTAGAAATGCATGAAGCGTATAGAACTCCACATGCATGCCTGACATAATGCACCAACTTGAAGTGACCAATGTGGCTGCGACAAACAATAGGCAATCAGGTTTTTATACTTACAAGGGGTCAAGGTTAAATACGATAAAACCCCAGGAGAAAAAAAAAATTAACCGCAGAGAAAAAAAAAAGGAAACTAAAACTGCACTTATCCAACACTTGCAGATTTCATGGAAAACATTGCGTACAATCTTGGTGCAATTATACAAAAGCAATAACAATAATCTTTCATATAACATTTGTAAATATCGTTATAATAGTATGGAATATAAAACAATGAAGGAAATAACATCATGCTCTTTCATACACAAAGTAGCTCCTTTTCGCTCAACATTTCTGTACTTATAAGGGAAACTCTGCAATAATTTCAGCATTTAAAAGGTAAATCATTAATCAAAAGTTAATCACTGACCCAGTGCTAATTAAGACGCGCCCATACCCCCCTGACAGTATCTTAAATTTCACCAATACCGTAAAGGTAAGACTACTATTGACGTCAAACGCAGTATGTATAACTTTCCCTCATATAGACGCTTTCTGACGCCTCTTCAGCAGACGGCTTTTTGAAATCATAGTGACAAAAGAAGAAAGTGCTCAAAATGAGCAATTTCTCCTTGTGTCACCACCATGTTTTCAAATTTATTCAATTATTGTACTTTCATTTAAAGGGAGTTCCCAAATGTTTTCAGGCATGTTCTCAAAGTTGTCTGCTTTAGATTCGTGGTATGTGGGAAAGGGTTAAAACTTTTCTCAACCCTTTTCTGAAATTCCAGTATATAGACGGAATTTGGCAGCAGATGAGGATAACATTATGGGAAAAGGAATAATCTACCAAAATTGATCAATTTCTCTTTTTTTTACCACCATGGTTTCATTTCTGTATTAGATTTAACACTTTTCCACATACAACAAATCTGCAGCCGACGGTCGACTTTGAAATTATATTGGTAAAAACATGAAAAATCTCTATAAATAAGAGTTCAATTATTAAATAGAGTTTAAAACATTGTTGCAAAAGGAGAAATTGCTCATTTTTAGCAATTTTTTCTTTTGCCACAATGTTTTCAAAAGTCATATCTGCTGCAAGGGCTTCAGCAAGTGTTAAACATATTGTTCTTTTCCTCAGACGATTTCAAAACAGGAGACTCTTAAAATATAGAATAAGGTAAATCAGGTTAATAGTATAAATATCCCCTTATTTCAATCAAAAGTAAATTTGAGCTTACCTTTGATGCAATAGCTATATAATATTTACAGATATATTACAAGATTTCTTGTAGATTAACATGTTTTCCACATACAGCAAATCTGTGGCAGACGACTTTCAAAACCTTTAAGCAAAACTTTGGAAAGTCTCGCAAAATGAATGTATCATTACTGAATAAAGTTGAAAACATTTTGGCAAATTTAATGGAGAAATTGCTGTCTTTGAGCAATATCTTTCCTTATGTCAGAATGTTTTCAAAAGACGATGCTGCAGAGGCTATAGAAAGGGTCTGTATGTTGGAAAGGGTTTAGAACAATATCATCAGAAAAGAAGCAAGCAGATTGGATTCAATTCACAGGCACGCCGTCCCTCTGCATTGAGAAGCATTTTCAATACTAACTGAGGTGACAGCTAGGAATATAACCCTTTTACCACATACAGTTGCTTTCTGACGCCTCTGCAGCAGAACTCTTTTGAAAACATTTTGGCAAAAGGAGAAATTGCTCATAATAACTTTATTTCTAAATTCATTCTTCTTTCATTCATAGGATTTCCATATTTTTTGACTAAATGTTTTCAAAGTGGTCTGCTGCAGATTATTTTGCTATAAGTGGGAAAGTGTTAAAAACACCCCTGGACTTCCAAGGAAGAATATATAGGTTACTCTGGCACTATTGTACAATACCATACTATATGGCCCTTTCCCACATACAACAAATCTGCAGCAGACAAGTAGGTAAACATCTAGGCAAAACATTGGAAAATATCTACAAGTGAAAATATAATAATTCAATATTGATTAACAAAATTGTGACAAAAGGAAAAATTGCTCATATCGATAGAAGCAATAATCTCTTTGCCTTTAAAAGTAGACTGCTACAGATTTGTAAAAATGTGTCTACAGGTGGAAAAGGAATAGTACTGTAATGATAATAGACTTAGTGAACTACTATGATCTACGCTTTCTTTGATCTTTCTATAGATATTCATATTTGTCAATAATTTCAATAACATTTTTTTACTAGGTCAACCCTTTATTTCATGTATTTGCAAATGTAGCTGTCCTTTGGAAAACAGTGTAGACCAGGATCAGTCTGAATATCAATGCAAACTGACCTTCATTTAAACTGTATGTTTTCAAATGATGAGCTATCTGTGTAATTAATGATGATCTAAGTTATTGAAACTTGCTTTAGGATTCTACAGAAAACGTAATGTCATAATTTGGTTTCAGGGTATATATTACAGGCGCCAAATTTTTTGAAACGCTCTCCAAGAGAGAGGTCTGGGTGGTTTAACCCTTTCCCACATACAGCAAACCTGCAGCAGACGATTTTTAAAACATCTAAAAAGAAGTATGGAAAATCTTTATAATTACTGAATAAAGTTGAAAACATTGTGGCAAAAGGAGAAATTGCTCATCATGAGTAATTTCTCCCTTTGCAACAATGTTTCCAGAAGTCGTCTGCTGCCAAGGCGCAAGAAAGTGTCTGTATGTGGGAATGTTTAAAAAATAAAACGCTGCGGTGGTCCTCCAATTGTTGTTTCTATTTTTGAAATTTAGTTTCAAACAATAACAGAATAATTTCTTTTTTAACAAAATGACTAATAACTATTAATATTTGTTTATTTATGTTTTGAAATTTTGGACAAATTCCAAAGCAAGAATTTAATTATGTCATGATAGAACATTGACATACTCAGACAAATGTCTGACATTAGGAATTGTATTTTTATAGCCAGGTATAAGGGTATGCTGCTATTAGCTAGCTTTTGTAACATTCTCTGATGATTTATTTTCAAAGTTATATAATTTGTTTATGTAGCCAGATATGTACAGCCAAACTTGTCATAAGCAGCCAGTACACAAGTTGGCTGCTCACTGAACACAGGTGACTGCTTATTTCATGTTAAATATAGAAGAACGGCTTGTTTTGGGTTAATCTTCATGTGGCTGCTTAACCCTTTCCCTCATATAGACGATTTCTGACAACTGTGCAGCAGACGGCTTTTTGAAAACATAGTGACAAAAGAAGAAATTGCTCAAAACTTTTAATCATAGGTTATCCATTCAATTATAGAGATTTTCTATTTTTTGGTAAAATATGTTCAAAGTCGTCTGCTGCAGAATTGTCGTATGAGGGAAAGGGTTAATACTAATTGGTTGCTTAACACAGGTGACCCCGCTAACAAAAGTTTGACTGTTCAAGCGAACATGGCTGATGACACAGCAGAACGTTAGCCAAGGGATATTAACAAAGAGGTCTATGGTTTGAACCCTGATCATATCTTTGAGGGACTGTTGCAACATGGGTATAAAGTAGCCAAGTAGTATATGTGTATGGGGACACTTACCTGGGCACTGTTACTGAACATGTTACTGTTGATTGGTTTACGATTGTTTGGTATTTTATGCCACTTTAACAATTTTTTCAGTTATTAAATGGCATTTCCTGGATAAGTTACCAGTACTACTGGACCATTTATCATGACACCTGACAGTCAGTCGTGAGCACCAAGGCGGGCAGCCATTAATTACTACCATTTTCAAAGTCTTTGGTATGACCAGATCGGGGATCAAACCTGCGACCTCCCACGTCTGAGGCGGATGCTCTTCCACTTCACTACCGTCTAACCAGCTGTTGTAGCAACATGATAGAGCATTCACCTCCAAGTCCATTGTTTAAGTCCATGCCATGTCAGGTCCTACCCTTTAAGATCAATTCAGATGCCAATAATCTATTACTGACCCACTGTTTTCCCGTTTTATCTTGGCAGGTGTGATAAACCTTTCCCACATACAACATATCTGAAGTAGAAAACTTTAAAAACCTTAAGGCAAAAATGATTACATGGAAAATCTCCTTTAATTTAAGTATTAATATTGAATAAATATTTAAAACATTGTGGCAGAAGGAGAAATTGCTCATCATGAGCACATCATGAGCAATTTCTCCTTTGGCCGATATGATTTCAAAGGGGTTGTCTGCTTCAGATGTGTAAGTATGCGTCTGCAGGTGTGAAAGGATTACATGAAGATGACCCTCATTAAGTGGTCAATGACAGACAGTGTCAATGGTTTACAGGTGAATAAGTTTATTTACTCAGGTGGGGTTTAAATTAACATAGATATTCGAGTTTACCTAACTTGGTTACTTTTATGGTGGTTCATTCACTTTCACTCTTTCCCACTTGCAGAGGCATTTTGATGATTATTTGCACCAGACGACATAGACTTGTGCAGAAGTTTTCTGTCATAAATTACATAAAATTCAAGCAAAACTTTAACCCTTTCCAAAATATAGATGCAGCCGTCGCCTTTTAAAAAATTTATGACATAACATGCAAAGTCTCCCTTTGTCACAATGCTTTATTCAATGCAAGACCTCGGGCTGAGGGTGTCTCGCCCTTCTAAGAAAATCAGATATTAAATGGTATCACTATGCAAAAAGAAAGTAAAGTTGATAAAATGTGAAAAAGTAAGTGTCTGTCAATGCATTGTTATCAACATGTCATGATAAATAATAAACTGTAAAAATTCTGTAAAATTATGACCTTGACCTTGAAAATTTTGACGTTGACAGATGTTCCATGACCAAACAATACATCTGACAAAGTTTCAAAAAACTTCCAGCAGGGGTTGCTGAGGTATAACCAAGGTTGAGTTACCTAACAAAGGTCAAGTTCTGTAAAATTATGACCTTGACCTTAAAATGTTTACGGATGTCCCATGACCAAACAATACATCTGACATTTCAGAAAGATTACATAAGGGGTTGCTGAGATAGGACTAAGGTTAAGTTTTGAGGTTAAGTTATCTAACAAAGGTCAAGTTCTGCACAATTATGACCTTGACCTGGAGAATTTTGACGTTGACGGATGTCCCATGACCTAACAATACATCTGACAAAGTTTCAGAAAAATTCAAGCAGGGGTTGCTGAGATATAAGAAAGGTTAAGTTTTGAGGTTAAGTTACCTAACAAAGGTAAAGTTCTGCACAATTATGACCTTGACCCTGAAGATTTTGACGTTGACAGATGTCCCATGATCAAACAATACATCTGACAAAGTTTCAGAAAAATTCAAGCAGAGGTTGCTGAGATGTAAGAAAGGTTAAGTTTTGAGGTTAAGTTACCTAACAAAGGTCAAGTTCTGCACAATTATGACCTTGACCCTGCAAATGTTGACGTTGACAGATGTCCCATGACCAAACAATACATCTGACAAAGTTTCAGAAAAATTCCAGCAGGAGTTGCTGAGATATAAGAAAGGGTCAAATTTTGCACAATTATGACCTTGACCCTGAAAATTATGACGTTGACAGATGTATCATGACCAAACAATACATCTGACAATGTTTCAGAAAAATACAAGCAGGGGTTGCTGAGATATAAGAAAGGTTAAGTTTTGAGGTTAAGTTACCTAACAAAGGTCAAGTTCTGCACAATTATGACCTTGACCTGAACATTCTGACATTGACAGATGTCCCATGACCAAACAATACATCTGACAAAGTTTCAGAAAAATACAAGCAGGGGTTGCTGAGATATAAGAAAGGTTAAGTTTTGAGGTTAAGTTACCTAACAAAGGTCAAGTTCTGCACAATTATGACCTTGACCCTGAAAATTTTGACGTTTACAGATGTCCCATGACCAAACAATACATCTGACAAAGTTTCAGAAAAATTCAAGCAGAGGTTGCTGAGATATAAAGGTTCAGTTTTGAGGTTAAGTTACCTAACAAAGGTCAAGTTCTGCACAATTATATAAATGACCTTGACCCTGAAAATGTTAACGTTGACAGATGTCCCATGACCAGACAATACAGCTAACAAAGTTTCAGAAAAATTCAAGCATGGGTTGCCGAGATATAGCTATTTGTAAAAGCGGCCGCCGTCGCCGGAAAAGTGACTGCTATGTCTCACTCCACTATCGTGGGCGAGACAAAAAGGAATCCGCTGTGGTCAAGTGGTTAGCATCGGGGATTTCCAAACCGGTTGTCCCGGGTTTCGATCCCCAGTCGCGGCACTACAGTCATGGTGGAGTGCCCTTGGACAAAGCACATTTTCTAGCCTAGTACTGGTTTGTTTACCCAGGGATCATGAATAAGTGAACTGTCGCCGTGATATAACTGAGATATTGTAGAAAGCGGCGTAAAACCCCAATAAATAAATATATAAATAAATAAATAAACTGTCATTGATGGTGAGTTTCCATATTTTCGCCTGGATGATTTTGAAGTCGTCGGCTTCAGACTTTTTGTCTTATAACCCTTCCCCTCATATAGACGCTTTCTAACGCCTCTGCAGCAGACGCCTTTTTGAAAGCATAGTGACAATAAGAAGAAATTGCTCAAAACAAGCAATTTCTCCTTTTGCCACAATGTTTTCTACTTTTAGTCATGGGTTATCCATTCAATTATAGAGATATTCCTTTTTTTGACAAAATATGTTCAAAGTCGTCTGCTGCAAAATTGTCGTATGAGGGAAAGGGTTAAACCAGGTCTCACGCAGCATGTCAACACTAGTGATATCATCGGGGTCTTTTGTTTGGACTTACATAGTTTTTTTGTCATATTTTAGCCTTAACCCTTGCCCACATACAACATTTCTGCAGAAGGCGACTTCGGAAACATATTGGCAAAGATATGAAATATCTCCAAAAATTAGAGTTTAATCATTAAAACGATTTGAAAAGATTGTGGCAAAAGGGAAAATTGCTCATCATGAACAATTTTTCCTTTTGCCACAATGTTTTTAAAAGTCGTCTGATGCAAATGCGTTGGAATGCGTCTGCAAGTGGGAAAGGGTTAATTTTTTCGGTCATCTGCTACAGATTTGTTGTATGTGGGAAAGAGTAAAATTATTTTGAGAAAGAATATGTAACACAAGAAACCGCTGAAGACGGTAAGGCCGGATTGTGGGCAATTTGACCTTGAAAATCGACAAACCAAGGTCAAGGTAAAAGTAACCATAGAAATTAATAGAACTTGTTACTGGTTACCTTCAGGCAAAGTTTCATGTTTGTAACCCTTTCCAGTGCTGAGATTTTGCCTCAACCTGTAACTTTAACCAAAATGTTGACGGACAGACGGACATCGCCAATCTATAGAATGGAATTGGTAGAGCAATCAGGCCAAAAAAAATATAATTTGACAGAGATGAACACAATCATTTTCCAACGTTATTTTCAAGAAAGTGCAGCAGAAGTGTCAAGATGTGTCTGCCTAACTAAAATGCTAAATTGTAATGCTAAAGCACCAAACAACCACCTACGGCCATTATAAATGGGAAGGGGAACAAGAGGGCCAAGATGGCCCTAAATCGATCACCTAATTGATAGTAAATTAGTAGCAAATATTTAACTGCAAATTTCTGGGAAAATTTTATCAAGGAGTGCAAATGAAACTGCGAGGAGTGGACACTTCTCAAGAAACGGCTTATCAGTAAAGGCCATTTATATCTTGAAATCTAACAAGAACTTTAATAAGAATGAAATTATAAAGTTTTTGTCATTTTGCACCTTTCCTGATGCCGCCTTGCTGCCCTGTTTTTCAACGAAATCAATATGGCTTCAACAGTTTATTTAGAGGGTCACTTAAGGAACATTTCTACCAATCGCACAAGCAGATTATAGAGGAAAAGGATTTTAAAATTTGGGTATTTTTCTCACTTTCTGATGCCGCAGCAACCAAAGGTCTCAATGGAATTTAAATCTTTGAACAATTTTGAAAGAGGACCACCAAAGGAACATTCCTGTGATGTTTTGTGGAAATTGGTCTATTGGAATGATAGGAGTTGGTTGTCATTTGTACCTAAAAGTTCAATTTACCCCTTTTGTGATGACGCCTGGTTGATATGATTGTGTAACCAATCAAAACGGCTTAAACAAATTAAATAGAGGATCATTACAGTAAGATTCGTATTATATTTTCTTAAAATCAGACAAACACTTTCATAAAAATGGAATTTTCAAATTTTGTCATTTTGCCCCTTTTCTGATGCCGCCTGACTGCCATGTTTTTCGACCAATCAGTATGGCTTGAACAATTTTTATAGATGGTCACCCAAGGAACATTTCTACCAAATTATATTTGAATCTGACAGGCAGATTCGGAGAAGATTTTTAAAGTTTGGATATTTTGTCCCCTTTCTGATGCCGCAGCAACCAAAGTTCTCAATGGAATTTTATTCTTTGAACAAATTTGAAAGAGGACCACCAAAGGAACATTCCTGTGATGTTTTGTGGAAATTGGTCTATTGGAATGGTAGGAGTTGGTTGTCATTTGTACCTAAAAGTTCAATTTAACCCTTTTGTGATGACGCCTGGTTGCTATTATTGTGTAACCCATCAAAACGGCTTAAACAGAGGATCATTAAGATTCGTATTATATTTTCTTAAAATCAGACAAGCACTTTCATAAAAATGGAATTTTCAAATTTTGTCATTTTGCCCCTTTTCTGATGCCGCCTGACTGCCATGTTTTTCGATCAATCAGTATGGCTTAATCAATTTTTATAGAGGGTCACCCAAGGAACATTTCTACCAAATAATATTTGAATCTGACACGCAGATTCGGAGGAGATTTTTAAAGTTTGGACATTTTGTCCCCTTTCTGATGCCACAGCAACCAAAGTTTTTAATGGAATTCAAATCTTTGAACAATTTTGAAAGAGGACCACCAAAGGAACATTCCTGTGATGTTTGGTGGAAATTGTTCTTGCGGTTCAGGAGGAGATGATGTTTAAAGCTAAAAGTTAACGATGGACGACGGACACAGAATGATCAGAATAGCTCACCTTGAGCCTTTGGCTCTAGGTGATCTAAAAAGACCACAAAAGTAGTAAAAGCGGAATGCACTAAATCATCTCAAAATAAATTGATTTGAATGAGTCAATCGGTAATCCAATACTTTGAGTCAAAGATTAATTGAAGTTAATTCCTTAAATTTCTGCTAAATGAGTCATTTACCCCCAAAAATGGGTTTATGTAAAGATCAAATGCAATAAAACAGGATTGTAAATTGAAATTAGGTAAATAATACAACCTAACACAATAGGCCATGGCAGATTGCAATATAACCCTTTCCCACGTACAACAAATCCGCAGCAGACGACTATGAAAACATCTGTGCCAAATCATGGGAAACATCTATAAATGAAAATATAGTAACTGAACAAAGTTGAAAACATTGTGGCGAAAGGAGACATATTGCTCGTTTTTGAGCAATTTCTCCTTTTGTTATAATGTTTAAACAAGAGCACCGCGTACGGCACAGACGCTCGACTGATAGGGAGAAAAAAAAAAAAAAAAACAAGATGTGTTTGTGAAACACTGATGCCCCCGAATGGTAACATCTAGGTCAAAGGTAATGGTCAAGGTCAAAACTATTGGTACTGAATGAAAGGTCTTGTCACAAGGAATACACATGTGAAATATGGTAGCCGTACCTGTTATGGTTGAAAAGTAATGGCCAAGGTTAATTTTTTTTTCGAGAATGGCAACATCTAGGTCAAGGTCGCAAGGTGAAAAACGTTGGTACTGACAGAAAGGTAATGTCACAAGGAATACACATGTGAAATATGGTAGCCATACCTGTTATGGTTCAAAAGTAATGGCCAAGGTTAAAGTTTTTTTTCGAGAATGGCAACATCTAGGTCAAGGTCAAGGTCGCAAGGTGAAAAATGTTGGTACTGACAGAAAGGTCATGTCACAAGGAATACACATGTGAAATATGGTAGCCGTACCTGTTATGGTTCAAAAGAAATGGCCAAGGTTAATTTTTTTTTTGAGAATGGCAACATCTATGTCAAAGGTCAAGGTCGCAAGGTCAAAAATGTTGGTACTGACAGAAAGGTCATGTCACAAGGAATACATGGTAGCCGTACCTGTTATGGTTCAAAAGAAATGGCCAAGGTTAATTTTTTTTTCGAGAATGGCAACATCTATGTCAAAGGTCAAGGTCAAAAATGTTGGTACTGACAGAAAGGTCATGTCACAAGGAATACACATGTGAAATATGGTAGCCATACCTGTTATGGTTGAAAAGTAATGGTCAAGGTTAAAGTTTTTTTCGTGCAGACAGGCCAAAAACTACATCTAGGTCAAAGGTCAAGGTCGCAAGGTCAAAAATGTTGGTACTGACAGAAAGGTCATGTCACAAGGAATACATGGTAGCCGTACCTGTTATGGTTCAAAAGAAATGGCCAAGGTTAATTTTTTTTTCGAGAATGGCAACATCTATGTCAAAGGTCAAGGTCGCAAGGTCAAAAATGTTGGTACTGACAGAAAGGTCATGTCACAAGGAATACACATGTGAAATATGGTAGCCATACCTGTTATGGTTGAAAAGTAATGGTCAAGGTTAAAGTTTTTTTCGTGCAGACAGGCCAAAAACTACATCTAGGTCAAAGGTCAAGGTCGCAAGGTCAAAAATGTTGGTACTGACAGAAAGGTCATGTCACAAGGAATACATGGTAGCCGTACCTGTTATGGTTCAAAAGAAATGGCCAAGGTTAATTTTTTTTTCGAGAATGGCAACATCTATGTCAAAGGTCAAGGTCGCAAGGTCAAAAATGTTGGTACTGACAGAAAGGTCATGTCACAAGGAATACACATGTGAAATATGGTAGCCATACCTGTTATGGTTGAAAAGTAATGGTCAAGGTTAAAGTTTTTTTCGTGCAGACAGGCCAAAAACTACATCTAGGTCAAAGGTCAAGGTCGCAAGGTCAAAAATGTTGGTACTGACAGAAATGAAGTTTTTTAAAGTAAAACATATTTTTATTAGAAAATACTTACCAGTCATTTAATACCTGATATATAATCTCAACACCGTTAATTCATCCAGAAAAGAAGCTCGCGCAGCCATGCATAGCCCTCACGCGTGTGTGATACACACGGCCGCCGGTAATACCGGCGCACGGGCCATGTGACCCCCACTTTTAATTTCACCGTTAACTTGCAGCGTTTAGTGTTGGGTGACGACGCGGGGTTGGGAGGCGGGAATCTGAAATGACTGGTAAGTATTTTCTAATAAAAATATGTTTTACTTTAAAAAACTTCATTTTTATGTCAAAAATACATTACCAGTCATTTAATACCTGATGACTTTGCAGCATCGGTCGGGAGGATCGTCCAACACAATGCCGGTCCCGAGAAATCGTAGCACTTGGTAAGAGTACCTACGGTACTACTAAATATAAACACAACTGTTTATGTATTTAGTAATTTGTGTATTAATTAGGTAAGTACTCGCTGAGAGTCCACTTGTGTGTCCAGAGAGGAATAATTTCTGATTGAAACGTTTTAAGACTTTATCAGAAGGATCTTATTACTAATTAAAGGAATAGGATATCCAGTGTTTGAATACGCTGCTGACATATCCTTCTCCTACCTGAGGTTGAATAACCCCTACTGTGGCTCTTACAGCCCTCGAATGTTTTATATAGAACTTAAGACCCTTGACAGGGTACAAGATCAGGTTATATCTAAGGGAACACAGTTCACAGAAAGGTTGTGAAATGTGATGGGTTAGGAAGCACCAAAGGCAACTTGGTCTCAGTAGGAATACAGGTTTATAAGAACGGTTGAATAACCATACGGCTGTAAAACCTGATGAAATTCGTTTTTACTGAAAGCAAAGAACTCACTTCCCTGATAGTGTTCGCCAAGCAAGACGAATTTAAGTCTCAGTTTATAACTTAAGAAGCGGCCGCTTCCGAAGAACGTAAAAGTTTGGAGAGAAATGGATCTGAACTTTGAAGTTAAGCGCATTGGAGCATCGAACAATAATTGTTGTGTTCATCGCCAAATCTTGAATGCGAGAGGTCGGCAACAAATGTAAGCATAAATTACTGATTGACGTACCTTAAAAAACACCAATCGGTAAGAACTGTCTACTTCTAATGAAGATGTAACGGTTATGTCGATAGGCAGGCCAGAAGAACGTTGAACTACGATCTCTGGGCCAATACTGTGTTTCTAAAGTCATTGTCAGGAAGAGAATAACGACACCGGAAGTTGACTCATTTGAATTATGGGGGCAATTCAGGGAGTAATAATTATTGCCAATCGAAGG
Organism: Serripes groenlandicus; assembly: GCA_031761405.1. Lineage (NCBI taxonomy): Eukaryota > Metazoa > Mollusca > Bivalvia > Cardiida > Cardiidae > Serripes > Serripes groenlandicus. Next base: position 14,186,096 of record JASEVX010000012.1, read on the forward strand.
ACTACTGTCTACTCTATTGATCATGTACATGTCCTAGTCAGTTAAGCCCTGTACTGTAATGAGTATTTAACACACTGCCCCGAACTGTAAACAATTCGGGTGTAGTATGAAGCATGTATCGGACCGTTTCCCTTAATTACTGATCCTTATCCAGGACATGGTAATCGGATTCTCTTATAGCGAATCGAGTCTGTCCGAAGGGCCAGCTCAACGAGAAACGTCCTACAACGAGTCTCTTGAGGGGAATAGATCCGACTTGCCCGTTTTGGGAATTAATTCTAAACGCAGGTAATCGAAGTGAAGTGTTTGAAAGGAACACTTCCCCGTTTACAAAGAATCGACGGTCATTCCTCGATGAAAAAGCAACCGGTACGTGGTAACAGGTGTCTGTTTGGTCTAAGAATCGCTCAGACAGCCGTTCCGGATTGCGTTCTTGATAAAACGGAACATTCCATTTTATTACTCGACCGTACTAGACGCAATCTGAGTCGATAAGTCTTATTCCGGTCTTCACCGGAACCAGACGAAAGACGGTTGTAGAAACCACCGAATGGAAGGTTGATACCCACTCCATGGCATTCCTGTTAGCTTAATAGAGAGGAGCGCTTCCCTATAGCCGCGGATTAGGGACAGTGCTCTACTTGGTTGTATGCCAACTTTGCTCCCGTACGGGGCTTTGATAAGGCAGGGCCAGCGGAAGCAGAAAGCTAGGCTCGAACTTAGCCTGTCTCTTGTGTCTTCACAGGTTGGGCTTCTAAGAATGCCTTTGCAGAAGTCACTGTACGTTCTGTCCCTGTGAACAATGTTGCCGCATACGCCGAAATGCGCCTATGGACGCAGTGAATGCAGTAACTTCCCACTAATGATAGTTTATTTAGAGTCCAGCTCTAAATTGTTAATCATCCGATGGAGCACTGAACCCGATATGTCTCTTATTCGTCAGACAAGACGGGGTCGTGGGTTTTACCCGACGACGTGCGGATTGACTAAAGCCGGTTCTGGACCGGAATGTCAGTGTCCGATTCGACATGGAGGAATCCTATGATCGATTGATTGTGGTTTAACGCCGTTTTAACAATTTCTCAGTTATATCACGGCGGCCAGTTCACCTACTCATGTATTTCCTGGTTTTCTCACACCAGTACTCCACACAACAATCTTCCCAAGCAACTGGCTACTTTTCCACAAAACTTAGCCCATTGGTGGGAGGAATCCTATGAAGGAGTCATGATCGAGGAATTTATCCCTTTTCCGAAGAAGAATGAGATCGCATGGAATCAACCTTCGGTCCGAGCTCACGTATGAGAGAGTTCACAGAGTGACTATCCTCTGGGAACGGTTGATCCCGGTAGGCCAGCATAGGGGATTGATTTATGAAATCAACTGAATCTCTCCCATGTAATACCGTCGGACATCGACTCGTCCCAACAATTGGTACGATGGGTATTACTTGGGAGGAGTGTAGTCCCTAGAGACGCACTCTCTCCTCCCTGGGGACCGACATAACTATTTGACCGGTACTCCCCATACCCGATGGCCGACTGTTTAATCGGCTATGTCCCAGCATACTGCCCGATTGACTGCCGAAAGGTTATGTCCTAAGACATTACCCGTTTGACCGGTGCCTTACTGGCTATGTCTAAAGACATTGCCCGATCTCCAAATGACTGTGTCCGAGGACATTTGTCAATTGGAATACTGTTGAATTCCGAAGAATTCATAGTTGAATTTTTGTTTTCACGGTGACCGTTTGCCCGGTAACCGTTTATGCCCAGTTAAGAGTTTGACTGCCCTGTGAACGTTCACGCGACAACCGTTTATGCCCAGTGATTAATTGAGTACTCGGTAGGCATTTGACTCATTCTCTAGCACTATCGACTCATTACATTCATATGAGTGTAAGGAACGACAACTCTGCGAAGGAGATTTTCACTTGGCTGTGTTCGAAAACACCCGGTTGTCCAATGCTTATGTCATAATATTGACAAAACGGTTGGAGTCAACTTGACTTAACGACTGCTCGTTACCCAGCTCTGGGAACGTTCAGTAATGGTAGCTCCCTCTGACCATTACTGACCGGTTGACTAATGATAGGCTGATGTGAGGCTGCTCTATCACTAGTCTCCAAAAACTTCAGACATTATAACTTGGCACTCTGTAGAAGTCCGAAGACTGCTGTACTGCAGAGTGTAGGTTTTGCTCGAAATCATTATAGGTTTAAACGACGTTTAAGCGTCAACCTTCGGGCATAACGTATTAGGCACCACCCTAAGTACTTCCTTAATGTTCTGCTGTAGAGGTCAACGCTCTACAGCCGGCTCGTAATCTGAAGGGGACTGCCCCCCCCCCCCCCGCCCCCGCCCGTCAGACGAGGAGGTGGGAGAGTGTCGAGCCCTACGATGCTTAACTCTAATCCGTCTTTCAACTGAAAGACACAACAGTCTTATAAAAGTAAGAGAAGGGATTGAAAATAATATTCAATCTTGGTGTACTTTATTGTTGTGTTAAGGTGTCGATCGTGTGATATGAACCTCCTCTCTCCGCAGTAGAGAGAGGTCGCACTGGATCGATCGTCGGCGCCGAACTAACCGTATGGGACGGTCTCGACCTCCCTTTCACGGAAAACCTGAGTTATTCCGATCGGGGGTTTGCCTTCTAAGGACTGCCTCTTCGAAAGGTGTCCTTCCGGGAACAGTGAATTCCCATCAGGTGGGTATTGCTGATCCCGGTAGGCTTGGTTAACCCGCCTATCACCGATCCGTTACATCTTTTGAAACGGAGCTTTGTATCGGGGAAGGAGTGTAATCTCTAGAGAAGTACCATGTTCCACTTGGAGACACGGAAACATTTCTCTGTCCTGTACTACCTATAACTGGATATCTGGGCCTTGTGCGTAATGACCAGTGTTTTGAATATCCGTACTCTTCTATTCTCATTCTTTTGAGGAGTGTAATCCCTACAGAAGAACACTATTCCCCTTGGAGAAAGGAAAGATTTATCTGTCCTGTACTCCTTATAACCGATGTTAGACGGTTGGATATCTGAGCCTGGTGCGTAATGACCAGTGTTTTGAATATCCGTATAGACCGGTTGTGCGAAGAACGAGTGGTACTAGCTTAACGACTGCTCGTTACCTTGACTGCCCACTGCCCGGTCGCGTCATGTTAAACTGACTGATAATTTGCCCGGTCGCGTCATCGCTAAATGACTGCCGGATTTGCCCGGTGACTGGTCGCGCCTAGGCGAAATGACTGACTGGTTGCCCGGTACCCGGTTACCCGGAGTCATATAGGTTTTGCTCGCAAGCATTACCCGGTTGACTAATGATAGGCAGTTGTGAAGCTGCTCTATCACCGGTCTCCAAAGAATTCTGTCCGCAGACATTATAATTTGGCACTCTGTAAGCGTCCGAAGACTGCTTACTGCAGAGTGTGGTGTTAGAGGTGGCCAATCAGTGAGGTTTCCCTTTGATTGACCCATGGCGTCTCCCGAAGGGTCAGCCCCAACACCTGGCGTCAGATAATGTCGTTCAGCAGACGGTTGCTCACTCTTGATGCCAACCATCACTGTGTCCGTACGGTTTCTGGCCCGAAGGCCTTTGTTTCCCGACGGAATAACAGACATCAGCCGCTGCCATCCGCTCCTCCATGTCCCGCGAAGGACCAGCCGAAGCTGAGGGGGAGCGGTCAGAGCTCCAGATAAGGGGCGTATGCATGTCTAAAATCCTCATTTGACCCTCTTACCCTATGCTGTGGGTATTGAGAACCCACAGCATAGGGTTTGTTTCCTAAGAGGGAATTTGTGGGGAAAATAGCTGATTACACCTCCTAATCTGGACCTCTGAGCGGTTGTGCGGAGTGAAGAAGGAACAGCTCTGACCTTCTGCTCACTCAACACAGCCGCGGAGTCTGATTGTTGGGAGAACCCCTCAAACTCCGCTTCACTCGTAGAGCTAAGAGAAACCTTTTTAGGGGTCTTCTTACTCTTCCAGCTTTTGTGAGTCCTCCTCAACCCAGACTGTTTCCAAATGGAAGCAGGCCAGGAAGAGAAGTACTCACAGGGTGAATCCTGTGTGTACTTAGTGAACGCAAAACAGGACAGACGCGTGTCTCATACAGCCGTTATGAGTCACGCCTCTGATCACCACTATGTGACATAGAATATATATGAAACAAAACAATTTATACGATTCAACAAAAAATATAATTTTTTTCTATTTTTTATTTTCTACTATACCCGTTGATCACGGAACGTATTTCAATGAAAAAGATTTTACAAATATTTTCCAAAATTGTTCATGTTTAATTAATATACATAATGTAATACAAGGCGATAATAATATATTATCGCTAATAGGGTCGGTGTAACTATAACTTCGTTGAAAGAATGAATGGCCATTACCGCACCCGATACGTAACTGAAATAGTGGGTGGGGTAACCCACCCGTGACTTCTCAGTTAGTTGTGTTCACAAAAAACAACTTAATTACAATTAGTAATTTACACAATTATGTTGTTAGGTTGTTAATGTAGTTGAATAACTGAATGAAAATAACTTGTTTAAGGCGAATGCCTTAAACAGACCAAGAAATAAAATATAAAAATCTTAGCTGTCAGTTGGTGTGTCCAGAAATTAAAAGTGGGGGTCACATGGCCCGTGCGCCGGTATTACCGGCGGCCGTGTGTATCACACACGCGTGAGGGCTATGCATGGCTGCGCGAGCTTCTTTTCTGGATGAATTAACGGTGTTGAGATTATATATCAGGTATTAAATGACTGGTAATGTATTTTTGACATAAAAAGGTCATGTCACAAGGAATACACATGTGAAATATGGTAGCCATACCTGTTATGGTTCAAAAGTAATGGTGAAGGTTAAAGTTTTTTTCGTGCAGACAGGCCAAAAACTACATCTAGGTCAAAGGTCAAGGTCGCAAGGTCTAAAATTTTGGTACTGACAGAAAGGTCATGTCACAAGGAATACACATGTGAAATATGGTAGCCGTACCTGTTATGGTTCAAAAGTAGTGGTCAAGGTTAAAGTTTTTTTTGTGCAGACAGACAGACAGACCAACAGACCAACCAACCAACAGACAGGCCAAAAACTATATGCCCACCGAATCGGAGATTCCGGGGGCATAAAAATGAGCTAAACAAAAAACCTTAACCGGACGACCACGCCGCCAGGGTCATGACAACAGCTCTCGTTTTTTTCAAAAGTCGAGCTAAAAAGTTGTCTGCAGCAAAGGCGTCAGAAAGTGTACTATATGTGGGAAAGGGATATCATGCTATACAGAATGGGTGACTTTTGAATACCCCAAACCCACACCTTCAAATCCTATTAGTCCTTTGTCTGATGCAAATGACTCTTGCTACCTCTGCACCATACAACTTTTTGAAATAAGGGGAAAAAAGTAGAAATGACCATCAGTCATATTAACCCTTTCCCTCATAAGACAATTCTGCAGCAGACGACTTCGAACATATTTTGTAAAAAGATAGAAAATCTCTTTAATTGAATGGATAACATAGAACTCAAAGTGGAAAACATTGTGGCAAAAGGAGAAATTGCATGTTTTGCGCAATTTCTTCTTTTGTCACTATGTTTTCAAAAAGCCGTCTGCTGCAGAGGCATCAGAAAGCGTCTATATGAGGGAAAGGGTTAAACTGATAGAATTGGCAACTATCAGTAGTAATAAATCCATAGATTTGACTTTAAAGTTAACATTTCTAAGATATTATAGCAATGTACAATAGTTAAAATTCAAAATTGATCAATTAATTGATTGGATTTAACCTTTCCTATTTTTGACGTCTCTGCAGTAGGTGACTTTTGAAAACATTGTGTGAACGGAGAAATTGCCCAAGACACGCAATTTCTCCCTTTGCCAGAATGTTTTCAATCTGCTTTCATTTATAGCTTGTTTTGAGCAATTGCTTCTTTTGTCACTATGTTTTCAAAAAGTCGTCTGCTGCAGAGGCATCAGAAAGCGTCTATATGAGGGAAAGGGTTAATGTCGTTGTGCACAGTATATCAGTCATACCATATGGCTCTCTCATTCAAAGTTTCTCTGATAAAGTCAACTAACTGCCTACCGTTTCCAATGGAGGTCAATGAAGACAATTTAAAGAAAAATTTAAAAGTTGATTCGCATGTATACATGTGCAAATACAGGGCAATAATCCCTCTCTTATGACACATGCAACAAATCTGCAGCAGATGATGACATTGCAAATTATATCTAAGCAGAAGTATGAAAAATCTTTATAAATAAAAATATAATTATTAACAAGTTGAAAACATTGTGTGCGCAAAAGAGAAATTGCTCAATGTGATAAATTACTCCTTTTGCCACAATATTTCCAAATGTTGTCTGCTACAGGGGCATCAGAAGTTGTTTGTTACTTTGTGTCCATTACACACAGACAGTTTATCCCTAAATTGCCTCATACGACAATATTGCAGCAGACGACTTTTGAACATATTTTGTCAAAAAATAGAAAATCTCTATAATTGTATGGATAACCTATGACTAAAAGTGGAAAACATTGTGGCAAAAGGAGAAATTGCTCGTTTTGAGCAATTTCTGCTTTTGTCACTATGTTTTCAAAAAGCCATCTGCTGCAGAGGCGTCAGAAAGCGTCTATATGAGGGGAAGGGTTATGCAGGGTTATGCAGGGTGGGAAGGTTCTGTTATAATGATGTGAGAAAGGGATAAATTTGCCAGTCTTTAACCCTTTCCCTCATATAGACGCTTTCTGACGCCTCTGCAGCAGACGGCTTTAAAAACATAGTGACAAAAGAAGAAATTGCACAAAACAAGCAATTTCTCCTTTTACCACAATGTTTTCCACTTTTAGTCATAGGTTATCCATACAATTATAGAGATTTTGTATGTTTGAACAAAATATGTTCAAAGTCGTCTGCTGCAGAATTGTCGTACGAGGGAAAGGATTAAGCATCTAAAATAAGGTAGCTCGGATTATTATAAACTGTCAACATTTTTATCAGTTTGGTTTTTCCCCAAGCAGGTCACATCCATTTTGATGAGTCACAAACAGAGAGACACACCTATATCCTAGGTAATTGAATCCGGTCAAATGACTTCCTTTATGACGAGATACAAAAGTATGTGTTTCATTGATAGCTGAACCCCTTTCCCACATGTATGTATACGACAAATCTGCAGCAGACGACATTGAAAACGTCGAGGCAAAAGCACAGAAAATCCCTTTAATTGAATCCGGTCAAATGACTTCCTTTGTGACAAGATACAAAAGTATCTGTTTCATTGATAGCTTAAATAACGCTTTCCCACACGCATACAACAAATCTGCAGCAGACGACTTTGAAAACGTCTAGGCAAAAGCACAGAAAATCCCTTTTAATATGAAAGAACAATAATTGAATTGAGTTTAAAACATGATGACAAAGGGAGAAATTGCTCAGTTTGAGCAATTTCTTCTTTTGTCGCCATGTTTTCAAAAAGCTGTCTGCTGCAAAGGCTTCAGAAAGTGTCTATGTGAGGGAATGGGTTAATGGATTAATCTCTCCATTCAATTCCCTAATAGAACCTGCAGCAGAGTTCACACATCGTCTGAGCGATGCCAGTGGCAAGGAAGGCGAAGACATCGAGATATACGTCGAGCTCAGCTGTCCAGACATACCAGTCAGCTGGATGAAGAACCGAATGCCACCTATCAAGCCGAGCGAGAGAATCAAGATTCTGTGTGAGCGGTACAGACAGGTGCTCCAGATTCTTGACGCTATTCCATGGAAAATCTCTATACAGGAAAGTTTAATTATTGAAATGAGTTGAAAATATTGTGACTAAACCCTTTCCCACTTGCAAACGCATTTTGCCGCATCTGCAGCAGACAACTTTTGAAAACATAATGGGTCAAAGGTGAAATTGCTCATCTTTTGACAAAATATGTTCAAAGTCGTCTGCTGCAGATTTGTTGTATGAGGGAAAGGGTTAAAAGGAGAAATTCATTTTGAGCAGACCATGGATTAACCAATTAAAATATTGAATAGAGTTGAAAACATTACGGCAAATGGAGAAATTGCTCATTAAGTCGTCTGCTGCAGAGGCGTCAGAAAGCGTCTGTGTATCGGGGATAGGGTTAAGTAAAAGGAAGACTTGCTCAAAAAGAGCAAAGTCTCCTTTGGCTTTGTTTCCCTCATAATGTTTTCAATTTTGTTCCAAATTTATACAGTTTTAAAGCAGGTGACTTAAATGATGTATCAAGGTATAAATTAAGGATACAGTTTACAAATTACCCAATTTTCTGTTTTAGACTTAAATGATGTATCAAGGTATAAATTAAGGTTACAGTTTACAAATTACCCAATTTTCTGTTTTAGACTCGTTCAAATTGAAATAGTTGCAGGAATACAATGAAAAATCAGGACAAGTCTGAATTTAAAAAAAAATAGTAATTGTGAGAAAAAAAATTCCCCTATCCCACAATGCTTTCTAAAGTCATCTACATTAAAATTTTGTCAATAGTCAATTTGATTTATAAGAAGTTTAATATGAAAATAATTTGATATTTTACAAACATATATCCTGTTATTTGAAATTGAGTGTGCATCAATACATGTAAAAAGGAACAACAAGTGAATCAGTCAACCCTTTCCCACAGACAACAAATCTGCAGCAGACGACTTTAAAAACATGCTGACAAAAACCTGAAAAATATCCATAAAAGATAGCTTAATTGTTAAATAAAGGTGAAAACATTGTGGCCAAAGGAGAAATTGCTCATTACGAGCAATTTCACCTTTGGCCACAATGTTTTCAAAAGTCGTCTGCTGCTATTGGATCAAAATGCGTCTGCTGTTTGGGAAAGGGTTATTTAAGGAAACTCAAATTTCCCCTTAATATGATCTACTTTACAACAACCACAAAATGTATTTAAGTGAACCTATTTCCTGCTTTAAATACCTCGATCAATATTTACTCTTTCCCACAAACAACAAATCGATTACTTTGAAAACATGCTCACAAAAATATGTAAAGTCTCTTTAAATGTAACTTTAATTATTGAATACAGTTAAAAACATTGCGTGGCATAAGGAAATATTGCTCATCTGAAGCAGGGAAAAGGGTTAACAAACAATAAATATAAAGATCAGCATGCTCAGAAGTGTGATCTAGTCTTTGTGGTGTAGCAGTTTGTTATGTAGCTGTCACATGGTGCCGGCTACGCCTACACTGTGCCCCTGTGTGGTAAATTTCATGCAGCAGTGGAACATGATGAGGGTACACAGCGGGGGTTAGCGGCCGGTGAGACTTGGCGAAAGATTTGGGCATGCCCAAAACTTTCTGAATGTGGTTACAATTAGTGGAACAAGGTAAGAACCCGGTATGAGGATGGTAAGAGGATGGTTACATCGATAATAATGACGGTGGGCCGGAATGAGGCTGTTATGGACCCGTTCATGGGGCAGTGAGAACGGTGATGTGTCATTTTTTTTATGAGAGAATGGGTTAACTCTTTCACTCATATAGACGCTTTCTGACGCCTCTGCAGCAGACAGCTTTTTGAAAACATAGTGACAAATGTTTTCTACTTTTAGTCATAGGTTATCCATTCAAGTATGGAGATTTTCTTATCCATTCAAGTATAGGGATTTTCTATTCTTTGACAAAATATGTTCAAAGTCATCTGCTGCCGAATTGTCGTATGAGGGAAAGCCTGTTTTAAAGGTCAGTTTTCATGGCGGCCTCGATAATCATCCTGTAATATTAACTCGAATGAAATAGCGTGTCATAACATTCGTATCCATTTGTCCTGTTGTCAATAAAATTTTGTGACAAGTTACCATTGCTCCAGCTTTATATTTATTTGATAACGGGAGTTTGTAAATCCCTAAACCCTTCTTTTTAAATGTTCAACTCGTGATTCCTGGGTAACTGTTCAGTTCCTAAGATACCCAAGTTATTAACCCTTTCCCTCATATAGACGCTTTCTGACGCCTCTGCAGCAGACGGCTATTTGAAAACATAGCGACAAAAGAAGAAATTGCTCAAAACGAGCAATTTCTTCTTTTGCCACAATGTTTTCCACTTTTAGTCATAGGTTAATTATCCATTCAATTATAGAGATTTTCCATTTTTGGACAAAATACGTTCAAAGTCGTCTGCTGCAGAATTGTCGTATGAGGGAAAGGGTTAAGAAATACCTCTGCCATGTACAGATGGATTATTCCAAACCAAGATTAAAACCTATGTACAGATATAGATAGCTTTTGATATTTTGGTTCGGAATAATGTGAAATCAAATACTGTTTTTGCCAGTTTTGTAACTTCTTTGAAATATAAGTTTGAAACCTGGTTCGTAAAAATCTATTGAGTAATATAGGTTATTGACCCTATACTGTGAAATCATCGTTGGACCGAGTTCTTGGGTTGACGTTGCCGAGCTTGTGAGGCTACGTTCGCTAAAGAACGAGGTCCAACGATGATTTCACAGTACAGGGTTAATAACCTTTTTATTGCATACTTTCATATTTTAAACTATTAAGTTTACACTGTGGATTTTTTTTATTTCTAGAGTTGAAAAATCTGCTTCGAAAATCGAAAAAAAACCTGATTGTTTACATATATGTAATCATTTTGTTGAAAATGCCGTTTTGAAAAGTTGAATTATAACGGTGACGTATAATGTTTTTAAATTGTTTGTCAATATGTTTTCAAAGTCGTCAGCTGCAGATTTGTTGTATGTGTGAAAGTGTTAAACTCGTATTGCAGTTTTAAACTCTCAGTTTCCCAGAATTAGTCTGATGTTTAAACATGTGACAGGACGAAACAATCGTTTAAAACGGCGTTTATCTAATCAATCGATCGATCTTTGTCTGACAGATGTTTCCAGTGCAGACAACATTCAACACTTTTCCTCATACACATGTTGTATGTGTGAAACGGTTAAACTTGTATTTCGGTTTTAAACTCTCACAGTTTCCAAGATGTTTAAACATGTGACAGGACTAAACAATCGTTTAAAACGGCGTTAATCTAATCAATCATTCGATCTTTGTCTGACAGATGTTTCCAGAGCAGACAACATTCAACACTTTTCTTCATACAAACGCTTTCTAAAGCCTCAGCAGCAGACAACTTAACCCTTTCCCTCATATAGACGCTTTTTGATGCCTCTGCAGCAGACGGCGTTTTGGAAACATAGTGACAAAAGAAGAAATTGCTCAAAACAAGCAATTTCTATTTTTGCCACAATGTTTTCCACTTTTAGTCATAAGGTCATCCATTCAATTATAGAGATTTTCTATTTTTTTATCAAAATATGTTCAAAGTCGTCTGCTGCAGAATTGTCGTATGAGGGAAAGGGTTAATACTGCAAAAGGAGAAATCATACAACCTTTGAAATCATTGTGGAAAAAGGAGAAATTGCTCATCATGAGCAATTTCTCCTTTTGCCACAATATTTTCAACTGTATAAATTTAATAATTAATCTTTCGTTTATAGAGACTTTTTCTGTATTTCTCGTAGATGTTTTCCAAATCAACTGCTGCGTATTTTTTGCATGTGGGAAATGGTTAAACGTTTTTTCAGTTATAATCACAGCTTTTCCAGGATAAAGTACAAGTATTGCCGTTAAGTTTTTCATGACATCACTGCAAAGTTTTACCCCTTTGCCACAGATGGAAACTTTCTGACGCCTCTGCAGCAGATGACTTTTGAAATCATTGTGGCAAAAGATGAAATTACTAAAAAAAATAGCAATTTTTCCTTTTGACACTTTTATGTATTTCGACCCTTTTCAAACATCATACTACATTGTAACATTTATAAGAGTTTTTCTATATTTTTTCAAAATCGTCTGCTGCAGATCTGTCGTATGTGGGAAAGGGTTACGCCACATGTACCCCTTGGCAAGGTACATGCACTTCCTTGGTCTAAATTCCACCATTACATCATACGAAGCGCAGAGACTCCTCCAGCACACTTTAAAAATCTCTTTCTTGTCCATATTTGGTAATAGGCGCACTTAGACCTCATTTAGACCATCCATAAACAGGAAATTGGCCCTTGAAAAAAAGGAGTTGTCAGAGAAAGATCTTGATAAAGTGCCTACAGATTTAAACCCTTTTACCGATTGCAGACGCATTTTGAAGCATCTGCAGCCGACGGCTTATAATCATATTGTGGCAAAAAGTGAATTTTTTAAACTCGATTCATTCATTCATTACATTTTCATTTAAAAAGATTTTCAACCTATTTTGCCCAATTGGTTTTCAAAGATTTTGTTTGTTGCATGTGGGAAAAGATTAACCCTTTCCCAATTGTAGACGCATTTTGATGCATTGGTAGCAGGCGACTTTTGAAAACATTGTGGCAATAGGAGAAATTGCTCATCATGAGCAATTTCTCCATTAATGCCACAATGATTTTAACTCTATTTAACCCTTTCCCTCATACGGCATTTCTGCAGCAGACGACTTTGAACGTATTTTGTCAAAACATAGAAAATCTCCATAATTGAATGGATTATGACAAAAAGTGGAAAACATTGTGGCCAAAGGAGAAATTGCACGTTTTGTGCAATTTCTTCTTTTGTCACTATGTTTTCAAAAAACTGTCTGCTGCAGAGGCATCAGAAAGCGTCTATATGAGGGAAAGGGTTAATAATTAAACCCCCCATTTATGGAGATTTTTCAAATTACTTCTAGGTTGTTTTCAAAGTTATCTGCCGTAGATTTATTGTATGTGGGAAAACGTTAATTGGGTACTAGTTTTGACATAGGGGCAAATATGGCTGGCAAATATGGCTGGCAAATATGGCTGACAAACATTGTTTTATCTTTGTTCTTTTTCAGAGATGCAATAGAAAACTTACCATGAAGCGGCAACCCTGTTCTGGTTCCCTGATAGACCGCATTCAGACATCTTTGATTGTTTTGTATTGTGTTTTATGACGCGTTCCAACAATTTTTTTAAGTAATATCATGGCATTTGATTAAGTTACCAGTACTACTGGTCCATTTATTCTGACATCAGCGGGATGGTCAAAATGCAAGCCCAAAACGCTAAGTGCTGAAGAAAGAAAAGCCACTTATTTACCATTTTTAGCTTGTCTGTTTTTAGAAGAAAAAAGTTGGGTTATTGTGATCCCTTGGCTTCGTTGTTGTCATCTGCGTCGTCACAAAACTTTAACCTTACCTCATGAATAAACAAGAGGCCCAAGAGGGCCAGTATCGCTCCACTGCCATTAGGCAAACAAAAATTCTCCAAACCGCCCTGCCCCATGGTGGCCATGTTTTTTTACCAATCAACATGACTTGAAAGAATCTGATAGAGGGTTAGGTTAAACTAGGAATATTTCTACAAAATTATTTGAAAATCAGCCAGACACTTTCGTAGAAGAAGATTTGTTAAGTTTTCACTATAGCCATATAAGGCAAAATAGCCTGGCCCACTGGCGGCAATAGTGTTCAACCGATCTACATGGCTTGAAGGAATCTGATAGAGGGTCACACTAGAAACATTTCTACAAAATTATTTGAAAATCAGCCAGACTCTTTCGGAGAAGAAGATTTGTTAAGTTTTCACTATAGCTATATAAGGCAAAATAGCTCCGCCCCTGGTGGCCATAGTTTTCAACCAATATACATGGCTTGAAGGAATCTTAAAGAGGGTCTCCCAAGGAGCATTTCTACAAAATTATTTGAGAATCGGCCTGACACTTAGGAGGAGAAGATTGTTTCACTATTTTTTTCTTTCGGTTGCCATGGAAACCAGAATTTTGCATGGATCCAAAAATTTGCAGGAGTTTAGGAGAGGACATTGAGAGGATGCTTCCTATGAAGTTTCATCCCAATTGGCCACATGGTTAGGGAGGAGAAGTCGTTTGAAGCAAAAAGTTTACGGACGCACGACGGACAATTTGCCATGACATGAGCAGCCAGTGGAGCTAAACAAGAGGGCCATGATGGCCCTTGAATCGCTCACCTGATTTTTTATTTATTTTTCACTTTAGCTATATAAGCCCCGCCCCCTGGCAGCCATAGTTTCCGACCAATCAACTTGGCTTGAAGGAATCTGATAGAGGGTCACTCTAGGAACATTTCTACAAAATTATTTGAAAATCGGCCAGATACTTTTGGAGGAGAAGATTTTTTAAGTTTTCACTATAGCCATATAAGGCAAAATAGCCCCGCCCCCCCTGGCGGCCGTGTTTTTCGACCAATCAACATGGCTTGAAGGAATCTGGTAGAGGGTCATCCAAGGAACATTTCTACAAAATTATTTGAAAATCTGCCAAGCAGTTTGGGAGATGAAGAATTTTGAAGTCTTTTTCGTTTCGTTGCCATGGAAACCAGAATTCTGCATGGATCCCAAAAATTTGAAGGAATTATGGTGAGGTCATTGAGAGGATGCTTTCTGTGAAGTTTCATCCCAATTGACCTACTGGTTACTGAGGAGAAGATGTTGAAGATTTTTTAAGTTTTCACTTTGGCGATATAAGGCAAAATAGCCCCCGCCCCCTGGCGGCCATGTTTTTCGACCAATCAACATTGCTTGAAGGAATCTGATAGAGGGTCACCCAAGGAACATTTCTACAAAATTATTTGAAAATCAGCCTGACACTTATGGAGGAGAAGATTTTTTAAGTTTTCACTATAGCCATAAAAGGCAAAATAGCCCCGCCCCCTGGCGGCCATGTTTTTTTGACCAATCAACATGGCTTGAAGGAATCTGATAGAGGATCACCCAAGGAACATTTCTACAAAATTATTTGAAAATCGGCCTGACACTTCTGGTGGAGAAGATTTTTTAAGTTTGCACTATAGCCATATAAGGCAACATAGCCCGCCCCCCCCTGGCGGCCATATTTTTCGACCAATCAACATGGCTTGAAGGAATCTGATAGAGGGTCACCCAAGGTACATTTCTACAAAATTATTTGAAAATCGGCCTTACACTTTCGGAGGAGAAGATTTTTTAAGTTTTCACTATAGCCATATAAGGCAAAATAGCCCCGCCCCCCCTGGCAGCCATGTTTTTCGACCAATCAATACGGCTTGAAGGAATCTGATAGAGGATCATCCAAGGAACATTTCTACAAAATTATTTGAAAATCTGCCAACCAGTTTGGGAGAAGAAGAATTTTGAAGTTTTTTTCGTTTCGTTGCCATGGAAACCAGAATTCTGCATGGATTCCAAAAATTTGAAGGAAATCTGGTGAGGTCATTGAGAGGATGCTTTCTGTGAAGTTTCATCCCAATTGACCCACTGGTTACTGAGGAGAAGAAGTTGACGCACAACGCACGACGGACAAAAGGCGATCACAATAACTCACCTTGAGCAAAGCTCAGGTGAGCTAAAAAGGATTAACATTTTGAATAGAAACTTATGCATGCATGTACAATAATTATGCATACCAAGTCACATAAATCTGGCTTTAATAAATATTTAGTAATGCCTCTTATTCCACATGCGAGCGTTGGTGTTCGCTCCGTGGCGCTCTAATAATCTTTTTGACTGTTAATTTGGGACTGTAGTCCGTGGTTCGCATGGGTCTTCTGAATGAAAGACTGAGTCACATGGCTCCTGAATTGATAGCCACCTTCTGTTATAGGCTGAGCTATCTCAGGGATTCAATTTATATCAGTGTGCCCCAGAGGTCCAGATAAGGAGGGGGTGTACAGCTCTTTCCCCCACAATATCTCTCTTATTATCCAACGAAACCCTATGTTGTGGGTACTCAAAAGAATCCTCTCATTGAGACGATTCTTTTGAGTACCCACAACATAGTGTTAATGGATGAAATAAGGATTTTAGAGCAAGCATTTATAACGTTCCTTATCTATAGCTCTTACAGGTGCCAAAATTTTACTTTTTTTGCATATAATTATGTGCACCATGACATTAATGAGTTTCATTATTGGTATTCAAATACTTAAAAATGTCCTTTAGATTTTTTGAAAGGTTCTATTTATCCAATTCATATTCATAAGCATGCATACTTGTACAGGTTTTATGACCCATTACCCCAGAAGTGTTACTTAATCCTTTCCCTCATACGACAATTCTGCAGCAGACGACTTTGAACATATTTTGTCAAAAATTTGAATATCTCTATAATTGAATGGATAACCTATGACTAAAATTGGAAAACATTGTGGCAAAAGGAGAAATTGCTTGTTTTGAACAATTTCTTCTGTTGTCACTATGTTTTCAAAAAGCCATCTGCTGCAGAGACATAAAAAAGCGTCTATTTGAGGGGAAGGGTTAACCCTTACTTACCTTATACAAACGCTTTCTGATGCCTCTGCAATATACATTTTTTGAAAACATTGTGGCAAAAGAAGAAATTACTCAAAATCTTCAACTCTTTTCAATTATTGTAACCTCATTTATAAAGATTGTTCACATTTAACTGAGGTGCAGATTTCCTGTATGTGGGGAAGGGTTAATCCTATCCCACATACAGCAATTCTGCAGGAAAGGACTTTTGAGCCCATAGGCTATAATACGGAATAAAAAACCTTTCAATTAATGTATATAATTATTGAATTTATGAATTGAAAAATATGTTTTCAAAAGTTGTCTGCTGCTGCATTAGGACAACACATCATCTTACTATGTAACTTGGACTCAACTTAAGAAAAGAAATACTCCTAATTTACACTGGTTAGAATTTATCTGTTCAACAAATCACTTTAACCCTTTCCCACATACAACAAATCTGCAGCAGACGTCTTTGAAAACATCCAGGTCAAAACACTGAAACTCTATATAAATGACAGTAAGATTACTGGAAAAAGGTTCAAAACATTGTGGCAAGATTCTACTTGTGTCAGTGTTTTCAAAAGTCGTCTGCATATGGCACAACGTGGGAGCTACGCGAATTATTTCTGGATGGAATTAATCGGTATTGAGATTATATATCAGGTATTAAATGACTGGTAATGTATTTTTGACATAAAAAGAATCTATATATGGGAAAAAGTTACTTTGCTGTATGCAATGCTGAAGGTGCATTAATACTATTTTCAAGAGTTCCAGTTTGAAGATACCAAGACCCTTTAACCATTCGTTATTATTAAGGGTTCTGTCCTGAAGATTTGTTTGTTTGGAGTTTAACGCCGCTTTCAACAGCTTTGGTCATATCACGGCGGTCAGTGCACCTACCCATGTTTTCCTGGCTTTCCCACACCAGTACTTACACAACATTCTTTCGAAGCCACTGACTACTTTCTCACATAGATCAGAGGTGAGAGGCAATGGAAAACATCGCCCGAAAGAATGTCGCCGCAACCGGGTATCGAACCCGTGACCTCCAGATCACGAGTCAGATACGCTACCAATTGAGCTACCCGGCCGGGCCTGTCCTGAAGAGAAGCGCTGTTTGAGTTGTTTTAGGTTTTCATATTTTCCCAGGTCGACTGAATAAAAGATAAATTGTAGGATCAAATTGGGTCCATTAATACCACAGAGTTTTATTATGCCAACGCTGAATATTAATTTTTATATTTTAATTGGGGCAATGGGGGTGAGAGATTGAAGGCTCCAATTTGCATCACAATAACACTTTACAAAAGACCATAAAACTTCATTTAAAAATGCTAATTCATTCAAAAACCACTTGCAGGGCTATGATTATGTCATGTAATAACATATTAAAATAAACTTTGCATAAATTATGTCATAGCCAGCCTAAGCCAGCATGACCTTAGAATCCTGTCTGTCTTGTATAGGATTTCCTTGTATTCGGGTTCAACCCATTGCCTGAAGTAACAAATAGGTTTAACCCTTTCCCTCATGTAGACGCTTTCTGACGCCTCTGCAGCAGACGGCCTTTTGAAAACATAGTGACAAAAGAAGAAATTGCTCAAAACGAGCAATTTTTTCTTTTGCCACAATGTTTTCGATTTTTAGTCATAGGTTATCCTTTCAATTATAGAGATTTTCTATTTTTTGACAAAATATGTTCAAAGTCGTCTGCTGCAGAATTGTTGTATGAGGGAAAGGGTTAAATCTTTCCCACATTTGGCAAATCTGCAGCGAAGACTTTGCAATCATGAATTCTCTCTTTTAACTGTAAGAACTTTTTTTTTTAATAAAGTTAAAATCATTGTGGCAATAGGATAAATATTGCTCATAATCAGCAAATTCTACTTTTGCCACAATGTTTTCAAAAGTCTGCTGCAGAGGAGTAAGAAAGTGTGGGAAGACTAACACTAGTTACTCTTCCAAATAGAAAACATCTGATGAAAATAATGAAAAACTTGGACAAATAAATGTTGAATTGTGAAACCAAGTGATTTAACCCTTTCCCACATACAACAAATCTGCAGCAGACGACTTTGAAAACAGTGATTAAAACCTGAAAAATGTCCATAAAAGCTTAATTGTTAAATAAACTTGAAAGCATTGTGGCCAAAGGAGAAATTGCTCATCAATTTCACATTTGGCCACAATGTTTTCAAAAGTCGTCTGTGAGCTGCTATTGCATCAAAATGCGTCTGCAGGTGGAAAAGGCTTATTGTATGTCGGTGGGGAAACAGTAACTTGCAGATTACCTGAGATTATGTTAGTTGAGTCATCTGCAATGAAAACATTTAAGGTAGAAATGTAGAACAACAGAAACAAGATATTTGTGGAACCCTCATATAGACGCTTTTTGACACCTCCGCAGCAGACGGCTTTTTGCAAACATAGTGACAAGAGAAGAAATTGCTCAGAACGAGCGATTTCTCCTTTTGCCACAATGTTTTCCAAAGTATAGCCAGGACACAGGAATGGTGGTACAATATACAATATGTCGCAAAATCAATTGGCCATAAGTAAGTAAATAGTAAGAAATGCAAGTACAAAAGTGTAAACAGTTATATATATAATATGCGCATCTCCTCTTGTTAATCATGCTTTTCTTAACCCTTTCCCTCATACAGCAATTCTGCAGCAGACGACTTTAAACGTATTTTGTCAAAAAATAGAAAATCTCCATAATTGAATGGATAACCTATGACAAAAAGTGCACGTTTTGTGCAATTTCTTCTTTTGTCAGTATGTTTTCAAAAAGCCGTCTGCTGCAGAGGCGTCAGAAAGTGTCTATATGAGGGAAAGGGTTAATGTGTCATTGAATATCACCCCATGTAATTGCTAAGAAACAGCCTGGACTTGAATTAAGTTGTATATCATACAATATAAAAATTCAAGAGGCCATTAATCAGTGAAAAATCATTCAGCGGTAACATGTTTATAACATGCACTTCTCCTAATTATAGTGAAGCTTCCCTTTAAGTATCATTGAATTCCGGCCCAGTGGTTGCTGAGGAACCGTATCTCTGCTTAGATATCTGAGGAATAGACTAAACACTCATTCTCCTATGTCATATCATATAATAGAGTAATAACTCTGTGAAGTTTCATCAAACTGAAAAAAAGGTGATAATATACTCTCAGTTTCCCAGATGTAACATGTGACATGACTAAACAATCGTTTAAAACGGCGTTAATCTAATCAATCGATCGATCTTTGTCTGACAGATGTTTCTAGAGCAGACAACATTCAACACTTTTCCTCATACACATGTTTTATGAATGAAAGGGTTAAACTTGTTTTTCGGTTCTAAACTCTCGCAGTTTCCCAGATGTAACATGTGACAGGACTAAACATTTGAATTGAATTTGAGGAACCATTATCTGCCTAGATATCTGAGGAATAGACTAAACACTCATTCTCCTATGTCATATCATTAATAGAGTAATAACTCTGTGAAGTTTCATCAAACTGAAACTAGGTGATATAATGCATGTATCCCCTCTTGTTAATAAAGCTTCCCATAAAGTTTTAGTTTGTTCGTTTTATTGGGGTTTTACGCCGCTTTCAACAATATTTCATTTATATCACGGCAACAGCTCACTTATTCATGATCCCTGGGTAAACAAACCAGTACTAGGCTAGAAAATGTGCCTTGCCCAAGAACACTCCACCACAGTGTCCGATAAATCCATTGCCCGGAGCCTGCGGGCTACCAAAATAATTGCTCGGGCTACTGTCATTTTCAAATGAAAGCCCGGCGGGCTACTGTTTATTCCCGTGTCTGGTAGCCCGGCTTAATTACTTACACACATGTCGTGTATAAACAGTGACTGTATGTTACATGCGAAAACCACTCGCTGTGACCATAAACAAATCAATATAAGTAGGCGGAGTTACCCACCCAGATCGAGTGGTTTCAGCCAACTGAATCGCGTCAGTAATAGTCAATTAACGTGATATATATACCCATTACGGCGGTCCAATAATTAGTGACCATTGTTCCCTTGGGCTATGTGTTAATCCATGAATGATTGCGAATAACCAATGAAATTCAAATATTCCCTTAAATGTATTTTGATCCATATTTCTACTTTCGGTATGCGATGTTTGCAAACTGGTGCAGACCGGTTCAGAAAGGCGGAGAAGAAAATTGTCGCCATGCAGAAGTTAATAAATTCGATCCAAATATTAAAGACAATACAATACGACCACTTCTAGATCTTATCTTGCCGTTAATCAAATATGAAACACCTTCATAATCGACATAGTATTCGTAATATCAAAGAAAATGTTTGGGATGAAATCTATAATGAATAATAAATGCCCAATCACGGCTTTGTTTACCAAAATTAATTAGCATAACCGGCGGGGAAAAAAATCATAAGACTTAATAATTGCGATTTCATTGGAAGAAATGAGAAAGTGGGTCAATGACGTAGGGAACCATGATTAACATTGCGCAATTATCAAAATGGGGGCTATGTTGTAAATGATACGGTAACACATGAAACAAATTTAACATGTTTCATGTGTTACGGTATTATTCGCGTCATTGTTTTTGAAAATATTTTATGATTTAACCCTTTCCCTCATACAACAATTCTGCAGCAGACGACTTTGAACATATTTTGTCAATAAAAAAAATCTAATGGATAACCTATCACTAAGTGGAAAACATTGTGGTAAAAGGAGATATTGCTTGTTTTGATCAATTTCTTCTGTTGTCACTATGTTTTCAAAAAGCTGTCTGCTGCAGAGACGTCAGAGAGCGTCTATATGAGGGAAAGGGTTAATAACTTCATTGAACCTGATAAATTTGACTTGGTTAATAAAATTGAATCTTATTTAATATGTCGTTCTTTGTAAAACTGACACTTGTATCGTATGCCCTGTTTCGGTGAGGGACCTAAATCGGTGACCTCCAATTTGAAGAGTTTATACTACATCATTTGATTTTTTGGTCTCAAGTTTAAAAATTTCTGTCAATAGCTTTTAAATCTTTTGTAAATATGGATAAAATACATACATTTTATGCAGAATATTTCAAATAACCTTGTGAAAAATAATCTTGAAAAACTTTAGTACCAATTTTCTCCTATCTGTTAAGCTCCACCAAAAAGTCTCTTTTCCAAATTTCATTTTTTTTTAAACTGAATGCTGCACTTCAGGTCTTTTGCAACACAGTCATGTTATTTGAAATTGAATTGGTCACTACCCTTAAATCATGTACATCATCCTGGTGTGCTCTTAATATTATGTTTGTACAGAAGTAGAAAACAAAAATAATCATAAAACACTCATTGGCATCCGCGATATTTCGGGCTACCAGCTTCCAAATCTGGTAGCCCAGTGGGCTACCAAACAATTCTGAAATTTGTCGGACACTGCACCATGACTGTCGTGCCGCGACTTGGGATCGAACCCGGTCAAGTTTTAGTGAATTCAAGTAAGCGGTTAAATTGATCGATTGGGGTTTCACACCGTTTTTAACAATTTCTCAGTCATATCACGGCGAGCACCTACACATGTATTTTCTGGTTTTCTCACACCAGTACTGCACAGAACAATCTTCCCAAGCAACTGGCTGCTAGACTAACCATTACTGAGAAAAAAGTTGTCTATAGCTAATTTGTTGTAATGTGGGAAAGAGCTAAATGATTTTGGCAAGTGATCTGAGGCAGCCGCATTAACCCTCTCCCACTAACAGACTGACGCCTCTGCAGCAGACAACTTTATAAAACATTGCAGCAAAAGGAGAAATTGCTCATAATAAGCAATTTCTTGCTTTGCCACCATCCCTTTCCCTCATATAGACGCTTTTTGATGCCTCTGCAGCAGACGGCTTTTTGAAAACATAGTGACAATAGAAGAAATTGCTCAGAACGGGCAATTTCTCCTGTTGCCACAATGTTTTCCACTTTTAGTCATAGGTTATCCATTCAATTATAGAGATTTTCTATTTTTTTGACAAAATATCGAGGGCTTGGTGTGAAACGGTTGTAACTAAAAACATATTTTGAAAACCCGGGTTTAGGGGCGATTTTGACCCCTTTGTAAACAATGCAAATTTAGGTGCCATTGCTCAGAACGAGCAATGGCACCTAAATTTCCATTGTTTACCAAGAAAAATTATTTAACGCTTATAAGGACTTCATGGCGAGGTGATTAACCTTGGTAAAAAAATCCCAATTTTAGTTACAACCGTTTCACGCCAAGCCCTCGATTTGTTTTAAGTAATCTGCTGTAGAATTGTCGTATGAGAGAAAGGGTTAAAAATATAAACTTTCATCTATTGAGGTTTAACATATATTTCGAGGGCTTGGCGTGAAACGGTTGTAACTAAAATCTGTATTTTTTTACCAAGTTTAATCACCTCGCCATGAAGTCTTTATAAGCGTTAAATCATTTTCTTGGTAAACAATGGAAATTTAGGTGCCATTGCTCGTTCTGAGCAATGGCACCTAAATTTGCATTGTTTACAAAGGGGTCAAAATTGCCCCTAAACCAGGGTTTTCAAAATAGGTTTTTAGTTACAACCGTTTCACGCCAAGCCCTCGAATTTTGCTATGAAATGTTTTCAGAGTCTGTCTGCTGCAGATTTGTTGTACGTGGGAAAGGGGGGTTAAAAGATGTTTGCACGAGGAAAAAGGTTGCGGAATATGCCGCTGTTAGGACAACTTTGAAATGTCTTCCAGTTAATTGAGAGGGGATGAAGATTTGTTAGGATAAGTCAGGCCAGTGTTTGACATTTGAACGCTTTTTATCTTGGTGACCTTAAAGGGTATTAGGAAAGTGGCTGAAAATTACTTTGTGGAGTCCTGCTGTTTGGGGACAACTTATTAACCTTTAATCTTATTTGAAACTTTTGAGTCTTCTGCTTTGATTACTTCAGGACGAACATTTAAATAACGAGGCAAGATGAAGTATACTTTTGATGCAGAGTTGAAAAACACTGTGGGCAAAGAAGAAATTAATCGATAATATTATGAGCAATTTCTCCTTTTCCTGCAATATTTTCAAATCTGCAACAAAAAATTCAAAAGTCTTCCGTGTCAGTTGAAGGTTTTATCTCTTTTCCACATACAACAAATCAGCAGCAGATGACTTCGTCAATATAAAGGTACACACATGAAAATTCTCTATAATTGAAAGTATTATTGGAAAAACCCTGAAAACTTTATGAGCAATTTCTCCTTTTGTCACAATATTTTCAAAAGTCGTCTGCTACATTAGGGTCAGAAAGCGTCTGTATTTGGTAAGGGTTACAGGTATTAGAAAGTCTCTGAAAATTGTTTTGAACAATATCCTACTGTTTGGGGACAACTAGCGATGGAGTCTGGATTTACAAGTATGAGGAAAACTGGCCTTATCCTATTTCCTTAAACTGCAGCAGAGGACATTTAAAAACATAGTAGCAAAATTAAACATGATTGCTCATGATGAACAATTTCTCCTTTTGCCACAATATTTTCAGTCTATAATAATTTAACTTTCATGTATAAAGATTTTTCACCAATCTGCTACAGATTTGTTGGAAAAGGTTATAGAATTTGGGGACAGTGATCTATGAAAACTTTGAGTGATACTGACAATGTCCGACAGCATTGCAGCAGATGTCTTTTAAAATGGTCACATAAAAAAGTCAAATAACCAAAAATCTGCAACAGACGACTTTCAAAACATATGCACTATCTCTTTAAATAAAAGTGCAATTAATGAATACATCTATGAAAAGGATGTGACAAAAGAAGAAATTGCTCACCGATCGTCTGCAATTTCTGCTTCTACCAAAACGTTTACAATAACCGTCTGCTGCAGATGTGTCAAAAAAGTGTCTATATGAGGGAGAGCTAGGGATAATGGATGAAGACAATTTATTAACATAAAAAGTAACAAAAAATCCAACTATAGCCGACGTTGATCATGTAACAATGCATATCCTTGACATGGCCATGAAACCCGACTTCCATTGTTGACCCTTTACAGGATACAAATGACATTAACCCTTTCCCTCAAATAGACGCTTTCTGACACCTGTGCAGCAGACGGCTTTTATGAAAACATAGTGACAAAAGAAGAAATTGCTCAAAACGAGCAATTTCTCCTTTTGACACAATGTTTTCCAGTTTTAGTCATAGGTTATCCATTCAATAATAGAGATTTTCTATTTTTTTGACAAAATATGTTCAAAATCGTCTGCTGCAGAATTGTTGTATGAGGAAAAGAGTTAACCCTTTCCCTCATACGACAATTCTGCAGCAGACGACTTTTGAAATTTCGTAATAACCAATTTTTGTCTTTTGCCACAATGCCTTCATTTCTATTGAAGTAATAAACTACCTTTTACACAGATTTTCCATACCATTGACAAAATGTTTTCAAAGTCAATCACTTCAGATTTGTTGTATGTTGGAAAGGTTAACCCATTTCCCAATTGCAGACGCATTCCGACGCATTTGCAGCAGAAGACTTTTGCAACAATGTTTTCAACTCTATTTGATGATTAAATTCTCATTAATTGAGATAATTCACATTTTTGCCAACATGTTTTCAAAGTCATCTTGGTTTGATCCCCAGTCGCGGCACTACGGTCATGGTGGAGTGCCCTTGGGCAAGGCACATTTTCTAGCCTAGTACTGGTTTGTTTACCCAGGGATCATGAATAATTAAAATTAATTGCGCGCTAAATGACCTTAGCTGTCGATGCGCCATAAAACAATATACATTCATTCATTCAAAGTCATCTGCTACAGATTTGTTGTATGTTGGAAAAGATTAAGACCTAATACAATGTGAATCACTGGCCAAACCACTGTTTACAAGAACAATACAATTTATAAATGATGCTTTATATGCAATATGATGATGATGTACAACAAACAGTACAAAGCGCAAAATACAAAAGTACAAACAACAGTCATGATCAAACAATAGAGTCATAATTGTTGGTTTCATGTTTTCATTGTTTAATCATTGACACACTTCTTACCCTTTCTGACGCTCCTGCAGCAGACTAAATTTGAAAACGAAGCGGCAAAAGGACAAATTGCTCCTTTAGCCACACTGTTTTCAGGTTTATTAAAAAATTATACTTTCATATTTCGAAGTTTACCATAGTTTTGCCTAGATGTTTTCAAAGTTTTCAGCAATTGCTCCTTTTGCCACAATATTTCAAAAGCAGATAGTGCTGCAGTGGCGTGAGAAAGCGTCTATATGAGGGAAAGGGTTTAAGAAATTTGTAAATATTTTTGTTCAAGATATTTTTAAACTCATCTGCTGCAGATTAGTTGTATGTGGGAAAGGCTTTATTATCCAAAGTTGAGGAGAGAAGGAAGTTTCTAATTTTCATCCGCTTTTCTAACCAGGACTGCATGTATAGATCTGTATAATGTACATTTATAACCTTTCCTACTTATGACAAATCTGCAGCAGCCAACTTTTAGCCATTTCCCTCATATAGAAGCTTTCTGACGCCTCTGCAGCAGACAGCTTTTTGAAAATATAGTGACAGAAGAAGAAATTGCTCAATACAAGCAATTTCTCCTTTTGCCTTCATTTATAGAGATTTTCAATTTTTTGACAGTCGTCTGCTGCGGAATTGTCTTATGGGGTTAAAGCATATAAGAAAAAAATTAAAAATCTCTATACATGGAAGTATAAAATAATGAAATGAGTAGAAAAAATTGTGGCAAAGGGAGATGTTACTCATGATGAGCAATTAACTTCTCCATTGGCTACAATATTCTAAAAGTCGTCTCCTGCAGATGTGTGAAAAGCGTCGGGCTGGAGGTAAAGGGTTAAGACGGTAAATATAGTTAAGCTGAAAGGGAAAGGTCCACTTGTGCTGTCTCATTTAATCGTAAATGACTAATACTTATGTCCTTATTCCAAGACCTCTTAGGCTGAGCCCTAGAAGATCAGTCAAAAACAAGGTAGTTAACCCTTTCCCTCATATAGACGCTTTCCGACGCCTCTGCAGCAGACGGCTTTTTGAAAACATAGTGACAAAAGAGGAAATTGCACAACACGTGCAATTTCTCCTTTTGCCACAATGTTTTCCACTTTTCGTCATGGGTTATCCATTCAATTACGGAGATTTTCTATGTTTAAATAATATTCAAATGCGGATCAAAATGCTGGATAAAGACCGAATAATCTGGGATGTCGACAGAACTGTTCAGGGGTGTCCATGAACTGATCCAGGGTGTTCAGGGAACCATTCCGGGGTGTCCATGAACGGATCCAGGGGGTTCACGGAATCATTCCGGGGTGTCCATTGAAACTATCAGATCATCGCATCACTTTTTTTTTTAGATTTCCATGGAAAGTATCCCTGGAAAGTTGTCCGAATACTACGGGGATTTTCCGGGGAACATCTGAATAATTCCTGGAAAATCTACAGCTGGGTCAAGGTTTAGCGGACACAGGCTGTCAATCAAGGGTTTGTGAGTTTGGCTAACATTCTTTCTGACTTTTGACAGAAGTCATTAGTCTTCCAACAATGGGCAAACAATTTGCCAAGACTTAACAATATTTTTTTTGGCCATCAGAAATTTGGAACCCTCATTTGTAAGAGATGCATTATGAAACATTTAAAGCTCACAACTTTTGAAAACATTTTGGCGAAAAAGGAGAAATTGCTCTTAACGAATGATTTCTCTCTTTGCCACAATTTTTTCAATTCTAACCATCTTAATATTTATACTTTTAATCACAGATATTTTCATTGTTTTATGCCATTATGTTATCAGACCGCCTCGTTGATAAATTGTTCACCTCGGGTTCACTTAAGCTCGATCCCCGGCTGTATCATACCAAAGATAAAAGTAATGGTTTTTCCTTCCTCAGTACTACAGAGTGTGAGGTTAGCATCATGATTAGACTAGACGGTGTAAAGGATACATGGACAAGTAGTTATGGTAAATTACCAAGGAAAAGCCATGATATAACTGGAAAATTGTTGAAAGTGGCATAACATACCATACAAGCAAACTAGGTGTTGATTGCTGCAGATTTTGGAATAGGGTTGAAATAAAGTATTATAGGTCAAATATGGAACCCTCATTTGTAAGTTCTCGCTAGGAGAGATGCATTATGAAACATTTAAAGCTCACAACTTTTGAAAACATTTTGGCACAAAGGAGAAATTGCTCTTAACGAATGATTTCTCTCTTTGACACAGCTTTTTCAATTCTAACTTAAACTTAATATTTATACTTTTATTCACAGATATTTTCCATAATATATGCCATTATGTTATCAGACCGCCTCGTTGGTAAATTGTTCGCCTCAGGTTCGCTTAAGTTTGATAAAAGTTATGGTTTTCCTTCCTCGGCACTACGGAGTGTGGGGTTAGCATCATGATTGACTAGCTCGTGTAAAGGATACATGGACAAGTAGTCATGGTAAATTACCAAGGAAATGCAATGATATAATTGGAAAATTGTTGAAAGTGGCATAACACCATACTTAAGTAAACTAGATGTTTTCTGCTGCAGATTTTGGAATAGGGTTGGAACAAAGTATTATAGGTCAATAACCATTTCCCACCTATAGATCCATTTTGTCACATAATGATCTGCAGCAGACGACTTTTGAAAACATCATGCCACAATGTTTTCATATATTTTCAGTAATTATACCTACAGTTATAGACTTTCCATATTTTTTAGTAGACATTTTCAATGTCGTCTGCTGCAGATTTGCTGTATGTGGGAAAGGGATAAGCAATGATTATGCTGAAGGTTCCAAACAAACAATTAAAGTCCATCATTATTCTATGAATGTTTTAATGCTTAATGGAACAGTAAAGGACAAAACATAAATAGCACCAACATTGTTTAGATTTTTCATAAAAAAACTGAAGGTAAAAAAACAGTGGTTTAACCTCAATTTTTAAAAAAAGTGATTATAAGACTTTCACTTTAATATTATCCAAATAACAAAAAGTCTTAAAAAAAAATACATAAATTCCGAAGTTTGTTTTACAATTTCTGTGTTTTTCTTGCAAACAGTGTTATACAGAAATTAAAGCTTGAAAGCAATTATTATGATTATTACAGACCAACAATGTAAAAGAGAAAATCTGGTTGTATCTGTTCTTAAACAATTCCTGTTAAAATAAATAACAAATCTAATATACAAGAGATATTTGAAATTGAAACAAAAATATTCATCTACAATTATTCCAAAGTAAAAAAAATCTACCATACAAATTATAAAGAAAGATCTAACAAATAACTATAACAAATGGGACAAGGTAAGAGTTCTTAAACTTTGTGTCAGCTTCAATGTGTATCTTTGGTTTCATATTAAATTATATTCATGCAAAATATTCCTAACCACACCTTGTTGCAAGGTTTACTTTCTATTTTTTTGCATGATGGCATCAGTTTACATATTTTCAAAATCAGCAGTGATAATATTTCATTAGGGTTTGTGTTCAAGGCACTTATTTAATATACCGAACATATTTGATATTATTCAATTCCCTAAATTGTGGAAACAATGTCCATTGTAACACACTCTTCGTCTAGTTCTGTTATAGCACTAGGCATTCTTTTAATATTGTTTAGATTTCTTGAGTCTAGTGTTTTTACCATCACATCTTCTGATGTCAACATCTGCCGGATAGACCGAAGGTCCAGTGTGTTTTTGTTTCCACGGTAACTATTGTTTCTATGGAGATCTGTGTTTCTATTTTTATTATCATGATCTATTCTTCCTTTCCAAATCTCATTATCACAGATTTCGAAGATTGTCTTCCCAATGGAGTTGTTTGTCGTATTATGATTATTATGACAGTGAATGGCACGAGGTTTGAAACTGGACACATTTCTGTTAAATCCATCCGTTTGATCAGATGAATCTGTATAATTAAGATCACGTCTTACTTGCTCGGAAGAAGACACAAAGTTCAGATGAGCGTTGTCATGAATGTTGGATGAGTTATGGGTACAATGTGAACTGTGGGAAGATCGGCTGGAAGAGCTGGAGTATTGAGAGCTTGCCGTCGTGGAGTACGAGTCATCATTATCACTACACATGTGACAGTCAGTATGTTCATACATCACTTGTTGTAACTCATCGGCTTCGGCTATGGATGTCATAGAATTCGATGAAAATATACTAGAAGCTTCTGTTGATGATGTTGAAATTCGTTTTAAGTTGAGACCATCCTCCTCGGTGACCAATGACTCATCGATTGATCGTTTCGATTCTTTATAGTTGCAAACATTTTCCCGTTTGGAACCAGGTAACAATAACGTCACCGAATTTCTCTTTGATCGCAGTGTGGAAGGAAGTGATCCACGCAAACTGTTGTTTCTACGGAATGGAATAGCTCCAACGTCAGTATTATTGTCCTCTTCGTTTCCAGTTCTACTTAAAAGAGCATTTACACCGTGGTCAATTTTCAAATAATGACTGTGTCTACGAACTAATTTTTTAGTTGGTTTTTCTTCCAGATAGTTTGTAGGAATAGGTCTTGTTATCATCTGTTCTGAACTATAACCTGGCTTACTTTGTCCTAAGATATTTTCTGCCCGAACTCTGAAGATATATCTGGTTTCGGGATTCAGGTTTCTGACGTGATAACAGGTTCCCTGACATGTACTGGTGTGGATCTTCCACTTCTTGTCCTTTGTAGTACAGCTCTCAACTTGATAGGCAAGAATCTTCCCAGAATTCATTGGTGATAACCATGACAACGTGATGGAATTATGAGTAATGTCCTTGATTTTTGGGATTCCTTCTGGTGGACTAGGTTTCCCTGAAAATATAATAAATAACATTCAATCTTTATGAAACCAATTCCTATATTTGATTTAATATTATCAGAACTGTCCATTTTGAAAATATTGTTGGAAAAACGACGTCTTCAAAGCCATTTCTTTGCAAAAGGTAACCTCATGGCAGAAAAGAGCATGTCAATTTTTTTTTTTTTAATTTATAACAAATTTTGCTTCACTAAATACTAATGCTATATAATACAAGAGCATATAATTTGCACACAGTCTGTACTTGAATGCACCAAAGTGCACACAAATCTTTAATTACAGGATGGTTCATATTGCAGTGGTGTAAAATTTACTACCCTTTAATTATGTTGTCATATTCATTGTAAAGACTAGACATTCTAACCTGAATTAATTACATGTCATAACCAAATTTACAATCGGCTAATTATAGGCCATGCAGTTGTACCATTTACATCTCATGAGTAATACAAATTCTTCACTGAAAATCCGAAGAAAACATTTCAGTTGGTAAATAAAAGATGCCAATGCTTATTTGAGCAATAACTTTGTTTGCCTTCATTTTTCATTATTCATAAATATTTACAAAATCAATAATTACATGCATTGATTTGTGTGCTTTAAGTATAACATCAAGCTGTCCATTGACTGGTCAATGGGGGCACGGACTTTAACCGTAATGTGTACGGTAAAACTCTTATAAAAGGGACTTATTTTGAATAAAATGATAACAAAAATATGGACAAGAAACAGTTGTACAACCAACTTGAAAACATCAATGTGACGCAAAGATAAATTGCAAATTATGTGCAATATCTCCTTTCTTTATATCACACTATTTTCAAAACTTGATTACTGTGGAGGCATCCAATATTGCCTGTTCCAAGTAAAGGTAGAAAGGGTTTATAACATTGCACTTGCTTTTATTAGTATAATGCATAATGCCAGACTGGCAATATCAATAATATCTTTAATCAATGGATATTGTTTTACAACCAGTCTAGGTTAGTAATTAAGATATCCTGTAAACCAATCTGTATTACACAACTCCTTACCAAATGACCCCTGGGATTGATACTGATTTGCATATCAAATTCTGATTAAACGCTTTTCACGTTTGACACCTCTGCAGCAGAGAACTTTTGAAGACATTGTGGCAAAGGGAGTAATTGCTCATGTCAGATGAGCATTTTCTACATTTACCATAATGTTTTTAACTATATGCAGTAATAATTCTTTAATTTCTAGCGATTTTCTAAAGTTTTAGCTAGATAATTAAAAGTGGTCTGATGCAGATTTGCTGTATGCCGGAAAGGGTCAACATAGAAGATTTGCATTACAAGACAGTTCTTTTGACCAAGAGGGTGTGGTGTGGAAAGAAGATCTCTTTTCTTCTTAAAAAGAACAAGGAGAAGACTAGAGGTTATTTTGGTATCCTAGTTTCTTACATTTAAGTGTGGTTTTATATTTGTCCAGTCAGAGATAGCATTATAAATTAGACATTTATATCACCTTAACTTAAACAATTGTACCAACCTGGGGCTAACTTAAATTGACTGACCTTGGTAGTGTCCAGTCAGAAATCAAATTGTGTTCATAGTGCAATGAAAAATTTATACTACACTTGCAAAGGTGTAAAATGTTCTTCCAAGAACTCTGTTAACCCTTTCCCTCATATAGACGCTTTCTGACGCCTCTGCAGCAGACGGCTTTTTAAAACATAGTGACAAAAGAAGAAATACAAAACGTGCAATTTCTCCTTTTACCACAATGTTTTCCACTTTTAGTCATAGGTTATCAATTCAATTATGGAGATTTTCTATGTTTTGACAAAATACGTTCAAAGTCGTCTGCTGCAGAATTGTCATATGAGGGAAAGGGAAATGCATTATATAATTATGTATGTTTACATATTAGGCGTATTTGAAACGGTCTTATCTATTTTTATCTTAATTACAGTTTTAACCCTTTCCCTGATACAGACAACATAATTATGATGCCTTTTACTTTAATCACCTCATATTTTTTAGATCTTTATAAAGACAGGTGTTTCCTCATATGATTTTAACCATTACCCAGATGCAGACGCTTTCTGACTTTTGAAACATTATGAGAAATTCATCCTTTTGCCACAATGTTTTGAACTCTATCCAATAAGTAATCAGGATTTCAATATGTTTGCCCAGATATGCTCAATTTAAAGTCTTTGCTGTATGCGGAAAGGATTAAATGTTTTCAAAGCAGATTGCAGAAAATCATCAAATCAGGTAAATGGATATTGAAACACCTGTTAAATCTGTGTCATTATGAAAACAGATAAGGGATACAGATAAACCACTTAAAAACTGTTTTGGTCATGTCAGATTAAAATTAGTGCATTGATTAATGGGTATATTCAATGTTCATGCATTTCTTACATTGATAAATTACTAATTTATTGAACTAAAACAAAGACTTATCAAAATTGTTTTCTTTATTATTATGTAAGCCAATGTTTAATAGCTTTGTGATCTTTGTTGCTTAATTGATAAATTATCTGAGATAAAGATTAATGTTTGTTTTTTTAGATTAAGATAGCAGATCAAATCAGGGCAAAACAAAAATATCCATATTGTTATATATGTCATTTGAGTGTTGAACAGCTGTGCTGTTGAAATTAAGCTATTTTTAATAAGGCATAGCAATTTGTTCCTTTTTTTTTACAAGTCAACCCTATCCCACATGCATTTTGCCACATCAACGACAGGTAATTTCCCCCACAATCTCTATCTAATAATCATCCTTTCATTCATAGATACTTTTGGTACTTTGAAGAGATTTTGACTGAATCGCTAGCAAACTATCAAAATTGGGATAGAAATGCTCCCATAGGTATGCCAAAACCCATGGATAGCATCAAATTTCCTACACTGATTGTGACTGAAGCATATGGAATCTATTTGTTAATTCATTCAGGTCAAATCAATTAAAATTCCTTGCCTAATTGAAAAGGTCAGAGATAGGTCATGTGATAATGATGGTGACTTGGCCTCAGTAGTGACAAATCAATGGAATGCCATTAATATTTGGGGGGGGCATGTCACTCATAAACTTGTTATCAACCTGCGGCTGATTGTTTTACTGGGGTTTAACGCCGTTTTCAACATTATTTCATTTTATCACGGTGACAGTTCACTTATTCATGATACCTGGGTAAACAAACCAGTACAAGGCTAGGACACCTGCCTTACCCAAGGGCACTCCACCATGACCATCCTGTTGTGATTGGGGATTGAACCTGGGCAACACGGTTACAAATCCCCGTCGCTAACCACTATGCCACAGCATATGTTCCAAACAACCTGCGCCTCAGGGCAAGCTTATCAGGTTTGTCCCAATTTCAAAATCTAGATGGATTTTCACGCCGTTCTCAACAATTTTTCATATATCACAGTGGCCAGTTTACCTTTGAATAAATATGTTTCCTGACTTTCTAACACCAGTACTCCAGACAACAATCATTCCAAGCAACTAGCTGCTTTTCCACATAGACTAGCTGTTAGTCCATTTCTGAAGAACAGTAAAACCCAATACTCTACTAGACGGAATGCTATTTCATCATAAATGCCATTGTTTTCAAAAGCGTATGAAGGTAGATTTTCGTATGATATGGCTTATACCTGTCATTGGTCATAGAATATTCCTAAGTTATCACGAGATTTAACAATTATTGCCAAGAGCGTCCCTTTTATCTACAGCCATTTAAAATTCAATAGCGATAAAAAGGTTTGATCCGGGTGGTATGTGTGAACCAGAATCTGGTATGTGAACTATCCTCTAAGTTCTGATCAATCAAAATTAATAACTGGCCACACTAGATAAGTTTAGATGTGTTTCAATCATTACCTTAATCTCAAAATTTTTGTTTAGTAGTATTACAATTTAAAAATCATCACTGTATCCCAGCACTGCTGTATCCTACAAACAATAGATCTGAAACAGACCATTTTGAAAACATCTCAACAAAAAATGGAAAATCTTTCATAAATTTAAAGTATAATTACTTGTTTTAAGCAAATTCTCCATTTGTCTGAATGTTTTCAGAAGTCGTCAACTGTAGGTGCAACTTAACCCTTTCCCTCATACGACAATTCTGCAGAAGACAGCTTTGAACATATTTTGTCAAAACATAGAAAATCTCTATAATTACAATGGGATCCCTAATGTCAGCTATACAAATATCAGTGTAACTCATCCTGATATATCTATTTCTATTTAATTTGTAATACCCCCCCCCCCCCCATAGTAGGCAAATTACAAAGCTTTAAATGTTGGCCAAAAGATAATTTGACCACAACAATTTTGTATATATGCCAAATACAATATTGCTTCACCTATTTCTAAATATTCCTTTTCATGACACGCGATACCCTTTGACAAACTCATGGTTTGCAGTTAAAAACAAATGAAGCAGTGGCCTGTTATTAATTCTTCTTACTTTGATATTTCACCCACTGAGAGAGAAAAAGTTAAGAAAAATGTCAGAGGGTCTAAAATAGAGGTCGATTTGTGAACAAAAATCTTAAAAACAGATCAATTTTAACTTAATAAGACAGTTAAGCCATCTTTTATGGAGATTTTTTAGGTTTGTGTCACTATGTATTCAAAGTTGTCTGCTGCAGATTCGTTGCATGTAGGAAAAGTTTAACCCTTTCCCTCATATAGACACTTACTGACGCCTCTGCAGCAGACAGCTTTTTGAGAACATAGTGACAAAAGAAGAAATTGGCTCAAAACAAGCAATTTCTCCTTTTGCCACAATGTTTTCCACTTTGAGTCATAGGTTATCCTTTCAATTATGGAGATTTTCTATTTTTTGACAAATTATGTTCAAAGTCGTCTGCTGCAGAATTGTTGTATGATGGAAAGGGTTAAACTATCTTTTATGGAGATTTTTTAGGTTTGTGTCACTATTATTTCAAAGCTGTCTGCTGCAGATTTGTTGCAGTTGGGAAAAGGTTAATCTAGTACAGATAGGTGGAGGACAAAACAACCTTGACAAGAATTGCTGACACGACATTGAGTAGACACAGAGTGATGAAATACTTGAGAAGGGTCAAACTTGACAAATCTACAACTACATACAAACAACTAATTACATGCTATGTGTCACACCGAAAGCTTTAGGTCTGGTTAAATACATTACAGGTAACATTAACATGGTCCCTTCAACATGTTTATCTGTTGTAATATGATGAACTGTGAACATTTTAAATCTTATATCACATGAGGAATTATCTTAGAAAATAACAGTGAAATGACTGTTCAGCCTTTAAAACGGTCCATATTATGACCATATAAACTATCAATACATTAATTATCTTTGTTATATTTTGCCTTTCAATGGCCATAAGTTAACGTCTATATGTATAATTGAACTTGAAAGACCTATCTTCAGCTGCTATCTTCATGCATGCTATTCACAACAAGGCATTCCCAAACAAAACACAGTGACATACAAAAAGGTCAGTTTATCTGACTATTTGGTGTTGAATGTTTTTTGGATTATTGTCCTGTCAAGTTTTTTCTCAGTTAATTACCCTTACTACTGTAGTAACACGTGTTTAGGTTACTTTGTCCAAACAAGCTATGCGTTTGTTGCATCAAACTACATAATGTACCATCATACTTCTGTAGTACGTAGCACATGCTTGGGTAACTTTGTCCAAACAAGCTTTGCATTTGTTGCACCAAATTACAAAATGTACCATCATACTTCTGTAGTATGTAGCACATGTTTGGGTTATAATAAACTTTGTCCAAACAAGCATCGCATTTGTTGCACCAAACTACATAATGTACCATCATCCAAAACTGGAGTACAATTGGCATAAATGGATGTAGGAAAAAGTCCACAACTTCCGGCTTTTCATGCTTTGTTGTATGTGGGAAGGGGTTTAAAGTCTTTGGTACGAGACAGATACTGATATAAAGCAGAAGCATGCACACATTCAGATATTTTGGACCAGGTTTAAAATGAAACTGAGACATGCAGGGTGAAAGCACTTGCAACAACATTTACATCTGACAAATTGATATTCCTTATGATTGAGCATTAATTTGAATAAAATTAATGAGCATTAATTTGAATAAAATTAATTATTAATTGTCATTTTATTCCATAATGATATTCTATTTTTTATTACTTAAATAAATAGCACGAAAATTCATCCAATTCTGAACTTTGTAATCATGAAAAGTGTTGTCATTTGATTATCAAGAAGAGATATATGAGCCATAATATGGTGTCCGGATTTTGAGTTACATCACAAACACTGTGGTGTCCTCTTTTGTAATATTTGACTTTTGTCAAATTAAATGCTATATATATGTTTAGAACAATATCTAAAGCTGTTAAATTCTAAATGACAAAATAGATTTTATCTTTAAATAAAGAGAAATGTGGGTTTTAAATTGTATTGTTAGTAACACAGGACACCATATAATAAATCAATTTTATGAAGATTATGCCTAGTTAAATTTGTTTAGATCTAATTTACATTTTCACCATCTTTATTTGGAATTATTTCAATAAATAAATGGTTTATTTAGTGAAATAATTAATAGTATACAACTAGATAAAGAATGGTGTAACAGGACACAACATGATGTAACAGGACACAAAATGATGTAACTGGACACTTATTCAATTGTATTGTTAGTAACACAGGACACCATGAAATAAATCAATTTTATGAAGATTTTGCCTAGTTGAATTTGTTTAGATCTAATTTACATTTTCACCATCTTTATTTGGAATTATTTCAATAAATAAATGGTTTATTTAGTGAAATAATTAATAGTATACAACTAGACAAAGAATGGTGTAACAGGACACAAACTGTTGTGTAACAGGACACAAAATGATGTAACTGGACACTAATTGTGCACTTCATATAAGTGTGTAACAGGACACCTTAGAAAAAAATAAACAAATCATATAATAGCATAAACATTTTCAGTATAAATAATTCTCCAGTTAAATTAAAATATACTAATCATGCAAATATGTATTTATTACGTAAGCAAAGTGCTTATGGAGGTAGAATATGCTTTCCAGGACAGTCAACGTTACAAGGCAAAAGAGACAAAATTCGCGATTTTTTTTCCCCAGTCAAAAATAATAACAAGTTCTTCGTAGTGAATTAAATAGGTTCGCAAACATCTCTGGACAATTTAAATAACGAAATAGGAAGTTACTACGCATTGCGATACATTATAAGCAACCATTGATGATCGCAATTGGCTTGGTGGCGGCGTAACAAAATTTCAGAAGTCTGACTGTCATTTTCGAGCCGCCATTTTAAAACACTCTTGTCGTAAAACGTCTCTAACTGTCGTAAATTGTTGTGATGTTTAATGTCGTAAATAGAACAGCCAAAATTTAGTTTCCTCCTAGGTGATCGACGAAGCATTTATTAATTATAACAAAATAATAGGGCGTAACAAAAAAAGACACCATTTTGATAAACATATTTTGACTCCCTGTCAAATAAAAGATATCTGTCCCAGAACAACATGTTTATGACATTAACAAAGAATGTAAGTGATCACGTGATTTGAATGCAATGAAAATATGGTTATCGGTCCAGGTTTCGAGTTTTGATGCTATTTAGACGTGATGTAACTTGGTGGACACATTCGTTACGCCAATGTCTAGGATTTTATATTCAAATCAAAATCATATTTACGTCGCTCTATTAAATCTTAAAGTTATATTTACAAGTAATTTGTTAAATTATTATTTCACACATATTAGTTTCCAAACTTTAAATATAAAGAAAAACAGTTTGTTTTGGTTTTCAAAAAGTCCTCCCATGCCTTTGTCGGGAAGGACACGGCGAAAATGCTCAAGAAAAGTATTAATTAAAGGAGTTTATCAGTTCTTTCAGAAATCAATAGCATATTATTTTATAGATTTAGTAGTTTCTAACAGTTTGTGACATGCTGTTAAACTATAAAACACATAGTTCTTCAAATAAAGGAGAATAAATAATGACTCCGTGATGTAACACAAAATCCCGGACACCATATTATGGCTCATATTTTAATGCAAAAATATAAAACAGAATTTAAATTTAAGCGTTTAGTATTGGGTCATTTTTAACTGAAGATTATCATTCAAAATCAAAAGTGTTCTAATATAATGCTTGGGTAATAAATTGTATCTCTGACAGGGTAAAACATGACAAATAAATTGCTCTATCAAATTGCAAGTAAGTGTCTAAATATTCACAAACATGATGGTTTAATCAAGTTGACACACAGAGCTCTAGATAAGGGGAATATTTCTTTTTTTAACCCATATCAGACCCTTAATTAAAACCCTTTATAAGATCCTGTGAGGTTATATAGTGGTTCTGGATTCTCAAAAGAATTGTCTCAGCGAAACGATTCCTTTGAGAACCCATAA
Source organism: Serripes groenlandicus (assembly GCA_031761405.1). Lineage (NCBI taxonomy): Eukaryota > Metazoa > Mollusca > Bivalvia > Cardiida > Cardiidae > Serripes > Serripes groenlandicus. Next base: position 14,224,605 of record JASEVX010000012.1, read on the forward strand.
TATAGGGGTTGGTTGGGTAATAAGAGAGGTTCTGTAGGGGGGAAATACCAGTTTATTCCTCCTTATCTAGGCCTCCTGGACATGCTTCCCCTCCAGGCAAGGTCATAATGCAACACATAAACCTACATCATCAGTACATGGACATCAAAACAGTGTGTAACATGTCAAGCAAAAAGGTCCTCATCTGACATGACACCAACAAATAAACATTTACTGTAACCAAATAGCATACATAGAGAAGACATTTCATGGTTCAGCAGCAATCGGTACAATGCTTGAACAAATTGTGGGAGAATGGTAAATTGTTTATTTGAGCAATTCTTTCTTTTCCAACAATGTTTTCAACTTTCATATCGGCTGTAGAAATGTCAAGTGTTGTTTGTATTATCAGAGAAAGGAACCTTTTGGCTTGACAACACTATACACATTACAAAAACATGTCACAAACATATCTATATGGTCTTCTAAGAAAAGGTCACAACATCACATTGACTCTGCTTACCGTCAGAGGTCGAAGGTCACATATCTACAAAAACAAACTAAAAAATATTTATACACACCTGTCGGTAAGTTTGAGACTCCATATCTCGATCTCCCTAATCCGAAGTCGTCGACTTCTGACGATCCGTTCGCTCCCATTTTCTTCTTTCTCGGCTTGTATTTTCAACGCTTTCTTGGGCTAAAGTATCCAAATGGGTATCATTTAGTTTATGGTAAAATAGTCACAATATCAACGTAATTCTATATCGAATGAGGTCTATGAACGCGGGTTGGTTCGGTGTCTATATATATATATATATATAGCAATAACGATGTCAAGCTAGTGGGCAACTATTACAATGTTAGTAAGCTTTAGGTGAACAATGGTAAATCCTTGAAGGTATACATGCCACATGCTTTCCGTCTATTTTTACAAGTTATTTCTACAATCCACAACTGTTATTCCAGTGCTATTAACCTTGTATGTCCAGAAAGTTAATACAATGTTAATTGCAATCAAATATATTTTCTGTACAATGTTTGTAAGTGAATCCTTATAATTCTTTACAATACTCTCCAATATAATTCCAATAGGTGGCAATGTGTTCTAAATCAACAGTGCCTTTCTTTAATTCACCAAATATTGTCACAAAGATAACTCCAATGATCAACTACAAAATGTTTACAATCCAAGTTTTAACACCAGCTAAAGATATTTTATCGTGCATTCATGACACTACTCAGTGTATAAGTGAGCAGGTTTATGTGATGTCATGTTAGACGGCCGGCTATAAGACTGTATAATTTGTGATAACGCATGGTAACTTTATCACCTGATATATCATAAAAACGGGCCCGCTTTATTAAACTGATGTCCCACAAGGTGAAATATCAATGTTATTACATGTAATCATGTAAAACCACAAAAATCCATGTTCTTTATTTGAAATACATTCACAAATGATTAAAATACACCTCGAGTCATAGACAGAAAAAATACTTTCACAATAGCAAATTTGTTAACTGTCCTATATATATCACCAGATGATTAATCCCACTAAACACATTTAAATAAGTCCATTCAGATCTAACAGTCAGGTATTCAGTTTTCAAATCTAAATCTGAGCACACCTGTTTTCTTTCAAAATATCTAGACTAAGTTTCACCCAATAGAACACAAGAGCAGAGATATCCTAGCAACACAATTTTTACACTCAACCCCTCCAGGATATTTGATATTAGGATCAATAAGACTATCGACCCCCTTTTTCAGATCTTATCAATGGCCCTTTAGTCCCTAGGCCGACTTCTCCAATGTTTATACACACAAGGGTTGATAAACTCCAGATTTGAACAGCTTTAGGCTTTATTTCAAACAAATTATCTTTCATCAATACTCCCTAAATATTTTTTCATTAAACTATGATACAATGTCCTCCACTATTGAGTATTGTTGTACCAATGTGATTTTAGATTTGTAATACTTCTTCTATATATATATATAGTGTTTAATTACAAATGTATATCTTCCTCTGATGTCACTAAGCGTCCAACTTAAAATGGAACAATATAGTTTAAGAAACTGAAACTACTCCAGTTCTTATCCTTGTATTTAATATATTCAACAAAAAGTTTTAATAATATTGTTTGAAATAAGTCTCTTTAATACACTGAGAAAAGATAAGTTAAATCTTGACTGGGATTATTGCATGTCACTTTTAATACCATAATCTTTCATAAACTATTATGATCCTATCAAAGGCAAATCATTACTGACAATAAATCCCCCACAAAGTTTTGTTTATATTTCATTCCTGTACACGCATGTCTCGGTTCAGGGCTGACTCACTGTGTTATGGGAAATCTTAATATTTTCACAGGATGTTTAAACTTTTTGTTTAATAAAATCTATCAGTGTAAAATAACATTTAACCTGTTTCTCACAATAGCAACAATTTGCTTTTAAATTAAAGAATTTTAACTACCATTGTAATGCATGTCAGTTTTTGTTTCAATTATAAACATCATTTCATTGTATGCAGTGTTACTTTCACAAAATAGTTAAGCTGTCAAACATGGCATACATGACCAATTAACAATTACCACTTTACAGACACTCTGTTATTCTCGCATTGGCCACACTTCTTTGTCCAAAATAATCTGAAATACAATGACCTCAAAGTGTGACCTCACATAGTATTTTCATTGGTTCATTTGGTTTGTATAACTCCTCCCACATACTAATTCATATTCATATTTTTTTTTTTTTTATGAACAGGAAATTATTGATTGAATGCGAAACTGTTGTAACTTCATTTAGTGCAGCTAATGTAATTGAATCCCTTTTGCACTTATTTTCTTGAGTGAAAGTAAATGACATTGATAGAGCATAATGGCTATGAGATTTAATTGTTTTGACATTTCTCCAGAATAATTCAGCAATAAATTAGACAACAATTGTCAATGCAGTTATATTGATTTATTGTTTGGTCAGACTAAAAATATTTGCATAAATTGAGTATTAAATTCATAGAAAGTGCAAATGCACAACTTAAAGTTAAAAATTGAGACTTATATTAAATTTACCATTTCCCACATACAACAAATCTGCAGCAGAGTACTTTGAAAAGGTCTATGCACAAACTTTGGAAAAATCTCTGAATAAAGAAAGAATAATAACTGAATACAGTTGAAAACTGTGACAACCTGATAAAAATTGCTCATTATGAGCAAATTCTCTTTGTTTCACAAATCTTTCAAAAGATATCTGCTGCAAAGGCATCATCATACAAGTGTCTACATGTAGGAAACATGTGCTGTGAATTATCACTTTCACAGTCAAAAGATAGTAATCATGTCATCTATTAGCTAATTAATCACTGTAAATAAAAAAGTAATGACAATTGCCTTTAATCAGTTTTCTTCCAACAGGCTCTTTATGATTGAAGTTTTGACATCCCTCCATCAAAATGCTCATCCATTTTTGACTTTCATTCATATTTGACAATGGCGTTGATGTATGTAATTTTCCCTTCTCTTGTTCATTGGCACTGCATTAATGCTGTGATCAATTGATAAAGTTAACCCTTTCCAACCTGCAGACACATTTTGACACATCTGAAGCAGATGACTTTGAAAACATTCTGGCAAAAAGAAAAAATGTGCATGACAAGCAATTTCTTCTTTTACCACGATGTTTTCAACTCTATTGAAATAAAACTTTCATTGATACAGACTGATGTCTTCAGGCTTCTGCAGGTTTGTTATATGTGGGAAAGTGCTTATTAATTGTTCAAGCAGTGTGGGGCTTTTCAGCAACCATTTAATGAAGTTCATATCCTGGCATTACCGTAAATATATAGGGTTCAAACTTTGGACCATTCGATGAACGAGAAGACGGAGAAGTCACATGACCTCTATCTTATCCATATACTTAGTCTTATCTCCTGGTCCATTAAGGGTTTCCCACATGTAGATCTATGCCTTGGCGTAGCTGCATCAGACAACTTTTGAAATCTTTGTGGGAAAAGGAGAAATTGCTCATGAAAGGCAATTTCTCCAAGTGCCACAATGTTTTCCACTCCATTCAATAATTATGCTTTCATTGAAAAAATATTTTCCGAATTTTTGCCAAGATGTTTTTACAAAGTTGATTGCTGCAGAATCGATATAACTATGTGCAGGGTAAGGGTCAAGTATTGTAACTCTTGCCAGGTATTATTCAATGTGGCCAATGGCAAGCAATTAGATGTATCTAGGATAAAGGTCCCCCCATCAAGATAGGTACAAATGAGGCAACATTTGTTTGAGATAAGTTAGACTGATTACAGCAAGGAAAGGAGATTTCAGATAGTTGTGTAAATGTGTGTACCAAATGCTTCTTCTCGAATTTCCTTCCATCCTTCCAGTAAAGCTCAACCAGACCTTGAAATTAATCTCTGTTATGATTCCAGTTTTATTTGGACTTGATACATGTACTGTTTTCACCATTTTTAAAGTCTTTGGTATGACCAGGCCAGGGATCGAACACACAACCTCCTGCACCCGAGTTGGATGTTCTACCACTACACCATCAAAAGATCTCATATAAATAAGGATTGTGCATTACAGGAGTGGACTTACAATACATTCTAAAGTAATTGTGCACTAGCCCACTATATAAAACATGTCGTAATAGGCTAATTCAAATATTGATAGTTATCAACCCTTTCAAACAACTTTGAAAACATCTATAAATGTAACTTTGTTTATGGTATATAGTTGAAAACATTGTGGCAATAGGAGATATTGCTCATTATGAGCAATTTGTTCTTTTTGAAACACACAATATAATATTTTCAAAAGTTGTCTGATGCAGAGGAGTAAGAAAACACCTGAATGTGGGAAATGGTTAATTAGGAGACTATCAAATACCAGCCCAAACAGTCTAGCATGTAGAAATGGCATACCAAGCATGAAGTAATGTTATAAAGTCAATATTGATGAAATGACAATAAGTCGTAAATTGTGTAGATGTTTATCATATATAACATTTGGCTATTTATAAAATAAACTGTTACAAACCAATATTTCTATAGACCCGCAAGATATTTTTTCAAAGACTACAATGACTTACTTTCAAATCAATAATTTTCATTTCTAGATCAATGTCTTTCACATACATTTATTGACCTACGATAGGCATATCTTTTGAAGTTGAAATTGAATCTCATTTCATATAATTTTGTTTTGAACTCAAGCAGAAATCAATTGCAATGATGATTTGATATTGTTTGTCATTATCCCTTTTTCACAAACAAAAAATCTGCAGCTGATGACTCGGAAAATAACTGGACAAAAATATGAAGAATCTGTATAAATGAAAGTGTAATTATTATTGAATAGTTTTCAAAAGGCGCCTGGTTCAGAAGTGTCTCCATGTGGGACAGGGTTAATATGTACCAAGAGTCACTGAACAATTTGGGTTTCCTTCCCAAATGCCAAAGTTTATTGTCATTTCCATGAATGTCGCTATCCTATGGACAGATAAAGATGGACTCACAGTGTTGCTTTCTTTGCACCAATCCCACAGAAATATCTCCATTGTTTATAATGTTTATGACTTTGGTACAGATTTTTTATTTGATATAACCATTGTATCAAGTATGTGACAATAATGTGTTATCAGTATATAAATATAATATTCAATTTTTGAGGTTAGGAAACAATCGACAGGGGGGCATGATGACATCAATCCAATCCTACACAGCAAGTTCTCTTTCAACATTGGACATGCCTAATCCCTTTCCCAGATATAGATGATTTCTGACGCCACTTCAGTCAATGACTTTTGAAAACTTAATGACAAAAGAAGAAATTGCTCACGATGTCCAATTTCTCCTTTAACCACAATGTTTACAACTTTATTCAATAAAAGTTCTATATCTTATAAGAGATTTTCAATATTTTTGACTAGATGTGATCAAAGTCATCTGCTTCAGATATGTTGTATGTGGAAAATGGTAAGACATTTCTGATACCACTTTTGGAGCCATTTGTCTGTTACCCCACTGTCTCCCTAGTGTTATTTTTATTTACCTAGAATAACCATTCTCTCTCAAAAGCTGTTTTCAGAGTCTAAAATTGAACTATCAGCAGAAAGTATTCAACAGAAAAAGTGTGAAAGTACTTGAGGACTTGCGGTAGGGTCATATCACTTGACAAGCCACCCCCTACATGTTTCACATTGAAGAGGTACATATGGGACCGTTTACCTGATAACAGATCTTTCCTGGTGTCTGCTTTGAAAATGTCCATGAAAATATTGTAATTTCCTGATATTTGAAAACTACATTTTGATACAAAGTTGAAAATATTGGGGTAAAAAGTAGTGCTCATATTATCGTCAGCTGCACAGGTATCCGATTTTTGAAAACAATGAATGAGATGTTGTGGATTGTTTTTTCAAGGGAAGTTACTAAATATAATGTTGGGATGGACCAGTCCTAGAGAAAGAATTATAAGCTCACAAATCATTTGCATCAAAGTACTTTAAGTATCTCGACAGAGAGAACGCGAGTCAAAGATATCAAGTACCAAACAAACTGGGCAATTAAAATAGACATTATCAAATTCTGGACTTGAAAAAATAAATTTGAAGTTCAATATCAGCTGTATTTATTCAGTAGATTTTGAAATATCTAAAATACAGCACAATACACTTTTATATTATTATAATAAACATTAGATATGTTTACAAAATAACCTATAATATAATCAGCTTACAAGTTTTCTTTATTTTTCTTGACCTTAAGAATATCTTCTCTAATTCAAACAGTTTTTTGACCATTTTGAAGTAGAATTATTAAAAAAACAAAATTATTTTGGACTTCTTGATCATCTAGAGAATCTGCAGAATTGGCCAGTACATTTTCCAACCTTACAGACGAATTCAGATGACTTTGGAAACATTACTGAGGCGATTTTTATTGAGAACCCAAAACATAGGATTTAATGAGTGTTAACCCTTTCCTTCATATAGACGCTTTCTGACGCCTCTGCAGCAGATGGCTATTTGAAAACATAGTGACAAAAGAAGAAATTGCTCAAAACGTGCAATTTCTCCTTTTGCCACAATGTTTTCCACTTTTTGTCATAGGTTATCCATTCAATTATAAATGGAGATTTTCTATGTTTTGACAAAATATGTTCAAAGTCATCTGCTGCAGAATTGTCGTATGAGGGAAAAGGTTAACAGAGATATCAAGGAAGCTCAGGACCCATCTTATTCCTCTGGATTACAAACATGTCCTTGTAGTCATTTTGAGTGGTAAGCATTCTCCAGGACAGACCAAGATAACTGTGACCATTAGATCATAGCAGACCGGGAATATCCTGATTCTGACTTCCTAAAGGAGCAGGTTTTGATTTGCAGGTTTTTGATTTTGTTTACCATCGCCATGCAGAATTGACAAGCATGGTACCAGAGTAGTGAAGGTGGTTTTTTGTATGATGTGACTGGTAATTAAACCTGACACCTAGGGTAGAGTGTTACTTATTACACAATAGCCCAGTAAGTGAGAGTTGTAACTTGTTCTTATGGGATTAGGGCCTACTGATCCCGTACTACTGTAACTGTTAATAAGCCTAATCTAGTACAAGTGGGCCCTTGTCTCCCCTGGACAGGTGTATTAACCCTTTTCCTCATACACCAAATCAGCAGCAGACAACTTTGAAAACATACCTGAAATCATTTGGGAACTTCCTTTAACCCTTTCCCACTTACATACGCATTCCCCCGTGTCTATCGATTCCCTCATAGATACGCATTCCCACGCGTCTCACGGTTCCCTCATAGATACGCATTCCCCCGCGTCTGATTTTCAACATCTTAATTCTCGACTTTTCCGTAAGAAAATTATTCCCGAAAGTTAATAAACCTAAACTTCAATTATTCAAAATGCAGTTCCAAGGATCACAACATATTGTTACTATATAAAGTTTGTCAGTAAATGATAATATAAAACCGTGACTGTGTATTTCTCTATGCGCAATTCTTACATCGCGTGTCCATGGAAGGTAAACAAAAACACGACCTTGGCATGTGTAAAAAAGTTTTTTAAAACATTAGAAATTAGGAAATTCTATAAAGTATAATCATTGCAAACAGTTGAAAACATAATGGTAATGTTGAAAACATTATGGTAAAAGGAGAAACTGCTACTTTTGAGCAATGTCTCCTTTAGTCACGATGTTTTTCAAAAGTCGTCTGCTACAAACGCGTCTTCAACAAGAAAATGGTCGACGTGTTCAATAAAAGGGTAAATTCATTTTTTTATATTCGACCAAACTTTCAAAATATTTATTTGTTTGTTAGAGAATGAATTTTAAAATAATTTCTCACAAACCTGCATAAAAATCCCTTGTAATCCAAATGATTTCTCACAAACCTGCATAAAAATCCTTTATAATCCAAATGAAATCATCCAATTTCACAAACACAAAAGGTCACAGATTTTAACACCGAATTTTGGGAGAGCCTATGGGAAATGCTTACGTCATACCGCGTGAGCATTTTACTCAAGTGAACTGCGTCAGCACAAATCCCCCCCCCCCCCCCCCCCCCCCCCCCTTTCGTATGGTGTGACACAAATCCTTTACACAACACATTTGGGACAAATGCTGTGTGCAGCAAGTTAAATAGATTTTCCGAATTTGTTATGTGTGGATAATGTATGGATAATCCAAATTAATTGGTGGGTATACTGATACTTATAATTGAAATAAAACGGAATGGGGTGCAAATAAAACATAACGGACGGTTTGGACAATTAACCCTTTCCCACATATGGCAAATCTGCACCAGACAACTTTGAAACTATCTAGGCAAAACTGTGTACAAAACTCTTATGGTTGATTAGATTTTGACACAATTTTCAATCATGTCACGGCGGCCTTCCCATGTGTATTATTTATTTATAACAACAGTACAATCTGCATGACATCATATGGAAATAAAGAAGACAATATGTGTCAAAAGGCGTCAATCGTCTGTACTGTTGTTTATTGGAATTTAAAGGTCATAAAACTCAATCAAATATAAACCATCAACCACCGATCAGGCTTTGATACGCTGATTAGTAGCATCTGCTGGCATGTCCATTAAATTAGGGGTAATAAAATAATGAAATGACCATCATGCAATGCGTAAAATATTACAGACAGAAAAAAGACGATGTCAGTTTTAAAACAATCAATTGATCAGATCAATTAGCTTACACTTTATAATTAGTAACTGAAATATTATGTCTGTATTTAATGATGGCTGATTTTGTTTTATCGGACATTTTTGATTCTGATGATGAGTCTTTTCTGATTAATTGTTATCATTCAACAACGATCCAATCATCCAAATTCGTTCATTTATGTCTTTCCTTATTGAGATTTAAAGGCATTTAAATAATACATTTAGTATTGTGTTTTTATTTATAAAAATAATTACAAACACAAATGTTCATGTAATTTATTACAGTAAAAAACACACAAAAAACGTCTATCTCCCTTTCTTCCTTCCATGTCGTACATACTACTCTTCCAATGATATACTTTTTTTATACCATTAGAAAGACAATTTAATTGGCTACAGACTTTATTATTATACAAAAAAGGTTTAAACGATGTTTGATATAGTAATAGTGGTATAAAATAGACAGGTATCAAATCACTACACTTTTCCAATAATGTCTATGGGAATACTGTTATCAGATAGCATAGCCTTATATGGAGATAAGGTAGTAAAATAGCCAATTCTCTAACTGGGAAAGGGTTAAATGAAGGTACAATGATTGAATAGAGTTGAAAAAATGGTGACAAAAGGAGAAATTGCTTGTTTTGAGCAATTTCTCCTCTTGTCGCCATATTTTCAAAAATACATCTGCTGCAGAGGCGTCAGAAAGTGTCTATATGAGGGAAAGGGTTAACTTGTTATAGGGGCTTATTAGTCTGAATGTTGTGATATAATGTTACAGTGTATGATGTAATATTGGTTGTAGATACTGCTAGTTTATAATTGCTTTTAATATTATTCTTGGTCAAACTTTAGAAAATATTGATAGAATACAAAAGATTACCCATAATGAACCATTACTATACTTGTATAGTCTGTTTTCAGTCATGACCGTTTGTCACATACTTCTGGGATGCTTTGACCATCTAGATAGTTTAACCCTTTCCCTCATATAGACGCTTTCTGACGCCTCTGCAATCGGACAACCTTTTGAAAACATAGTGACAAAAGAAGAAATTGCTCAAAACGAGCAATTTCTCCTTTTGCCACAATGTTTTCCATTTTTAGTTATAGGTTAACCATTCAATTATAGAGATTTTCTATTTTTTGACAAAATATGTTCAAAGTCGTCTGCTGCAGAATTGTTGTATGAGGGAAAGAGTTAATTAAATAGCCGCGGTTCTGATCAGATTGCGTCTTGGTCACAACGTCGTATCACTTTCCAACACACAACACATCTGCAGCAGAGACAGCAGAAAATCTCTATGCAAAAATAGTGAAAATCTCTCATATATATTAAAAGTGTAAAATTTATAGAAAAGTGTTGAAAACATTGTGTAAAAAAGAAGAAATTGCTCATCATGAGAAATTTCTCCTTTTACTAGTATTTTAAAAAGTCGTAAAATGTGTCTGTAAGTGGCAAAGGGTTAAAAGCATTGAAACATTAAAATAACTACTGTTTTTTAACAGTATATTTCAGTTTAATATGGTCTATTTTACGCTTTAATATGGATACATTTTTGCCATAAAATTTAACGTGCAATTTTTTATCAGTTTTATTGTCAATTGACAAAATTACATTTTTGTGGCATATTTGATTATATCATTCTATGCGCTATAAATTTTTACATGTGCTGGAGCAGCACAGAATTTTACCCTGGGCTTGAGTAATGTTAACCCCTTTCCCACATACAATAAATGATTGAAAACTGCAGCTGAAGACTGAAAACATATAGGCAAAAATAAGGAATTCATCTCTGAAAATGAAAGTGCAATTACTGAACAGATTTAGAACAATGTGCCAAAAGAAGAAATTGCTCTTAATGAGCAATTCTTAATGAGCAATTACTTCCTTTGCAACACTATTTTCTTAACCCTTTCTCTCATATAGACGTTTCCTGACGACTCTGCAGCAGACGGCTTTAAGAATACATGTTGACAAAAGAAAAATTTCTCAAAACAACCAATTTCTCCTTCTGTCACCATGTTTTCAAATCTTGTCAATCTTTATACTTTCATTTAAAGGGAGTTTCAAAAAAAATTCAAGTATGTTTTCAAAGTCATCTGCAGCAGAATTGTTGTATGTGGAAAAGGGTTAACCTGTTCCCTCATATAAATGCTTTCGGACGCCTCTGCAGCAGACGACTTTTTGAAAACATAGTGACAAAAGAAGAAATTGCACAAAACATGCAATTTCTCCTTTTGCCACAATGTTTTCCACTTTTAGTCATAGGTTATCCATATGTTAAAAGTCGTCTGCAGCAGAATTGTCGTATTAGGGAAAGGGTTAAGTCATCTGCTGCATCCACATGTGGGTTATTGGAAACTGATTATCTGCAGCTGATGAGTTTGAAAACATATCTGTGTCAAGTGATTTGTTATCCCAGAAAGTCATCTGCTGCAGATTTGTTGCATCTGGGAAAGTGTTATCATTACTCATGCACATGGTACAATTCTGTTCTGCTCCAGCACATGTTAAAATTTATAGTGCATAGAATGATATAATGAAATATACCACAAAAATGTAATTTTGTCAATTGACAATAAAACTGATAAAAAATTACATGTTAAATTTTGAGGTAAAAATATATCCATATATGTACAAGAGAAAGTTGATGCAAGGCATCAATGTCGCCGGAAAAGACTGCATTGATTTATTTATGTATTCTTGACTTTCCTTAGTCTATTCAAATATTAGGAACGTAGTAAGGAAAACATTTGCTTATAAATTTTATATACATACCTATACATTAGGGTATCTATAAAAAATTAACGAAATGTGTACACATTTATCTGGCTTAAATTTAATTTTGCTGTTGTTACTTATTTAAATAATAGTATTCATTCATATAATTTCAATGTTTGTCAATCTGCCTTATTCGAATCACAAGGTAAATATCCTGGTATTGCTTTAAAGGGAGGTAATTTGAAGAAAACAAAAGTCTTCAAAAGGAGAAATATATCAGCATTACCGTCTACAGTTTAAATTGTTCTATTGTTTGTGGATTTAAAAATGTTCTTTTTTTCTTATTTCTACATGTACAACGAAATATTGCGGCTTCTCTTTGACGCTTTGCGTCAAACATTCGTCTTGTACTTGTCTAAAATAAAATAATATCACTCGCTTTTTCATATCGAAATGCGCATGCGCGAAAATCGATGTTAAAGGTCACGAAACTACACAACAGAATAGGGTCTATATTTAGCTTAGAAACAGTTCCTACTTTAGATATTCATGGATTAACATTATTAAATGAATTCTACACAAATCAAGACATCTCTTTGAACATGAAAACAACATTTAGTAAGTTAAAATTGCTATTAAAAGGAGAATCCGAAATTGACCTCAATGATGACACATAAGAGTCTGCATTAGGGGGTGTTGGTTCACGTCTTGAAGGGACCACTTTTGTCTTCGTAAATATGACAAAAAACTTAAATGCGAGTGAAATAAAAAAAACTGCAAACATTAAAAAATCGGAATATTTATTTCATTTTAGATGTGTCATTTATTAGTGTTCGTAAACAACCACAATTGTAATATGTTCAAATCATCTAGATTTGTTTCTTTCTAATAATAAGCCGCCCTCCCATGTGATTTCCGAAAAGCTATTAAAAATAGAAGTCGCGGGCTTCTGCCCGGCGACTAATAAGAGATCAAGTAGAGTTTGATAATACTATACAAGACATAGAATTGCACCATTGCAATTATTGTGTTATCTCTTTATGTCATGAAAATAATTGATGATGACAGACTGCACCATACCTATTAGGATATAATATCTGAGGAACATTAACCTACTGCAGACGACTTTGAAAACATCTTCGGATACAATCCATAATATTAAAAGTAAAACTATTGAATAGAGTTGAAAACATTGTGGCTGCAGAGAAATTGCTTGTTTAGAGCAACTTCTCCTTTTGTCACGATGTTTTACGTCTGCTGCCGAGGCTTGGGAAAGTGGCTATAATATGTAGGAAAGGATAAAATAGGTATACCTTACACTTGAAAAGATTCAAGACTGTTTGATGCTTTTAGCACATTTGTGTTAAAATTATAAAATAGTTGCCCTAGTTTGATAGGCTAGGTCAGATCAATTCAACCCACCTGGTGTCATGTTAACAGGTTCATTAACCCTTTCCCATATACAACAAATCTGCAGCAGATAACTTCGAAAACATACCAGAACAAATTTGGAAACTCTCTTTAAATAAACTTAAAATAATTGAATAGAGTTGAAAACATGGTGACAAAAGGAGAAATTGCTCGTTTTGAGCAATTTCTTCTTTTGTTGCCATGTTTCTAAAAATCTGTCTGCTGTAAAGGCGTCAGAAAGCGTCTATATGAGGGAAAGAGTTAAACATGGTGCCTACCAAGATGAGCAGGTAAACAGCCAAATGTTGATGTTCCAATAACTTGTGAGTGTGGATGTGTAATTCTTAAGTTTAAATGAATCAGACAAAAAATTGCAGAACCCAGTTAATATATAACGTTACTTCTGTGACTTGGGAGTCGTCAAGGGTTATTTCAATTTGAAGTGATTTCAAATTTAACAGAATTAAGCCTGACTTGGCCAGGTTAACCCTTTCCCACCTGCAGACACATTCTGAAGCATCTGCAGCAGAAGCCTTTTTGAAAACATCCTGGCAAAAGAAGTAATTGCTCAATTTTTTTTCAACTCTAATCATTAATTATACTTTTATTTTTTGCGATTTTTCTACATTTTTGTCTGAGATGTTCGTTACAAGTGACTGCTAGAGATTTGTAGTATGTGAGACAGGGTTAACCTATTTTATCTTGTTCTCACCTTTCACTCTTACTCCTTCAAATAAAACATTTCAAAAAGGGTTGTATGAAAAACAGACATTTCTTGTTAAGAGCAAAGGTTCTTTGTCCTTATTATTTCCTACAATACATGTGTGACAATGATACAATTTTATCCACTCATTTGTATCTTATTCTTCGTATATTGAAAATAATGCAGAACATTTCATATTAATTTCACTTCTCGGATAAAAATAGGTCACAAAGAGTGTTTATTTACATAGTCTACAAGATTAAAGACATTTGAATACTTAAATTTTGTCAAATAGGATGAAACGGTCTATTTGCGAAACAATTTAACAGTGTCAGCGCATATCGTACTGTAAATATTATGATGTTTAACACAATTTCTCTTGTTAAACTAAACTTTGACACAACTTTTGAAAAACACTCTTCACAATTTTGCAAAATGAGAAATTGCTCATGAGCAATTTTGCTTTTTCTGAAAAAATGTTTTCTTCCATGTCTCAATATTAAACTTTCATTACATGAATTCATTTTGTCATTATATGAGACTCATCTTGCATCTTGGGATAATGATACTTTGACATCATTTAAAAAGTGTGGTTGCTATACAAAGGTAGTCTTTTATCACAGGTTTGACTGTATTGGCATGAAACTAATGGAGCTTTACTTCCATTTTTCTGAGAAGAAGAATGCATTATGGTATATTCTTAAAAAATATGCAGACATTGCACTGCAGATGCAGGTAAGACTGCGGGTCCAAAAACATTAAAACCCCCTTAATTATGGCTACATAGAGCTCAAATATTTTCAATTTTAAAGATTCCAAAGAACGTCATATGTCAAAATGTGTCTGTATCTAATCGTTTTGTAAATATTATGCCATCTAAATGTCCTGCATCGCAATACTAAACAGATCATTTATAACTGTTCAGTCTATCAAGAAAACAGAAACACTTGCCAAAATCCTGTGGTATCAAAAAAGGCTTTAAAAGTATTTGAATCTCATTTGACATATTATTTAGAATACATTCCATTATAGTATGGCCAACGCTAAAAGGGTAATATTTATTTATACTTGTGGCATTTTAGATTGCTTTGATACTACTTTATCTAGGTGATATGACTATTTCTTGCAGTCACTGAAACTTACTTTTAAAATTCGCTGGTCTAAAAATACTAAATGTTTGGTTATTGTTATACATGTAAAAATACACAGGCCAAAAAAAATGTCACTGGTCCAACCCAAAAGATACTGGCCATGACCCATTGCCCATGGGACCACTGCTAATTTCGCAGACTGTTCTCATACCCTCAAGTGGGCAGTGAGAAAAGCCCAAATGCCTTGCTACAACTGTGATACCATTGGTCTAGTAGACTATGTTATAGATTGCAGTTAAATTTGTTTTCTCTATATATCCCCAGACATAAGATATCTTTATCCTAAGATCATGTTTCAAAGAGACATGGCCAGTGACCATTTAGTTGTTTAACCCTTTCCCACATAAAACAAATTTGCAGCAGACGACTTTGAAAACGGTACAGCAAAAATATGGAAAATCTCTTTAAATAAGTATAATTTTTGAATGGAGTAGAAAATATTGTGGCATATTGGGAAATTGCTCATAATGAGCAATTTGCTCCACTTTCCGCAATATTTTCATAAGTCTTCTGCTGCAGAGCCATCTGCATCTGTTTGAGTGAAAGGGTTACAAAGTCTCTAATCTGATCAAAGTATTAAGCAGACTGTCTGACCAGAAGGTGAACAATGACAATTGATGTCCACTGTGACCAAGTCCTGACTAACAGACTGGAAATGATTGTTGGCCAACACACAGACATCAGTAACTGTTGAAGGTCTGTAACAGTACATATGCATTATAAGTAGTCTCCAAGATGGCGATGATAAACTGCTGCTTGCCACCTGTCTAAACTCTTTCCCACATACAATAAATCTGCAGCAGATGACTTTGAAAACATCCTTGGAAAACTATAGAAAATCTCTATAAATGAAAGTATGTTTATTCAAGTGTTGAAATCATTGAGGCAAATGGTCTTTATTGTTTGTAAATCAAATTGTGCATTTAATACAGCAAATGTCAATTAAATTCTTGAAAAGCAGGATAAGGATTAAAATTAAAAAGTTTTTAACCCTTTCCCTCATATAGATGCTTTCTGACACCTCTGCAGCAGACAGCTTTTTGTAAAACATAGTGACAAAAGAAGAAATTGCTCAAAACGAGCAATTTCTCCTTTTGACACAATGTTTTCCACTTTTAGTCCTAGGTTATCCATTCAATTATAGATGTTTTCTATTTTTTGACAAAATATGTTCCATGTCCTCTGCTGCAGAATTGTCGTATGCGGGAAAAGGTAAAAATCAAAAGGCAGAAGTCCACATCCAGTTATAGTGTGTTAGTAATTTTATTCTTATTAACCCATTCCAACATATAGACGTTTTCTGATGCCTCCTGCAGCAGACGACTTTTGAAATCATTGTGACAAAAGGAGAAATTACTGAAAACAAGCAATTTCACCTATTACCACAATGTTTAGAACTTTTTTCAGTATAGTTATACGTTCATTTATAGATAATTCCCATGTTTTTGCATTATTGTTTTCAAAGACGTCTGCTGCAGATTTATTGTATGTGAGAAAGGTTTAGTTATGTCACGTGTATGAATGCATAGCAGGATAAGAGATAAAATACATAATATAAAAAGTTGTTTAACCCTTTCCCTCATATAGACGCTTTCTGACGCCTCTGCAGCAGACGGCTTTTTGAAAACATAGTGACAAAAGAAGAAATTGCACAAAAACGTGCAATTTCTCCTTTTGCCACAATGTTTTCCACTTTTAATCATAGGTTATCCATTTCATTATAGAGATTTTCTATGTTTTGACAAAATACGTTCAAAGACGTCTGCTGCAGGTTTTATTGTATGTGGAAAAGGGTTAATTATGTCACGTGTATGGATGCATAGTGGGATAAGAGATAAAATATATAATATAAAAAGTTGTTTAACCAATTTATTTCACCACACTGAATTTGATTACATTCTAGAATTACAGTCAATGTCAGAGGTCCGCCATCCCTGTCACAGCATGTCAGTAATTTTATTCCCATTAATTACTTTGCATGTTAATGAACTGTAAGTCACGGCAACTTGAGTAGACCTGGGCGTTCAATCACAATCATGCAATCTTCCCCCTCCAGGTGTTTCATAAACCCTGTCCCACATACAGCCGCTTTCTGACACCTCTGCGATGCTGCAGACGACTTTTGAAAACATTGTTGCCAAAAGAGAAATTGCCACAATGTTTTCAACTCGATTCAATTATTATACTTATATATATATATACATGTATAAAATGTTTTCATAATTTTGCTCAGATGTTTACAAAGTTGCCTGCAGCAGATTTTTAAATGGGAAATAAGCATCAGAAAAAAATCTGTAAAAAGAAAAGAACCAAAGTTCTTACCCATGACTGAAAGCCATGTCGTACAAAGAGCGGCCATCCTAAATCCAGAGTCTAATGAGTCAAATTGTGTTCTTCATCAGATATGGACCCAAATACAACAAAATTGCAGCAGCAACTGCCAAAATATAGACAATCCCAATAAATTTTGATAGCATAACAATTGAATCGAGTTGAAACGTTTTTGGTAAAGGTGAAACTCATCATGAGCAATTTATCCTATAAACCCTTTCCCTCATACGACATTTCTGCAGCAGACTATAATTGAATTGATAACCTATGACAAAAAGTGGAAAACATTGTGGTAAAAGGAGAAATTGCACGTTTTGTGCAATTTCTTCTTTTGTCACTTTGTTTTCAAAAAGCTGTCTGCTGCAAAGGCATCAGAAAGCGTCTATATGAGGGAAAGGGTTAACTTACAATGATTTACAATATTTTCGCCTATTCGTTTTCTAAGTAGTCTGCTGCAGAGTTGTATGTTGTATATGGGAAAGAGTTACAAATATCATCACCAAGTTGCTTCACAATGTCATGTTTCCACCAGTGTCTTAATGGTACAGCAAAGAAGCTAATATAGCCCCTTGTAGAATGACATAATGGCCCCATATTGTAACCCAATGAGTTGATACCCAATTTGATTGTTACGGGTGAAAACCAACCCACAGGTACAGGTGGCTCTAACTGCGTTCCGTGTTTACTCAATGTCACCTAAGCTGGATTAATTAAAACCAAATAAAATTCCTTAACCATGAATCAAAGTAACCCTGTTAGTAAAACAAACTTCTGTTGGTTCTTCTATGGAATGGATTAATTGCATACATGATTATAATGAGAAATACATTGTATCTTGATTGACAACTTGATTGACAGTTCATTTTCCAAATTATACATTTTCGAATATTTCAGATATACAATTACTTATTTTTCTATGTTTCCGATGTACAATTACTTGTTTTATCTATACATGTATCCGATGTACACTACTCATTTTTCTATGTTAAAATCTGATGTACAATTACTTGTTTTTCTATGTATCCAATGTACAATTACTCTTTTTTTCTATGTTTCCGATGTACAATTGTCTGAAGTAAGCACGTATATTGGACAGAAATAAAGCATGTGACAATTCCAAGTTAAATAATTCACAGTGGAGAATAAGAGTGAAGTCTGTCATCGCTGCAAAAATGTGTATATACATGCAAATAATTATGATACTGGTATTTAACCAAGGAAATGCTGTCATATAACTGAAAAATTGTTAGAAGATGTGTAAAACACCGTGCAAACAAAGTTTCCGAAGAAAAACACACGATAACGAGTGATACAATCAGGAAGTTTTCAAGGATGTATACATTTGTTACAGCCGCTTTTCTTTTTTATTGACAGAAAAAAGGACCAACCCAGTTACATAGCTATGTTTGACAGCAGACGTCATGCCCTAATTTAGCTGTTAATGAATAAACAGATAAATCCTCTTTTTTTTTCAGCTCTACTACACAATTTACCTGATATGATATTTGCAATGCTTAGAAATTAATAACAATTAAAAATCTGAAAACATTGTAAGTTCTAGTGTAGTTTTGAGTTGAAAAAATTGTAAAGAAAAGGAGAAATTGTATCATTTTAAGAATTTTCTCCTTTTCCCACAATATTTTCTTAATTTGTCTGCTGGTATCACATTTCAACTGTTTAAGGTACACAGGTATGGGTCCATACAAAAGTTAAGTCTTGCAGTTGACACTATCTAGTTGAACTCTATGGCTTTCCTGTGCAGCCCCGACACAACCTTTGACCTTTTCAACAAAAGCAAAGCTATATTTGAGATACTATCACAGACAGACATGGCACTTTTTGTACCAGTAAAAACCATAAGGTTGTCATTAAAAAACCATTTAACACTCATTAAACTTCAACCCCTGTTCTCATTCATTTCCATGCTTAGGTTTTTTGAATTAACTCTTTGCAAAGGTTAATAAACTGTTTCATCTTACAGATGATTTTTGACACATTGAAGAAAGGGCAGAAATTTCTCCTTTTGTCACTATGTTTACAAAAAGCTGTCTGCTGCAGAGGCATCTAGACAAAAACAGAGGCATCAGAAAGCGTCTGTATGTGGGAAAGGGCCATTAACCCTTTCCCACTTACAACAAATCTGCACATCCCCTTTAACACATACAGACATATGACAATCTGTCATGTATAAGTCATCAACAATATTGCAATCTCATGACAACCAGGAAAGTGTAAAATATCCTTTACCCACATATATAAAGACAATTTCTCACTCCTCTGCGGCAGACCACTTTTGTAAACATTGTGGCAAAAGTAGAAATTGCTCATAAAAAGCAATTTCTTCTTTTGCCACAAATTATGGCTTCATTTTTTCTTCAGTGAACGTAAGTTACTTCATTTATAGAGTTTTTCCATGATTTTGGCTAGATACATGTTTTCAGTCCTCTGTTGTATGTGGAATTTAGGCTGATAATACCCCTTTCCAAAATACATCACATCTGCAGCAGACAACTTTGAAAATATCTAGGTAAAAATATGAAAAATCTCTATGAATGAAGTTAAATACAGTTGAAAACATTGTGGCAAAAGTAGCATTTGCACATTTCAAACAAGGTTAAAAGGAAAAGGTTAAACATTCCACAGTGTCTAAAATAAATACTTTTTTTTTTTAAAGTATAAACGTCAGGAGGCTTTAATAATGTCTGTTGAAAGATCAATTTTAAGACCGTTGATAAATAAAATGTAAAATGTTTAAAGCTGGTTCAATCTCCGTCCTTGAACTGACAGCATGGCGCCTTGTGTTTGCTACACCAAGTTACAAAATTCCTTGCTGCTTATCCATTTCCCTTGCATCTGCTGCAGACCTCTTTTGAAAACAATGTGGCAAAGGGAAAGGTTTCTCACTGTGAATGAGCAAATTTGCCTTGTGCCACAATATTTTCAACTTTGCTCAAAATGTACACTTTCATTTTCAGAGAATTTCCATGGATATGTTTGCCTGCATGTGATCACGTAATCTGCCTCAGATATGTTGTCTATATGTGGCAAAAGGGTTCATTAAGTCTGATAAGGGCACACATGTAAACTGTAAAAAAACGTCTCCATGCAGAAACACTTTCCTTCATACAATAAATTTGCAGCAAAAGACTTTGATAACATTGAGGCAGATATAATTATGGTAAAGCTTGATCAAAAAGATATAAATGAATCGAGCTGAAAACATTGTGGCACAAATAGAAATTTCTCCTTTTGTCCGAACGTTTTCAAGAGTCATCTATTGAAGATACAACAAAACATCGATGCCTAAATGTGGGAAAGGGCTTACTGAAAGCAAGAGACCATGATGACATTTTTGGAAGAAATATACATGAGTTGTCCTTGCGTGAAAACCAACATTATGGCCTCTGCGTAATGTATCGACCCAGATCAACCTGCGCAGTTCGCGCAGACTGATCAAGGCCGACACATTCTGTCCCAGGAGGATAGAGGTAGAGAAAATCCACAGGAAGCTAAAAGTGTCTTTCCGGATAAGCCTGCGCGGCATGCTGCTTATGCTGATCCGGGTCGATACTTTACGCAGAGTCAACAATGTTGGTTTTCTCGTGGAACAGCTCACATTCTTTATTATGGAACAACAGAGAGTTACTCATTATGTTTCATGATATGATCTAAATTATATAACTTTGGAATAGAATATTTAGCATCAGGGACAATGCAAGATTTAAACAATGATAGAGTTAACTTGTGTTGTAAAGATAGATGGGAAAGGAGAAATTGTTTGCATTTAACAACTTCTCTTTTTCCCACAGAGTTTTCAAAAGTTGTCTGCTGTATAGGCAGTTAAAATTGTGTGTATATCAGGATATGGTTAACATTGAAAGGTGGATATCATTTGGCAATCATATTGATATCAATAGTATTTAAAGTCATGACGAATGACTCGTTAGCAAATCATCATTAACATCATTATCATTCATTACTCACTTTTCATTCAGACCACATGTCGGAAGCAGTTTTAAAAGGGAATGAATCAACAGGTTATTGAAATTTTTAAATTTGATATAAACTGGATCATATTTTTGACAAGTGGTGGCTTTGTTAAATTTCAGAGTAAAATAATCTTTATACTAGTTTTGACAAGACATTTGCTGGGAAAGGCAAAAAGGATCCATTCTTAGAAACATTAATTTCCTGTTGCTCAATGTTTTCAATTGTCATCTGCTGTACAGGCCTCAAAAGTCATCTGTATCAGAAGCAGGGTTGTATGATAAACCTTTGATTTTTATTTAGCCAAAGGGCTTTTAAAGAATGATACAGCAAAAATTACCATGTCAAAAACATGATATATGGCAACTTTGAAATCATCAAGTAGATGATTTCTATTTTAATATGGAAAGTCTGAATCTGAATAAAGATGATAACATTGTGACAAATGCAGAAATTGCTCATGATGAGCAATTTCTCCTTTTGCCACAATGTTTTCAAAAGTTGTCTGCTGCAGGCATCAGACATGTTTATTATGTACATCTAAATCCACCAGTGTTAATTAAATAAGGGAATTTCCGATTTGAGATGGAAATCCTTGATAAAGGTAATCTCAATCAAATTGGTTGTCAATCTATGGATAAATAACTGGCGTAACATTTCGTTAGTGATTTATGGGGTTTTAATACCTTCTTTATAAAAACAACTTTACGGTCATGAACTTTGGTAAAATACTATAAAAATACCAAAACTTTGCAGGGAATTTACAACAGTGCAAACCGGAACTTTATAAACATATAATTTAATACATTACTTCAACTGTGTTTTTTGAGAAATTTGATTTATTGGGGCTTTACGCTGTTTAAATAATGATACAGCAAAAATATTCGAAGTCACATAGTATACCATGTAAAAGACATGATATCAAAATCTACAACAGACGATTTTACATTACTTCAACTGTGTTTTTGAAACTTTTACCAATTTGATTTATTGGGGGGCTTTATGCTGTTTTCAAAATTATTTCAGTTATATATCATGGTGCAAGTTAAATTATTCATGATCCCTGGGTAAACAAACCAGTACTAGGCTAGAAAATGTGCCCTTCCAAAGGGCACTCCACCATGACTGTTGCGACTTTGGATCGAACCTGGGATGCCCAGTTCCAAATCCCTGAAGCTAACCACTCGGTCTTCTTACAAAATCTGCATAAGCCTATCTGACATTGTGAGTGTCAACATATAATATACACATAAATTTAAATTGTCAAAAAGAAAGAAAAAGATGATATCTGCATTTTTTGAAAACATAGTGACAAAAGAAGAAATTGCACAAAACGTGCAATTTCTCCTTTTGCCACAATGTTTTCTGGTATTGGTTTTAACCCCCCTTTCCCACATATATATAGGAAAACATTGTGGCAAAAGGAGAAATTGCACGTTTTGTGCAATTTCTTCTTTTGTCAAGTGCTATGTTTTCAAAAATATATATAAAACAAATCTGCAATAGATAACTTTGAAACCATTTAGTCCATAATACTTGGAAACCCCCTATGAATGATTAAAGAACAATAATTCTTGAATAAAGTTGAAAAAATATTGTGGCAAAAGGAGAAATTTATCATTATGAACAATTTCTCCTTTCAGAAAAATGTTATCAAAAGTCATCTGCTGCAGAGGAATCAGAAAGTGTCTGTATGTGGAAAATGATTAAATACTTTCATTTAAAGAAACTATATATGCATAAAATACATCAAAAGTCAAAAATGAGAAAATCTGCTGACTCTCAGGAAATAAGACATGGGTTTGGTCCCATTCATCATAAATGACAGTCTGTTCATACAAGAGGGGTCAGTTTACACAGAAGGGCATTAAAGGAGCTGTAGGGGTCCTCATGAAAGGGCTACCGTAACCTATTTATTATCCATTCATTAAGACAAACCCTAGGGTCTTAAATGTGACACTTTTAGTGTTGTGACTAATGTAACCTTCTATCTTTTTTCTCTATTTTTAAGACTACTATAATGTTAAAACATATGAAAATCATTGGCAAATGAATGTTTGCTTTTGAACCTGGGAGTATAGGAAGCATTGAGGATTGATTGATTGATAAATATATTTCTGTTTTGCCACACTGTTTTGAACTAGCTAGCAGTGACACTAAATGTATAAGGGAGAATGTGAACCCTTTCCAACCTAACGGATAGACACACATACAGCAGACAATATTTTTAAAACACTATGTCAAAAGTAGCAAATTGCTTACAATAAGTGATTTATCATTTTGTAAGAATGATAAAACTTAATAATATTTAATAATTATACTTTCATTTAGGAGATTTTCTATGTTTTTGAATCGATGTTTTCAATGTCGTCTGCTGCAGATTTGTCGTACATGGGAAAGGGTTATAAGCTTGACCAGATTGAAATGATTCACATCTCATGCTATCTTAACCCTTTCCCTCATATAGATGCTTTCTGACGCCTCTGCAGCAGACAGCTTTTTGAAAACATAGTGACAAAAGAAGAAATTGCTCAAAACGAGCAATTTCTCTTTTTGCCACAATGTTTTCCACTTTTAGTCATAGGTTATCCATTCAATTATAGAGATTTTCTATTTTGTGACAAAATATGTTCAAAGTCGTCTGCTGCAAAATTGTTGTATGGGGGAAAGTGTTAATTGCCTTAATTTTCTGCCTGCAAATTATCCTGAAATGCATAGTGACTGTGTAAATGTTATTATGAATAATCTGTTCAATTTCAATGAATTCAAACTGTTCCTTCTATTGCAGTGGAAGCGGCAATCCCATTTCATTCAGAAATTGTTGCACTAAAGAATGGTCAAACAGAAATATCACCAATGGAGACACTAAGTGACATAATCCGACTTTTTACCTCATGTTTTCACATTGGTGGACAGATGTTTCGGTAATATAAAATTCAAAATTGATATCATATATTCATGAAGTATTAAACAGCAGGAAGGAGGCACAGGCGAGCATTCAGAGACAAAAAGCCATTGCAAATAAACAGCAAATTCCCGCTTTCCTTCAATGTTTTCTCATATTAACCCTTTCCTACATGCAGCCGCTTTAAGATGTATAGATGATCTGCAGTAGATAAATTTTGCAAACATTGTGTTAAAAAACGAGCAACTTCCCCTTTTATCCCAATGTTTTCAACATTTTTCAGTAGATACATGTATAACATTATTTATAGATATTTTCTGCGTTTTTGTCTAGAAGTTGTCCGCTGCATATTTGCTGTACACTTGTGGGAAAGGGTTAAGTTTTCCATTTATAGTCGGCTGCAGGACAATAAACTTGAATAAAGGCAGGAAAGTTACATGTTTGTAGTCACATTATTCCCATCATTACTATTAAACCGGCAGGGGGGTATGAATACATTTTGTTTGTTTCTGCCATTATTCTTGCCCTGTTTTCATAGGCTGTGTTGACACTTTTGTACAGAAGTCAAATTTTGTTTTCTTTAAACCCTTTCTCACACGTGTCATACAACAAATCTGCAGCAGACGGCTTTGAAAAAATCTAAGCAAAACAAAGGGAAGCCTTTATAGATGAAACTATGATTATTAAAAAGAGTTGAAAATCCATTGTGGCAAATGGAGAAATTGCTCATGATGAGCAAATTATCTCCTTTTCCCAAAATGTTTTCAAAAGTTGTTTATTGAAGATAAGTCAAGAAGTGTCTTCAAAGGGGAAAGGGTCAATGTGATAAATAAATTGCATAATTAAAAGGAAACACAATGATTGACAAAATGTGTTGCGTTGTCACATCATTCAGCAATAGATTGGTGTTTCTGCATAGAAAATCAAACTGTTATAGTATACCCCGACTAATTAACCCTTTCCCTCATATAGACGCTTTCTGACGCCTCTGCAGCAGACGGCTTTTTGAAAACATAGTGACAAAAGAAGAAATTGCACAAAACGTGCAATTTCTCCTTTTGCCACAATGTTTTTCACTTTTTGTCATAGGTTATCCATTCAATTAAGGAGATTTTCTATGTGTTGACAAAATATGTTCAATGTCGTCTGCTGCAGAATTGTCGTATGAGGGAAAGGGTTAAGAGCAACTTGCTTTCTGCAAATATTTGAAGCTTTTGTACAGACTTCTATTGTAACCAAGTGAAATGTTTTTTCATTGTGTGCATGGAAATCAAATATCACAAAGACAAAACTAAATATTAAATCCATTCAACATTTTGGGGGAAAAGTTGAAAACATTGTGGCAAAAGGAGAAATAGTTTATTGTGAGCCATTTCTCCTTTTGTCCAAATGTTTTCAAAAGTCATCTTTGGCAGATGCATCTATGGAAAGGGGTTAAAAACAGTCCAGATCTGCTACAGGAAATATCAAGCAATATTAAGTTTGGGTATACAAGGATCATGTACATAATGAATCCCAATTCAAGGCCAAGGCTTATGCAATGAGTTTATTTATAAGTCGAGTGCAAATATTGCTGACTTGGTGACACCTTGCGGGGGTCTTCAAGAGACCACCACAAGTCTGCCAGATTTTATATGGTCAAACATTTATGTCCAGTTATAAGGGTACAAACAAAATGACCCTCTCCTTAACCCTTTCCCACTTGTAGACGCATTCAGACGCATTCGCAGCAGGCAACTTTTGAAAACGTTGTGGCAAAAGGAGAAATTGCTCATGATGATCAATTTCCCCTTATGCCACAATGTTTTCAACTGTATAAATTTAGTAGTAAACCTCTCATTTATTGAGATTTTTCATGTTTTTGTCAATAACTTTTGAAACTCGTCTGCTGCAGATTTTGTGTATGTGGGAAAGGGTTTAGAAACCATATGCATATTTGCAGAGCTGTAGAAACTAGGCAGTCCTTGAGACCCACCTGAAGGGCTTATTGACCACTGACCTCTCTAGATTGACCAGTTCTTGTTGGGTTAATTCAAGTATGTAAATGTCATATGGATGAAGCTGCATCCACTTAATGACTTAAATCCTTTTCCACATACAGACACCATGTACCCTGCAGAGGCATCAAAATATGTCTGTAATAGTGGGAAAGTGTAAGGTGTATGCATATTTACAGAGCTGTAGAAGCTAGGCAGTCCTTGAGACCCACCTGAAAGGTTTATTGACCACTTACCTCTCTCGATTGACCAGTACTTGTTGGGATAATTCAAGTATGTAAATGCCATATGGATGAAGCTGCATCCAGTTAATGACTTAAACGAACACCATGTATCCTGCAGAGGCATCAACATACGGCTGTCATAGTGGGAAAGTGTAAAGAAACCATATATGCATCTTTGCAGAGCTGTAGAACCTAGGAAGTCATTAAGATCCACCTGAAAGGGCTTATAGACCACTGACCTCTCTAGTTTGACCAATATTAGCTTGGATTAGGCCATGAACATTGGGTTATTGCTTGTTTGGAGCAGTTTCACCTTTTTCTAAAATGCTCTCAAAGTTGTCTGCATCAGGGAAAGGGTTAAATCAATTTAATTTCAGTTAAATATATTCCGAAATGAAGATAACCATATGACAAAGCAGTAAAAGTCTTTTACAGCCCCCCAATTTAGAGGTATATGCAATATAAACACTTTAACCATTTAGCTGATACAGATAACTTTTTAGGCTTCTGCAATTTATTTGTGGCAAAGGAAGAAATAGCTGAGTAAGGCAATTTCACCTATATCCAAAAATGTTTAATCTAGCTTACTATGTATATAAATCAGCAAGTTTCTTTAAATACATGACATGAATTTCGCTTCTATCAGATGTTGCTTTCAATTTTGTAGAATCTATGAATTGTCGATCAGGACACTTTCCCACATGCAGATGCATCAGACAGTAACAGTTAAAAATCGAGGCTTCATGCAAAACGGTTGTAACTACATCTTGTTCAAGATGAAGTTACAACCGTTTTGCATGAAACCATCAATCTGTTGAAGCAAAAGGAGAAATTGCTCAAATGTCAGGTTTTTCCTCCTGCTGTTATGTTTTCAAGTCTATTAACCCTTTCCCACATACAACAAATCTGCAGCAGAAGACTTTGAAAACATCTAGGCAAAAACATGGAAACTCTCCATAAATGAAAGAAGTTGAAAACATTGTGGCAAAAGGAGAAATTGCTTATCTTGAGCAATTTCGTCAGAAGGTGTCTATATGTGGGAAAAGGGTTAAAACAATATTCTTTATTTACAGAGAATTTCTACATTTTTACATAGATGGTTTTAAAAGTCGTGTGCTGCAGGTTTGTTGCGTGTGGGAAAAGTCTCATCATGATTTTTTATTGTGTTTATTGTGTCAACATAATGCAGGTGAATTCATCTTAGAGAAACACTTCAAAACTTATAAAAGGCACAATGCAATAATGAGCATTTGTTTAACTCCCTTTGTGAAAGATAAATGGCTTTGGCCATGATGTTTTATTGCTTTCTGACCATGGGTCTAAAAGGTGCTTTCTTACAAACAATCCTTTTCTGTGCAATCTAAAGTTATTGCACCGAAATTTCAAATTTCAATGATTTCAGAATCTTAGTTCATTAACTTAGGAGTCTATTGTTTTGCTTCATGAACTATGTGACTAACTTTTCAATGCTTTTCTTTTACTTTTGAGTCAAAATCGATTTTAATCTACGTCCCTGGTCGAATCAAACCTGCTTGATTTTTGCAGCCTTTAATTCCCACATGAAGACACATTTCAACGCCTCCGCAGGAGACAACTTTTGAAAACATAAGTAACAAAAGGAAGAATTACTCACAATGAGCAATCTCCTATTGTCACAATGTTTTCATAGATCTATTCAATTATAATTCTTTCATATATATTTTTTCCCCCACATTTTTGCCTAGATATTCTAAGTCGTCTGGTGCAAATTTCTTGTAATCATGTGAAAAAAGGTTTAAATAAAAAATGTCTTCTAGAAACTTTTGCAAATGCATTTAACACACCATTGAGTACTGTCAGTACTTTGATATTTGTTTTTAAAAGGAATAAAGCTAGACAATATTACTCTCATCCTAGACATACCAATTTAAGAATAATTTATTTGGAAATAAAAATGGTTCATCTACTGCAAGGAATGACAGTTAACCCTTTTCCCTCATGTAGACGCTTTCCGACGCCTATGCAGCAGACAGCTTTTATGAAAACTTAGTGACAAAAGAAGAAATTGCTCAAAACGAGCAATTCTCCTTTTGCCACAATGTTTTCCACTTTTATTCATAGGTTATTCATTCAATTATAGAGATCTCCCATTTTTTGACAAAATATGTACAAAGCCGTCTGCTGCAGTATTGTCGTATGAGGGAAAGGGTTGAAGAATGTACAATGATTTTACGAAAAGGAAATGTTACATTAATATTTTGTGAATCATGTAATTGCTATAAAAATTGATGATCTTAGCGTCAGATTAAAATGGGAGATGATCTTCGTGTCAGATTAAAATGGGATATTTCTTTTTTTTTTACAAATGTATGCATTGACCGTTCATGTTATACTGTGTAAATAAATCCAATCCAATCTTGCTAAAGCCTTCACATTTAAATTAAATAGTTATATAATAACCTAATTAGATGTAACTTTTAATAAATTACTAGAAGAATAGCCAAACTCATTAAATTCATGTCATAGAAACTCATATGTAACAACTTTTAGTATTTACCCTTCTCCACATGCAGAGACCTATTAAAGCATCTACAGTGGTTACATTTTGAAAATATTGC
This sequence comes from Serripes groenlandicus, assembly GCA_031761405.1. Classification (NCBI taxonomy): domain Eukaryota; kingdom Metazoa; phylum Mollusca; class Bivalvia; order Cardiida; family Cardiidae; genus Serripes; species Serripes groenlandicus. Next base: position 14,253,840 of record JASEVX010000012.1, read on the forward strand.
GGTAAAACGCAGTCAGTCTTTTAACTAAATGTTTTAAACATTATTTAATTAATAATCATTATTTCATTAATTTCCCATATTGCTGCCTAGATCATTTTCAGTTGTCTGCTGCAGTTTTGTTTTAATTGGGAAAGGCTAAACCATTTCCCTCATATAACATATCTGCGACGACTTTGAAAACATCTAGGTAAAAATGTGAAAAATCTGAATAATTTAGAGTGTAAAATTTATTTTATTAAATAGAGTTGAAAACATTGTGACAAAAGGTGAAATTGCTCATCATGAGCAATTTCTCCTTTTGTTACAATGTTTTCAAAAGTGGCCTGCTGCAGAGGTGTCAGAAAGTGTCTGTATGAGGGAAAGGGTTAAGACACTGTGATCATTTTCAAATGATAAGTTGCTTTTAAAGTATATTTATGTATAATTCATAGAGATAACTTTTCTTTATCATTCATCATCAAACAGACACCTTTCTCTCCTCAATTATTGTCCTTTTACCTTACTTAAAATATAGCAGTCTTTTTGTGATTGTTTAAATATAGATATTTTTATATAAAATTGTAGCAAAAGTTTAAATATCATACAAAGATTTCCCCAATATTCCCCGTTCAATTTAACCATCTAATTTGAAAACTATGCAACATTCAAAATATTAAAAAATAGTTGGAAAGGTATGTAATATCACTTTAACCCTATCCAACATAAAGACACATGCTGCATGATGCCTCTCTAGCAGACAATTTTTTAAAACATTGTGACTAAAGTAGAAATTGCTCAAAACTTCATTAAAAAAAGATTTTCTGTGATTTTGTCTTGATGTTTTCAAAGTCGTCTGCTGCAGATTTGTTGTACGTGGGAAAGGATTAAGCCCCCCAACTATTAGGTTATCTTTCTTTTTTATATTTACTCACAAAAGGTCACGATTTTAACAGCAAGAGTTGAAATACAAAATCAAAGTCAGCCAAATACCCATCAAAATACCAGACCAAAAACCAAATAAGTTAACCGTTGTCCCCCTGCATTTAAAGAAAATTACAAAGTATCATAAATAAAATACCAAGTACTTCTTTGAAAAGCTCAAGGAGTTGCCTTTCCTCAAATAACCCCCATAATTTAAACAAAACCCCTCATTTCTGTTTCAAATTAACCCTACTTACTTAATCGTATTTTACTAATGGATAATAGACAACAAAAGATCAGAGACATATTAGCTTTTTACTGAAGACAATTTTGATGTCAATTTTTCAGCCATTTCAAAAGAAATGTTACCCTTTACAATCACTTTGCATTTTCACGCCTTCTTAAGGATCATACACAAATTTACAACTGTATGCAACATGACATTTATAACATATCTTTATTTGGCATTAAATATTACAAACCTATGCCAACAAACATAACACTCTCTGCCACACTGCTTTCATGTCTTCTGATCCAAATAGACTGCATTTGGGAAAAGGTTCAATATTTGCTCTTCTGCCATACAGACAGCAATGGCTCAGCGCTGTGAGAATTATGTAGAGGAAACAATTAACTGACATGTTTTCAAATCATATGATTTTAAAACATGCGACGAATTGATTGTACTTTCTGGAACTAAATGAAAGTTACTATCTTGAAGTGAAATTTAGACCAACTTCATGGTTTGTCATCTGCAGCCAAGGCTTAAAATCTCATCTATAGCAGGAAAATGGCCAATGATCAAGGGACAATATTGACATTTGGATGTAGTCGGCAGTAATTACTGGGCCCAGTAGTCAAAAGGGGTTCATTTCACGGCCATTCGGTCTAAAAAAAGACGTGAACTGATCTGTCAAAAAGGCCATTCATTATCAAAATGTCTATGGCACTGGTAAAGGTTTTAATCATTTATGTCATCTATTCCATCTTGATACCATCATGTTCAAAATTGCAATTACTTATTTGGCATTATAAGACGTTTGAAAACATTGTGGCAAAAGAAGTAATTTCTAACTGAGCAATTTCCAATAATGGACAATTTTCAAAGCTTGACAATAATTTTACTTTTTATTTCATAAATAGAGAGCTTTGATTTTTTTGCTTAGACATCTTGAAAGTTGCCTGCTGTAAATTTGTTGTCTGTGGGAAAGGGTTATCTCATATAGACGCTCTCTGACGCCTCTGAGGCAGACAGCTTTTTGAAAACATAGCAACAAAAGAAGAAATTGCTCAAAACGAGCAATTTCTTCTTTTGCCACAATGTTTTCCACTTTTTGTCATAGGTTATCCATTCAATTATAGAGATTTTCTATTTTTTGACAAAATATGTTCAAAGTCGTCTGCTACAGAAAACATTGTGGCAAAATAAATTGCACGTTTTGTGCAATTTCTTCTTTTGTCACTATGTTTTCAACAAGCCGTCTGCTGTAGAGGCGTCAGAAAGCGTCTATATGAGGGAAAGGGTTAACTATACAGACCCTTTGAGGTGCATCTGCTGAAGACTTTGAAAGGGTGGCAAAAAAAGAAATTACTCTTGAAAAGCAATTTCTGTTTCTCACCATGCCTTCAACTGCCTCACATTATAACCCCATCTCAAACTGGCAGAGTCTATAAGTTTGTAAGGCTAACTTGTATTACATCTTCTAAGTATGTAACTGTTATTTAACTGTTGTATTCTGGTTATATAACCATTCCATCCATGTTCGTGTTCTGTCCCATTTGTGATGTCATAAATCACAGAATTATCCAAAATTATGGTACATTAAAGTCTGTCTACTGGAGCCTTTGACTTGTCTGACGTCAAACCTGTCCTTGCAGAACTATGGTTTAGAAATGAATGTGTGAACAAAAAGGAAAATAATAACTGAACATAGTCTCAGTGGTCGCCGAAATGACGGAACCCCAATTGACTGTTACAAATAGCCTTCCAGCTGACTGCATGAAAATAAACCCCGTCATTCTGAAATTGGCCCAGCAAAATGGTTTCTTTCATCAAAATCAAGAATTATGGGTATAACATTGGAATCAATTAAAGAAGGTGAAACTTCTAAGTACACTAATGGTGGTTTTTTTTAAAGAAAACTTAAAATTTATATCATGACTGCAAAGAATTCATTGATTCAGTTGCTCGACGGTGCATACAAATTTACTGCTCACATACTGATACCCATTTTTGGTGGACATGGCTTTTAAACAGTTTCCCACTTGCAGATGCATTCTGACAAGCAATTTCTCCTTTTGCCACAATGTTTTCAACTTCATTTCTATAATCTTATACATGTATATTATTTACAGAGATTTTTCCTATTGTTGTCTAGATGGTTTCGAAGCCGTCTGCTGCAGATTTTCTGTATTGGGGAAAGGGTTACAAGTATCATTATTGGGCATTCACTGTCAATGGCCTTCAAATGTCATAACCCACGCCTAACGATTTTCTCAATGAAATGGTAGATTACAATAATATAATTATTTTGTTTATTCCCCGATTAGTTTGCACCCTGCCACATATTAAATGCTTCCTTCCCCTCCATGGTTCTCGTCTCGACACCAGATTGTAGTTTTCTATGAGATTCAATTAGTTTAATAGATACGATCAAAAGTGGTAAATGACACTAAAGTGAAATTTCCTATCAGTTCATTCAAGTTGACTTTCCAAAATTATAAGTTGACCTTTTAACCTGGTATTATATTTTTCTAGTCATCTGCTTTGAAAATTTATATCTAAAAAAAAAACATTGTTGAAAACAATACATGAAAAGGGAGAAATTGCTAATTTTCAGCAGTTTATCCTTTTCCTACAAATCAAATAAAAGGGTTTACTGCATTTTGGTGCATATTTAGCAGATGATTCTAAAATATGGTGGCCAAAACGGAAATTGCTCATCTCCTTTTGCAACAATGTTTTAAATTCTATTTAATAAGTACACATTGTTCATATGCGGGAAAGAGTTTGGGTACCAGAACATGATTTCATTTACTGGGATCCTGCTTTTCCAGTTTTTAACCAATTCCCAACTGAGGGCGCATTTGAAGCGTCTGTAACAGACAACTACTGAAAACATAGTGGCAAAAGAAGAAATTGCTTATTATGAGCAAATGTCTTCTTTTGCCACTATGTTTTCGACTCTTTTTCATAATTATACATTTATTTTAAAGATTTTTTTTATAGTTTTGAACAGATGCTTTCAAAGTCGTCTGCTGCAGATTTATTGCATGCAGGAAAGGATTAAAGATTTTTCAATAGGAAAGTTTGGAAATGACTACTGATGGTTTTTGTTCATTCAAACTCGAAAAGTCAAATATCTTTGAAATATAATTTTGAACTGAATATTAATATTATTTCTCATGGTAATTTGATAAACATGTTTACTTCATGTGACAGGAAAGGTATCACAAAAAATCTGAACTGACATAAATAATAGATCTAAAATATTTTAAATATTTTGAATGTTTGCCATTTAAAAGTCCTGAAGTGTGAACTGAACTAATAATACACATGACATTTACCGCTTTGCTTTGTCTAATATTGTATCTTTTTTTTAATTCTTCCCTTATATTTGAATCTTGCCCAACATTAAATATTATATTTGTTTAAAAAACGGAAAGCCTTGACAAATATATATGTAGAAGTTTGAATAGGATGTATGTATACAAACTATAACAATCTGTTAACTGGCAAGGGTGGGCTAATGTGAAAGTCTTGGAAGTAATTAAATTTCTGAATTTCTTGTCTTCTTCTAAGTATTCTCATTCTAACTCCTCATTAATGTCCATTCATGGATCATGTACTTAAAATGTACAGCAAATATTATTCATAATTCTTTGTCTCATGACATAATGTTACACAGGTTCATGTGTCATAAAATTATAACAAATCGGTGATAAAGTTTAAAATAAGGAGATTACTAACTGATCCCTGTCAACAGTGAAATATATAAGACAGACCAATTGCGTATGAACTTTTAAAACCCTTTCCCTCATATAGACGCTTTCTGACGCCTCTGCAACAGACGGCTTTTTGAAAACATAGTGACAAAAGAATAAATTGCTCAAAATAAGCAATTTCTCCTTTTGCCACAATGTTTTCAACTCAATTTAATAATAAAACTATTAACGTTTTCCCTCATACAACAATTCTGCAGCAGATGACTTTGAATATATATTTTGTCAAAAAAAAGAAAATCTCTATAATTGAATGGATAACCTATGACTAAAAGTGGAAAACATTGTGGCAAAAGGAGAAATGGCTTGTTTTGAGCAATTTCTTCTCGTGTCACTATGTTTTCAAAAAGCCGTCTGCTGCAGAGGCGTCAGAAAGCGTCTATATGAGGGAAAGGGAAAGGGTTAATTATAGCAGTATTTTTCATTTTTTGACAATGTTCTCAGTTGTCTGCTGCTGAATCTCCAGCAATCCAACATTGACAAATATATAATTCTAGTACAACTGTTGTGCATAAAGAGCTTGGTCACCGCATGAAGGAGGACCATTATGGGATAATACAGCTTATTTCTGGATTAAATAAAGTTTGTATGTTGATTTGAGGATAATTATATATCCTCATTAGTCGAAGGATTAACAGTTAAAACTTAACAAACTTGGTTGCAATGTTATTCAATACTTCTGTTATGTTACATTGAATGGCTTAACCCTTTCCCTCAAATAGACGCTTTCTGCCAACATAGCGACAAAAGAAGAAATTGCTCAAAACAAGCAATTTCTCCTTTTGCCACAATGTTTTCCACTTTTCATCATAGGTTATCCATTCAATTATAGAGATTTTCTATTTTTTGACGAAATATGTTCTAAGTCAACTGCTGTAGAATTGTCGTATGAGGGAAAGGGTTAAGATCTCACTGCAAACATGTGCAGGCAAATTGAGTCTACATTGGTCACAAATATTGTGTGTTGTAATCATCGAGTTTTGAAAATTTCCTGTGTAGTCATGAGTAGCCCTTGCTAAGAATTGAAATATGAATAGTGAAAAGGCACAATCACATTCCACTGCAAAAGTGTGCTGATCAATCTTGGTCTTCATTGGTCACAAATATTGTCAAAAGTAAAACAGGATAAGTGTTAAAAAAGACCTCCAGTAACTCAAGGGGGATTTTGTTTTAACAATACCAACAGAGTTCTCTCCCTTATTTAAAGAAATATAAATCAGACAATGGGAGATATTTTTTCATTAACAAACTTAGTAGCAAAACTTTTCATATTTTCACAACAGTAATTCATAAATTGATACTATGAATTTTTTGATCCATCAACTTTGTAAACATTTTTTTTAAACTTTTCCAGATTTCCCCTTCAGATGTTTTCATTTTGTTGCAGTTTAACAATTGTACATCAGGCATCTATAGTTCTAATAACGATCATATCAGGAAAAGATCTAGGTGATTTTAACTTCAAAGTCCGAGAAATTTAAGAAAAAATATCAAAACATATATTAGAAATTAGTAAACTGTATTAGTTTGGAGAATGAAAGTAAACAAGTTGCAATTGTAATTACAGGGATATGATTATCAAAATCATACCAAAGACTTTTAAAATGGTAGTTTTGGCTGCCCTCCTTGGCGCTTGCAAGGTGAGCATTACGACTGACTGGCTGGTGTCAGGATAAATGGACCAGTAGTACTGGTAACTTACCCAGGAAAAGATGTGATATAACTGACAAAATAGTTGAAAGCAGAGTAAAACACCAAATTATCAATCAATCAATTATAATGATAAATGACAGCTGACCAGAATCTTCTCTTCTTGTCATTCTTCAAATGAGCCACTAAAGATCAAATTCGGTCATGTTGCCTCTCCATTTTTGTATCACTTAACTCTTTCCCACATAGCAAAAGTATCGAAATTCTATGTTATTAAAAATAATTAATAAGTTGAAATCATTGTAGCAAAGGCAGAAATTGCTCATGATGAGCAATTTCTCCTTTTGCCAGTGTTTTCAGTCTGCTGCAGAGGCTTCAGAAAGCGTCTATGATGTGGGAAAGAGTTAACACCCTTTCCCAGGACGGATTTTGATGCAGGAGCTGCAGAATTGTTGTATGTTGGAAAGGGGGATTACAATATTATTGCAGCAGTTGACTTTGAAAAACGTGTAGACCAAAATATGAAAACTCTCCACAAATCAAAGTACAATTATCAAATATGAACAATTTGTTCTTTCGCCACAATGTTTGCAAGAGTCATCTGCTGCAGATGTGTCTATATGTGGGAAAGGGTTAAATTAATCAATTAAACGAACACAATATGGAAACTCCATTGTCTGGATGAATTATGATAAGTCTACTAGGTTTTCTTCCAATCATCCTTATAACAATGTTAATAATAACAGAAATAAACAATATAATTAAGGCAGGGGTAATAACATCATGCAGGCTTTTAGATGCTAAACAATGAAATATGGGGTCATTTTGACTGTTCACTTAGGTTGGTCTTTTTACAAACATTTACGTTCAAATCACCTCAGAAAAAAAAAATGTTTTCTTCAGCGAAAAACTTAAAGTCTAATTTTGATACAGTGATAAACATATTGTGGGAAAATGAAAACAATCAGTGGTCTTAATAGTTATTCCATTGTAGTCTCCTATCAGTATGTTGATTACTACTAAATATATACATTGCAAAGACATATCAAAATTAGATCTATGACCACATACTGCCTACTGCCTTTTGGAAAGTAGATCATTTCTCCACCTTGTTATAGAATGCAATGCAACCAAAGAAATGTTTCATTTAATAGTTGCTATCAAATGATGATTTCAATTTAGAAGACTCATAATTGTACAATTAACGAAAATAACTTAGTTAATCATACATGTTATTGAAAGGATAAATAAGAGCACCAATGCTCGTCTGTTTTTCTAAGTTAAAAAGGGTAATTTCTGAATAATTAACAAACCCAGAGTTATGTGACTTTGTATATTAGACATGTGTATTGTTCCTTGGAACATGTGTACAAAGTTTCATTTGAAAATGTTGAATGTTTTTTCAGTTTTGTGACGATGCCGCTAAGCGTTTTAATACAATAGCCCAACTTTTTTTCTTTGAAAAATAGACAAGCCATCTTGGAAGTATTTCCAATATGGAAGTTCATCTAAAAGCCTGCATATATACATGTAGGTTAAAATATAAACTAAACTTTATAAATGATAACTATTTGTAGAATGTTTACTATGTTACTATGACTAGAGTAACATAAGCAGCTTACCCCTGGTAGCAGGATTGATGGAGGAGTAGGAGGAGTCAATGGTGGAATCAAGAGTGGAGGACAGATCTTCTGAGAAACACCAAGGAAAAGTAAAACAATAAACACACATGAAAATAACAGAATAATAATGCATTACAGTCACAACCATCAGCCAAGCCTTTGACTTAATATTTCGAATTTCTTTCAATATTGATCAAAAACACGGAAGTGCTTAATACCCTCCCTCCATACAGACACTTTCTGATGCCTCTGCAACAGACGACTTTTAGAAATATTGTAGCGAACAGGTTAATTGCTCAAAACAAGCAATTTATCCTTTTGCAAAAATTATTTCAACTTATTCCAATAATTGTTTGTTCATTAAAATAGAGTGAACATATTTTTCAACTAAAGGTTTTCAAAAGTCGTCTGCTGCAGATTTTTTGTATGTGGGAAAGGGTCAAACTTTTTTGTTTTTCAGAGTCCAAAATAGAGAGCCAGGTTCAATTTTCTGTAGACAACATAATTTTGATGCTGGGTTTTCCTTAAATCCTCTGCCCTCAATTTGTAGTTAATAAAGTCAAAGACTGACCATCACAACAATGTTTCACAGCAATGATGCAGGTAGAGGAAAATGAATGATAAAATGAATAATAAATCAATCAATGTAGGAAATATTCATAAATCATCTAAGCAAATATTCAAATGTTTCTAAATGTTTATAGAAAAATTCAGTTTTTCTCATCAGACATTAATAGTAAGAATATTCTAATAAAAATGTCTGGTAATGGATTTATTTTTATACACTGAAGTTGAAAACATTGCGGCAAAAGGCAAAATTGCTCATTTTGCCAAAATGTTTTTAAAAATTGCATGCTGCAGTATGATCTGATACGTGTAAAAGTGTTTGCAAAAGTGGGAAAGTATTAAAATGAATATAAATAGTTATATTAATAATATTTGCTAAAATGATTCATGAATATGGCCTGGGATCTCAATATAAAGTTGTTCACTTATTCGATGTATTATAAAACTTATATACATGTATTGTATGCACTCATTTAAACTATGTATCTTCTGACAAAACTTAAGAGTTGTAGTTCCAATGTTATTACATGTACTGCAATATCCCTAGTTTTGTTACAGAGATGAAACCGAGCCCCTTATCAACAGATGCAACCTGGGACCCTTATCACCAGATGCAACCTGGAAGCCTTACCGCCAGATGCAACCGGGAGCCTTATCACCAGATGTGGCTCGTTTATATTATATACAATAGGCATCAATACAATATTTATCACAACATTCTAAAATCTACTGTCAAACAGATAGGACAATTATTGCATTAAAAATTATCAACTATTTTTTGTTTATATTAATACCTTTTCAAAAAGATACTGGTACTTGAATACCAGACGGTGCATCAGAAAACTCTTGACTCCTGCGCAACTGTCAGCTTTTGAAAAGTTTGAAGGCAAAGAAGGAATTACTCCTGATGAGCAATTTCACTTTTTACCATGACAGCTTGAGTATTTCATTGAAACACTTTTAATTGCACAAATTTATTTATAAATAATACTTCTTCAAACTGTTTTGAAGTCCTTAAAGTTGACCAGTTTAAATAGATTTAAATAACATCCACAAATTACCTTATAATACATAATACAAGCAGTCTATTTATTAGTTCTTTATGATTTTCCTTAGAATAGAAGATTCATGAGTTATTCATTCTTTGATTGGTTAACCCTTTCCAACATATAGATGCTTTTCCACATCTCTGCAGCAGACAACTTTTGACAACATTTAGCAATTTCTTCTTTTACCAAAATGTTTTCAACTTATTCAATCATTTAGAAGGTTTCCATAATTGTGCCTAAATGTTGCAGAGTTGTTGTTTGTGGGAAAGGGTTAATTTTGAAGAGCCTTATTATAATGTATTTGTAGGACATTATGTAAGTTTAACCCTTTCCCACATACATGACTTTGAAAACATATTGAAAAAAATATGAAATATCTCCATGAAAGAGAGTTTAATTATTAAATAGAGTTGAAAACATTTATGAGCAACTTCTCCTTTGGCCATTATGTTTTCAAAAGTCATCTGCTGCAGAGGCATCAGAAAGCTTTTACATGTGGGAAAGAGTAAAGTAGAACTAGGTGCACTAACACTTACCTTCAACAATCAGCATACACGATGAGGTTGTCTCCCCTCCTGAGTTAACAGCCTTGCAAAAATATTGGCCATCATCTTCAGGGAAAACATCAAGTAAGTTAAGCTTGCACTTGTTGCCGATGTTGGATATTTGGAAATCCTGAAAATACAAAATTGTATTCAATTCAAGCCGCTTTTCTCTGATTAAAGGGGATTTAAGTCTTCGTTGGTATATGTCAAGTCTTCATATTAAATAACATCAATGAAAAAAGTTATGGGGTTGAATAAAAATAAATGTTGTATAAGCTTGAAGTTTGACATCGGCCTACATACATGTATACATATTATGAAATAAAGAGGTTCCCTAGCAATCAAAAATAATTTGTGTTTAGAAATATTTTGTTTAACCCTTTCTCAACGGTAGACTCATTTAGATGCACCTGCAGCAGACAGCGTTTGAAAACATTGTGGCAACAGAGAAATAGTTCAAAATGAGCAATTTCTCCTTTTGCTACTATGTTAACAACACTTAAAGGAATTTTACTCTTTTATAGTGATTTTCCACATTATTATCGTGTTATTTTCACAGTCATCTGCTACAGATTTGTTGCATATTGGAAAGGGGCTTACACAACTTACCTCGGAGTCGAGGATCTCAATTTTGCCTTTGTACCAGGAGATTTGGGGTCGTGGGGTACCTGTGACCTCACATTCCAAGGTCACGGAATCACCATCTCTAATATGTTTGTCCGTCAGGGGGGACGTAAAAACGGGTGCTCCATTACCTTCACCATTGGAATCTCCATTTTCTATAAATAGTATATTGTGGAATATAATACAATTTTATTCCCTTTCCCCGATATAGACACTTTCCGACGCATCTGCAGCAGACAACTTTTTGAAATCATTGTGACAAAAGAAGAAATTACTCAAAACAAGCAATTTCTCCTTTTGCCACAATCATCAATGTTTTCAACTCTTTGCAGTAATTAAACTTTCATTTATATAGATTGTTTTCAAAGTCATCTGCTGAATATTTGCTTATGTGAGAAAGGGAGGGTTAAATAACTACATTTAAAAAAATATTACTAAATAATTGCAGATAGTTCAAAGGCACTGTGTATCGCTCATTTTTATTGGTTTAAAACGGAACATGTGACTACAACATGTTGCCTAGGGCATCAATTTCAGAGTTCTTTGGCAATTGTGTGTTATATTCTTATAGCAAAACATACATTAAACTCTAAGTCTTTAATAAATATTATAAACTACACAAAAATATAAATTCGATGCACAAATATTTCAACTTAATTTTGCATTCATTGATCTTTGATGATTACGGTCATAAGCAAAGGTCAAAAGTCGAGGTTACCTGATATCACAACAAGGGCCCCATCGGTTGTAAGAGTCTCTCCAGTAACCGTGGTTACGGCACAGCTATATGTGCCCTCGTCATCTTGTTTTGTGTTGGATATAACAAGTTCCAGGGTACCATCTACTTCCTGGCTAATTTTAATGTGATCACTGTCAGTCAACTGGAAAACAAAACAAAATAACCATTTACACAATGTTAATATAAACTTAATTCCAGTGTCTGCTTTGAACAATTCTGAAGAGAAAGTGTAGCCATAAAACATTCAGAAAGTCTGAAGTATAGTTTTGATACAGTTGAAAAAACATTGTCTGAAAAGGGAGAAATAACACATTTTCATTTCCAAACAATGCTTTCAAAAGTAAACTGCTGGGCTAGGCTACCACTCTTGCATTGTCTATAATTAAGTTGACAGGTTAACATTAGTTTTCACAATGCCATATATAGTAAATTGCTACCTGTAGATGTTAGAGGAGGAGCTCTTTTCCCCACAATATTTGTCTTTATATTGTCCAACTAAACACTATGGGTAGTCAAAAGAATGAGATTGAAACGATTATTTTGATAACACACAATAAGGGCAAGATGGTCAAATAATAATTTTAGAAAGTGCAAAATTACCATTATCTAGAGCTCTGAACATTACTATGTTCAGATGCTTTCCAATTAAACCCTTTCCCTCATATAGACGCTTTCTGTAGCCTCTGCAGTAGACGGCTTTTTTGAAACGTAGTGACAAAAGAAGAAATATCTGAAAACAAGCAATTTCTCCTTTTGCCACAATGTTTTCCACTTTGAGTCATGCATAGGTTATCCATTCAATTATAGAGGTTTTCTATTTTTTGACAAAATATCCTGGAATATTCGAAGTTTGTGAGTGTAAGCATTCAAAGACTTAACATGCAAAAGGCTTAGTGAATGGTACAAAATTCCATGTCTTGCCTGAGAGTTTTATTTATTTCCTCCAAGTTTCGAACAAAAAATCCTTGGAAAACTAATAATTCATTAAAAAAATAAAGTTTGAATATACATGTGTACAACTAGTCAGAAGGCTTAATTGTTATCCTAATTTCGTAACAGGGGCAATAAATCGTAACATATTGAAAACTAAAAACAGAAGCAGTTAAACATTTTGTATATATTTTAAACAAATTAATTTGAAATGTTCCATGATTTAAATAATGATGCACTTTTTTTTTTTTAATAACTCGACTTTCATTTCTTATTTTTTATTCCTCAAGGGTCTGCATGGGTATTTCGTACCCAATAAGCATTTTATATTTAAATCCCCACAAGGATCAATACAGATTTTAAAATTGCCTTATTTTTAATGGGACAGTAGTAAACAATTTCTAGTCATTTTACATCTCAATGCATAAGCACCTTTAGGGATGTAAAATGCAATGTAATTAGGTCAAAGAAGCTGCCATTTGGTAAACAACAAAGGACCATTCTCACAGTAAATTTTCATGTCCGATTTTCTTCTTTTTAGTGGGAGGTTTACTGTTCTTTTAATTTTGGTATATAAAAAAAAGAGGGTATTTTGGCACTTCCTCCTATGACAACAAATAACAAAACTGTGTAAGATGCATTTTATTGTTGCAATATATGTCAGCAAATAGTTTGGGATACCAGTTAACATTTTCAATTCGGCTGCAAGGACAAAGTCACGTGATATCAGCGCGATATAATAATGACGTCACGAATTTATGGAAAGGGACATCCGGACCAAAGAACATTCCTAATCATTGTTTTGGTTTACCCTCGCCATGCTATAAACGAACGTTTCTCTAGTTCATATTTAACACAGAGACCAATAATTTGATTACAATCGACTTACAAAATATTAGACACAGATCTTATGAAAATGGGGTAGTCTCGAAAATGGAGGGAACAATTCGAAACTAAAAAGAAACTGAATTTCTTAGACAGAACAGTTATTTCTCAGCAAGCAAACATAATAAATACCATTATCTTGGATCAGATACATAGATAGATAAGATCTACTCTACATTTCCTGATTAAATTGTTCCTAGACAAATGAAGAAAATCCTTCAGAAGACGACACTCTACGTCATTCAATGATTCTATCAGAAAGGAACTTAAATTGATACAAAGGAATACAAATGAGCATTGCAAGTGAAAAAAGACGAAATGTAAAAAATAAAACAAAAAGGATTTAAAATGAAACTTTATCAAATTTACATTCTACTTGTATCAACTAGTTGCAGGAAAGACAATCAATCAATTTTAACTTTGGCAACTTTAGAGAAAGTTATAAGAAAATGGCACAATTTCCTGTTGTCTCTAAATATTAATTTATCAAAACTATCTAACATTTCTTAGACTGCAGATTCAAAAGTGTTTCAGATAATCAATTCCCTCTTACAAAATTTGATGGCATTACAGCAGAGGGCTTCAGAAAACATTGATGAAAAAGGAGAAATTGATGAAAATGAGCAATTTTCCTTTTTGCACATGTTTTCCAATTCTGCAGCACTGATAACTCCATAATTCATAATACTACATTTTTCCCCAAGTGATGTTCCTGAATCAGTTGGCCCTTACCTTAATTTACACACATACAGAGGCTTTCTGATACCTCCGCAGAAGACAACTTTTTAATACATTGCGGCAATAGTAGAAATTTCTCATGATGAGCAATTTTCTTCCTTTGCCCTAAGGTTTTCAACAGTGATTAACCCTTTCCCTCATACGACAATTCTGCAGCAGACGACTTTGAATGTATTTTGTCAAAACATAGAAAATCGCCATAATTGAATGGATAACCTATGACAAAAAGTGGAAAATATTGTGGCAAAAGGAGAAATTGCATGTTTTGTGCAATTTCTTCTTTTGTCACTATGTTTTCAAAAAGGCTGTTTTCAAAAAGGCGTCTGCTGCAGAGGCGTCAGAAAGCGTGTATATGAGGGAAAGGGTTAAATATGCTCATTTATAAAGGTGTTTCCTTTTTTAGGCAATATGCTTTCAATGTCGTCTGCTTGCTGGTTTGTTGTATGCTGGGAAAGGGTGAGAATTCCATTTCATATGAACATGCAACCCTTTCCCTCATACGTCAATTCTGCAGCAGACGACTTTGAACATATTTTGTCAAAAAATAGAAAATCTCTGTAATTGAATGGCTAACCTATGAATAAAAATGGAAAACATTGTGGCAAAAGGAGAAATTGCTTGTTTTGAGCAATTTCTTCTTTTGTCACTATGTTTTCAAAAAGCTGTTTGCTTCAGAGGCGTCAGAAAGCGTCTATATGAGGGAAAGAGTTAAATAACACTCACCATATTTTCAATTTCTCTTACTATCTCTATTATTCCATTTTGGTTTATAATTATTATTATTCATCATTCAAATAACTATTACATAAAAAATTATCTTAAAGATACAGCAAACTCTATTCTGTACATATACAGTGTACCTAAAAAAGTCTGAGTCAAAAACACTCACATGGTTTGTAATTTGAAACTGGGGCACCAATTGGTCAGTTTTGACCACACACAAGTATGATAATTACCCAAGACAATACACCTGATCTCAAATTAAATGGTCATTACTGATCGTTGACCATAATAAATCTGTTTTACCTAAACCTTGACCATTTCCCACATACAACAAATCTGCAGCAGATGACTTCGAACATTTCTAGGCAAAAAATTGATATTGCTTTATAAATGAAAGTATAGTTTTTGAAAGAGTTGAAAAATAATGTTTTCAAAAGTCATCTGCTAGAGAAGACTGTATAATGGAAAAGAGTTAACCATTAATTCCTATAATTATGCAGAAGCTTTTGACACATCTGCAGCAAAATGACTTTCGAAAACAAATGGTCCTTTTGCTACAATGTTTTCAACTCTATCAATAAGTCATCTGCTGCAGAGGCATCAGAAAGTATCTGTATGTGGGAATTTGCAATCATACCAGACAAAAAAATACGATCAACAGTTTACTTTCTGTATTATATAAAACAAACATTGTTGAAAATTTCTAAAATCCTACATAGAACAAGATTTATCATAATGAATTTACCATAGATTACAGAATAATGTTACCAGTAAATGCAAAAAGGTGTTATGTCTCATGTTATATAGGGGAGATTAATCACAGTTTCCCACGGACCTTGCTAGATGATTTTGTCACTTAACAATTATGATTTTAACAAACAAGTGTGAGACTGATTCACACACATATGATCTAAGAGATGTGGACAAAAGGGCTCCAATTCATTTCACAAATTATAATCCATTGGTCCCATTATTTTAACCATTTCCCACATGCAAAACGCTTATTGATTCCCCTGAAGCAGACGACTTTTGAAAACAATGTGGCAAAAAGAGAAATTACTCATTACTCTATTAAAACTCATCCTTTCATTTATATAATTTTTTTCTAGTTTTGCCTAGGTTTTAACCTTTCAAACATACAACAATACCTGCAACAGACAACTTTGAAATTATTTAGACAAAAACTATTGAAATTCTCTTTAAAGGAATGCGTAACTTTTACATGTTGTTTGTTGGCGTTGTTTACCCTCGCACTTAGCAATTTTGCCATTTGGTGAGCAGTAAGTTTCATATAGATATCCAGTAAGACTTACTTCAGTCGAGTTTTTCCTCCATACCGAGGATTTAATGTCATCCTTCACAGCACAGGTCAATTTGGTCTTGTTGCCAGGGGCAACAGTTGTTGTGGGTTCAAGGTCAATCACAAATCTGGCTGTGCCTTGTTCTGTTCCTGCAGAATTATTATGTACATGAAAATTAGGAATATATTATATTATGTTTTTTTTTCTTCATTTCTTTCTCTGGCTGTCTTGACAAAATATTGGGTTTAAAAGAACATTTATATTGTATTTTAAAACTACTTCGTGGATTTTGTTAATCAGTTTTTGTTTTTCCGACAATATTTTACAACTATTTAACAGAATCAAAAAATATACTTTCAGGCAAACAGTGAACCCTTTCCCACATACAAACACTTTCTAACACCTTTGCAGCATACAACTTTTAAAAAACATTGTGTCAAATGCTGCAATTGCTCATAATGAGCAATTTCTTCATTTGCCAATTTTTAAATATTTTTTGCAAAGATGTTTTCAAAGTCGTCTGCTGCAGATGTTGTTGTAGGTGGCAAAGGGGTATAAAGTCATGCGGGTGAAGAAAGCCTACCTTTAATACTCAGAGTGACAGAACACGATTTCATTCCAGCATCAGATGATGCTGTACAGATGTAGTTCCCGGCATCTGTCGCTGTTACAGACATGATGCGTAGTTTGTGTCGATCACCGATCGCGCGGATTTGAAAGTTACCACCAGAACTGATAGGGCGGCCATTCTTTAACCTTTTAAGAAAAAAGAAAAGCAAATATGCAATAACATTTTGAACATATTATACAACAGTTTCGCAATCATATTTGTAATTATTGATTATGATCACTCAAAATGTTGCAGCTTGTTTTTCAAGTTGTTCCAATTTGTTATTCATGTGTTGTAGACTGTGCATGCAAACATGTACCTTCACACTGTGTTCACATAAACTGATCATTTCTTGTCATCATAAAACTTAACTCTTTCACACATATAGGCGCTTGCTGATGCCAATGCAGCAGAAGACTTTTGAAAACATTGCAGCAAAAGAAGAAATTAAGCAATTTCCTTATTGCCACAATGTTTTCAACTCTTTTCAATAATTAAACTATCACTTATAGAAATATTCCCTATTTTTGTTGAGATGTTTTCAAAGTCGTCCGCTATAGAATTGTTGTATGTGGGAAAGGGTTAAATTGAAATTTTGTTCACCTTTTCTCTCATGCAGACTCATTTTGACACATCTAAAGCAACATCATGGGAAAACATTAAGGCAAAAGGAGAAATTGCTCATAATTAGCTATTTTTCCATAGACACTTTCAGTACTAATGTTTTATTTTTTTTCTACCTTTCTAACTTGATGTTCTCAAAGTTGTTTGCTGCAGATGCCTCAATACATATGTCTGTATGTGATTAAGAGTTCAACTATAGCTTACCACACAACAGTGGGGTCTGGTTTTCCAGTTACTTCACACTGGAATACTGCAGTATCATCCAATTCCACCTCAACATCTTGCGGTTTTGTAACAAATTCGGGAGCCCTCAGACTCATGTCCCTTCCGGGTCTTCTCTGTGAAGGAAGGTCAATTGGCGACATCTGTTTGTAACGGCCTTCAAATCCAAGACTCGCGAATTCCCGCTGCATGGCACGAACATTGGAGCTTTTGTATTGGATGAGCTCGACACTGCCCTCTATGATGCAATCCATCTGGACGTTGAATCCTTCCATGACGTCGATAGAGGGTGGAAGTGGCTTCATGAAGAACGGAGCTGAAATATAAGGAAATTTAATAAGTACAATGTATATACAGTTCTACCTGTGTTTAACCCTTTCCCTCCTACGACAATACTGCAGCAGACGACTTTTAACAAATTTTGTCAACAAATAGAATATCTCTTTAATTGAATGGATAACCTATGACTAAACGTGGAAAACATTGTGACAAAAGGAGAAATTGCTCGTTTTGAGCAATTTCTTCTTTTGTCACTATGTTTTCAAAAATCCGTCTGCTGCAGAGGCGTCAGAAAGCATCTATATGAGGGAAAGGTTTAGTGACCACCCAAGGGAAGAGAACAATCCTATTGAAAACATTGTGGCATAAAGATAAATTGCTCATCATGAGCACTTTCACCTTTGGCCACAATGTTTTCAAAAGTCGTCTGCTGCTATTGCCTCGAAATGCGTGCAGGTGAGAAAGGGTTAACAGAGTGGAAATCATTGTGGCATAATACTGAGGAATGTTTTCTTTTGCCACGATGTTTTCAAAAGAAGTCAGCTGCAGATGCTTCAAAACTTGTCTTCAAGTGGGGAAGGGCAGTTGAATCCAAAATCAGCATGTTAATGTAAATATCTAAGCAATCTTACATGTACATGATTATATTGGTATAGATCATTACCTTTTTGTTACTCATGCAATAATTTAGTTATTAATGACATCTTTTTTTGCTTATCAATACCCATAGCTTCCTATAAGCTTTTCTATTAACCCTTTCCCCAATACAAAAAAAATCTGCAGCAGATGACTTTGAAAATATCTAGGCAAAAATATGGAAATATCTGTATAAATGAAAGTTTGATTATGGAATAGAGTTGAAATCATTGATTAATTGAAGTGATTTTTTCTTTCGCCACAATGATTTCAAAAGACGTCTGCTTCAGAATGCATCTGTATGTGGGAAAGGGTTACTGACATATTTGTTTCCTTCTCAATAGCCATAGTTTCCTTCCAACTTTTCCATTAAAATATACCATGTAAATGCTACTGTGTGCATTAACCCTTTCCCATATACAACAAATCTGCAGCAGACGACTTTGAAAACATCTAGGCAAAAACATGGGAAATCCCCATAAATGAAGGTAGAATTACTGAAAAAAATTGAAAACTTTGTGACAAAAGTCATCTGCTGCAAAGGCATCAAAAAGTGTTTATATGAGAGAGACGTTAATTGTTAACTAGAGTGTTCAAAGAAACACATATTTGTCACCTAAATGTCAGTAAGTTAAGTGAAAGCATGACAGACAGACAGAGACAGACAGACGGACAGACAAAAGATCCCTAAAGGTCTCTCTGACAAGGCAAGCAACACAAAAAGAGTAAACCCTTTCCCTAATACAGATGACAGGTGATGCCATTGCTTTTGAAAACATAGTGGTTAAAGGAGAAATTAATAATGATGAGCAATTTCTCCTTTTGCCACACTGTTTTCCTCTCCTTATAATAATTTCAATTTCATTTAAAGATTTTCAATATGTTTGCCTAGATATCTTTAAAGTTGTCTGCTGCAGATTAATTGTATGTTAGAAACGGTTTAGATTATGTTGACAACATGTATACTACAATGCAACAGACATATAATTATATATATAAGTATTAATAATCTTATTATATAAATGTACAATTATCATAGGATCCACAACATTATAGAAACTAACATTTGCTAGAATAACAATTAACTATTTCCCACTTACAGATGTGCAGCAGACGTGTTTTTTAAAACATTGTGGCAAAAGGAGATATTGCTCATAATTAGCAATTTCTCCTTTTGCCCCAATGTATTCAACTTTTATAATTCAGCAATATATCTTGCATTCATAGAGATGTTAAACTTGTTTGTCTGTATGTATTTTAAAAGTCATCTGATGCAGATTTGTTGTATGGGAGAAAGTGTTAATGGCAATAAAGATCAGGTTGCCTTAACCCTTTCCCACATGTAGACGCTTTCTGACGCCTCTGCAGCAGACGACTTTTGAAAACATTGTGACAAAAGAAGAAATTGCTCAAAACGAGCAATTTCTCCTTTTGTCACAATGTTTTCAACTTTTATCAGTAAATATACCTTCATTTATAGGGATTTTCTATATTTTTTTCCACATTTCCAAAGATGTCTGATTCAGATTTGTTGTATGTGGGAAAGGGTTATTGTACACATTTTTTTTTATTCCTAACCCTTTCCCTCATATAGACGCTTTCTGATGCTTCTGCAGCAGACGGCTTTTTGAAAACATAGTGACAAAAGAAGAAATTGCTCAAAAAACAAGCAATTTCGCCTTTTGCCACAATGTTTTCCACTTTTTGTCATAGGTTATCCATTCAATTATAGTGATTTTCTGTATTTTTACAAAATATGTTCAAAGTCGTCTGCTGCAGAAATGTCGTATGAGGGAAAGTGTTAATCCTCTCCATTATGCACACACAGCAGATGACTGATGAACACACTGTGGCAAAAGGATGAATTCCTCAAATTGAATGACTTTTCCCACTATGCCACAATATTATCGTCTGCTGCAGAGTCGCCCGAAAGCGTCTATATATGGGAAAGGGTTAAAGCAAGCGTTCCCTCTTTTTTCCACGAATTTTCATCTTCCAATTCACAGTTTCTGCATAAAGTATTCGTTTTCGTAGAGGATTTTGTTGTGAGAAACTTTGTTATATAAGTTAATTAATAAATTAAATTTATTAGTTTCAATCAAGATTATCTTACTAAACACGAGTATTAGCATCCTCGGTATCCAGGCTTCTCATAAAATATATGATACCCTGGGCAAATTGGCTAGCGAAACTTCGTAAAGCATGCACCACGTTTTCCTCCGTAACTACACTGTAATTTTCGTAACGAATGAGATTAGTGTCATGGGGCCAATCAAGCGGCAGCATTTCACCTGATAAATTATTCATGAGTACGAGATTTCTACAGCCAATTTGCCCAGGGTATCATATATGTTATGGTTAGCCTGGGTACCGAGGAGGAAGTATTAGATGAATACATTATATCTATTAATCTTTATGATACAATTTAATATTCTTCTTATATTTGATCTATACATCAGCTGCCTCAGATAAAATGGTTTACTGTCATATGAGTGTACAGTAATGATGATCGACTTAGATGTGCAAATCTGCAACAGGCGACTTTGAAAACATCTAGGAAAAAATATGTTAATGAATAGAGTTGAAAGTATTATGGCAACAGGAGAAATTGCTTATCATGAGCATTTTTTGCTTTTGCATCAATATTTCCAAAAGTTTTCTACAAATTAGTTAAATTATGACTGAATGTTGGAAACGGCTAAGCAATATGAAAAAAAGGGATACAACAAGATCCCATTTTGACTGTTACAGCTGATATATCTATTATACAATGATATATTTATATATATGTTTATCATACAGGTGTAAATGCTAAGAAAGTAAAATGAATAATGTACCAAATCCTTCCATTTCTTCCGGTGGGACATCTGTAAAGGTGTTTTATATTATGAAGATGGTCAAATAAAATAGTATAACTTAGCATTTGATATTTTCTATAGAATTGATTGATTGATTGGGGTTTAACGCCGTTTTTAACAATTTCTCAGTCATATCACGGCGGCCAGTTCACCTACTCATGTGTTTCCTGGTTTTCCATCACCAGTACTTCACACAACAATCTTTCCAAGCAACTGGCTGCTTTTCCACATAGACTTGGCCCATTGGTGGAAGACGAATGACGCATGTCGCATTGACTTTTGTCAAACGTCGGAAAGAAAGTTGGCCGAGCCGGGATTCGAACTCACAACCCCTGGTTTGACTTACTATAGAAACCCATAATATGAGCAGAAAACATTATAAGGTAAAGAGAAAGTGCCCATTGTTCAATATAAGACAAAGCCATTTCTACTTTTCAAATAATATTATTACTTTTTCTTAAGATTTTTTCTTAAGAGTTTCTACTCCCATTTAGTTTTGATTTAGAAGTGACGCATTTTGACGCATCTGCAGCAGACGACTTTTGATAACATAGTGGCAGAAGAAGAAATTGCTCAATATGAGCAATTTCACCTTTTGCCACAATGTTTTCCATTTTTAGTCATAGGTTATCCATTCAATTAAAGAGATTTTCTATTTTTGACAAAAAATGTTCAAAGTAGTCCGCTGCAGAATTGTCATAAGAGGGAAAGGGTTAAGGAATATACATGTAATAGGAGCTGAAGGGATAAAAGCAGACAGAAAAGGGATAACATACTGGAAGATAAAATCATCAAAAGCTAAACATGGCAAACAGGGAAGAACCATATTGCATGGAGTCTCAAGGGACAGTAACCCTTTCTCACATACAACACATCTGCAGCAGACGACTTTGAAAACAGCCTGACAAACTTTCAAATTTTTCAATAAATGAGATTTCAATTATTAAATAGAGTTGAAAACATTATTGATCATTATGAGCAATTTCACCTTTTGCCACAGTGTTTTCAAAAGTCAGCAGATGACCTTGAAAACATGTAGACACCAATATGGAAACACTCAATAAATGGATGTGTAATTATCAAAATAGAGCTGACAACAGTGTGACAAAAATAAAATGAGCAATTTCTTCTTTTTCAGGAATGTCTGAAAAGTCGTCCGCTGCAGATGTGTCAAAATGCGTCTGCAAGTTGGAAAGGGTTAAACAGTGATGTGGTTCAAATAATTCTATCGAGTCACATCCATCAGGAGCCAATTCTGTCAAGTTTTTCCGATGTTTGCATAAAAGACATAGAAAGTTTGAAGCAGTTTGCTAAGTATTAATAGATTTTTTAATTTCAAACAAATGATAAAGAATAAGATGTTTAATTTATTGAAAGTAAAGGGAGATAACTCACCTGCTCCAGCGCCCTGTAATGTAGCCAAGTCTTCATCACTGAAAAAAGGTGAAAAAAATAATTAAGATATATTTTATGATTGATGGACATGTTTCAGGAGAAAATACATATAGTAACTCATATTCTCTTTATCTCAATTATTTATGAACAATTTCTCTCTTTGATTTTGTAAAAGTACAATCCAACAAACTTTATATGACCATGCACTTTAATTAACCCTTACCCACTTGCAGATGCATTTTGATGCATCTGTAGATGACAGCTTTTGAAAACATTGTGGCAAAAGGAGAAGTTGCTCATAATGATCAGTTTATCCTTTTGCCACAATGTTTTCAAGTCTATTAAATAGTCATATAAGGGTATAAGATATTTCCAAAAAGTAATTAGCACCATTCAAAACAGTTGTAATTACATGTTCATCTCATTACAACAATGAAGCAATAACACTGAAGTTTGCTTAAACCCTTTCCTGCATACAACATATCTGCAGAAGATGACTTTCAATGACAGATATTTAGTAAATTTGAGCAATTTCTCATTTTTCATCATTTTTTTCAACAGTAGTCTGCTGCAGATGTGTCAAATAGAGTCTGCAGGACTGGTGTAGAAGGCTTTATAATACTTGGTGCTAAATCTTGTCACCATAACAACAAGAGCAGTACTTACTCATTTCTCCTTGGACTCCTTCTCTGTACTGTAACAATACATCTCGATTCCACTGTACCATGTGCATTGGTTGCCTTGACAACGTATTCACCTGAATCAGACATCAAGACATCCTTGAGTTCCAAAACTTCGGAGCTGCGATGGGAAGAGATTCTGTAGCGGACATCGTAAGATATCTCACGCTTTCCCTTGTACCAGGTCACTGAAATATACCAAGAATAAATCCATGTCAATTGATTGGGTTTTAACGGCGTTTCCAACAATTTTCAGTCATATTATATCAAGGTGGCCAATGCAAATAACCATTTGTAATCTGGCTTTCTCATATCAGTACTCCACATAACAATTCCAAGAAACTGGCTGATTCCACATGGACCACATAGATTTAGCAAATTAAGAAATAATTATGTAAAAGAAAAGCCATGCTTACCATCTGGCAGCAGATGGAATAGAACATTAAGTAATATCCCAATACAGTTGGACAAATTAAAGTGTCTTTGATATAACCACATCTCGGAGTAGAATTATTTTCCATAAGGTTCAATTTCTCCTTGTCCAGGATGAGTATTAACTTCATCTTGATTATTTGTATTATTGCTTAACATTCAACTCAAGTTCTTTCGAAAAATCAAGATAAAAGATGCATATATACTTACTGTTAGGCTGTGGTAGGCCATCAGCTCTGGCCTCTAATCTAAGCCTGTCACCTTCTTCTAACTGTATGACCTTGGGTAAAGTGACCTTGAACTTAGGTAGGTCACCAGGGATAATTCTCTTCTTCTCATAGGTCTCTTGTCTGAAGCTGGACGTGATTTCTTCATAGACTGCCTTGGGAGCTGGTTTGGGTGGAGATTTAGCCCGAGCTGGAACGGCAAATATGGAAATGATATTACAATGTAATGTGTTATATTTCATGCATACATGTACTTTGTCTGGTTTAAAAACATCTGAGGAATACAATGTGATATTTGTAAAATGATAAGATATGGATTTAAACACTGAAAATATTGCTTATATTTAGTTTTACCCATTTTGCCATTTACTGGATATGGAAATTTCAAAGTTGTCTGCTTTGAAAACTTCTGATGAAAAAAAAAGAAAGTACCAACTCCGAAATTATGAGTATTCCCTTTCCCTCATATAGACGCTTTCTGAAGCCTCCGCAGCAGACGGCTTTTTGAAAACATAGTGACAAAAGAAGAAATTGCACAAAACGTGCAATTTCTCCTTTTGCCACAATGTTTTCCACTTTCTGTCATAGGTTATCCATTCAATTATGGAGATTTTCTATTTTTTGACAAAATACGTTCAAAGTTGTCTGCTGCAGAATTGCCGTATGAGGGAAAGGGTTAGAAACAGAATAGAAAAGGAGAAATTGTTTGTCATTCATTTGTTTTCAAAAGTCATCTCTAGAAGGTATTGAAGTATGCAGCAAGGAGAAATTGCACCTAAACTCTTTTTGATATTATATTCTTGTATTTATAGAGATTTGCCAAGAGGTTTTCAAAGTCGTCTGCTGCAGATATGTGGAAAAGTAATGATGCCAAGAGACTCTTACCAATGACTCTCAGGGAAGCAGAACACTTGGTTCGCCCTGACTTGCTGATTGCTAGGCAGTAATAGAGGCCTTCATCGCTGCGGGTACACTTTCTGATCGTAAGTTCGATACTTCCCTCGCTATCCATATGCATGGAATAACGTCTGGATTCAACAATGTCTGCAAGATCCTTTTGCCTGCAAAGAAAAATATAAACATTATTAAAAGAAATTAAACACAATTAATACAAGCATGTATAACATCCTGTACCGTATATATTGTTAGAGAAATACTTTCATTGAGTGAAAACCAAGAGTGCCGAGACTGAGAACCAAGAATTATATAAGTGCCGAGACTGAAAATAAGTATTCACCTTAAGATATTTTTTAATTTCCATCCAAAGTGTTGGATTTAAATTGCAAAATTGCATGGTTTAGAGAATCACAAGTTGAACAATCTTTATATATTTCTGCATTTATATCGATATGAAATGGAATTTAAAATAACCTACCATTTGATGGTTGGCTCTGGTTTTCCCTCAATTTTACATGTAAACGTGGCATCCTGTCCCTCGTTTACGGCCACGTCTCTCAGCATACGGAAGAACGTCGGCCTTGAGAATACATCCTTGGCTTTTGGTGGTGGAGAAGGTTTTCTCGCTTCTGAAAAGTTATCGTCATTTAAATATTTTATGTGCACAGTAATGGTTGACTCTTTTTATCTCACCTGCAGACACATTTTGACACTTTACACATGTAGCAGACCACTTTTGAAATTAAAATTAAATGAGAAATTGCTTACAGTGAACAATCCCTCTTGTCATGAAAGAGATATTAATATAAACATAACTATAATGCTTCATCTTATTATAAATCTTGTTAACCCTCTCCCTCATATAGACACTTTTTGACGCATCTGCAGCAGACAGCTTTTTAGAAACATAGTGACAAAATAAGAAATTGCTCAAAACAAGCAATTTCTCCTTTCGCCACAATGTTTTCCACTTTAAGTCATAGGTTATCCATTTAATTATAGAGATTTTTCTATATGTTCAAAGTCGTCTGCTTCAGAATTTCATATGAGGGAATGGGTTAATAATTTTCATTGCAGAAAAAAATATATTTTGACACCTGTACAGCTGACTTAATAAAACACTGTGACAAAATGAGATACTGCTCATAACGAGCAACTGTTCGTTTTACTTCATTTAATGGAGATTTTTCATATTTTAGCGTTTATGTTACCAAAGTTGTCTATTGCAGATTTTTTTGATATGGGAAGGGTTAAACATGAAATCGATAACAAATGTCCCTACCTTCAACGATGACAGTGGCGCTACTTTCCGCTTTACCAACAGAGTTGACGGCTATGCACACATATAGGCCAGCATCTTTGCGATTGGAGGATTCGATTTCAAGACACACCAAACCATAGTTGTTCTGAAATATTGAATAATGGTCTATATATAAAGACAACATTTGCTTTAAAAAAAAATCACATCTTAACTTGGAAATAAATAGCACAATACGTTAAACAAATTTCAACAACCCTCAAAGAAACAATTTTGGAAAACATTATGAGAAATGGAGGTGTAGTGTAGCAAGCTATTTCTCACTTTCTGCCAATATATTCAATACTGTATCGAAATCAAACTCCCAATGTCATTAATGTTTTCAAAGTAAACAGCTCTTTGAATAGCAATGTCAGGTAAACAATTTATTTCTGACTCAATGAATGCTTTTATAATGCAACAAAACAGATCATACAATGTCATTAAAACCAGACCTAATCTTTGCTGCAGTAGCAAACTCTCATATATATCTGATGACTGCCTATTACAGGTTGTCTTTGCATCAGCCAATCAAATTATTGCCTACAAAATTGTTAGGTATCAACAGGGGAGATAACCCATATACATAAATGAGAAGCAGCAATGGTCATGCATTGGTTGGATCGTGTCATTTTATTGGACAGAAAAACAGAAACTGTCATTTATATTTAAATGTCTAGGGTCAATTTGAGACAACCTTTTATGTGGTTTTGTCGGATGAAATATAGCCAAGTATTTTTTGCGTGAGATTTTAACCCTTTCCCTCATAGGGCAATTCTGGAGCAGACGACTTTGAACATATTTTGTCAAAACATAGAAAATCTCTTTAATTAAATGGATAACCTATGACTAAAAGTGGAAAACATTGTGGCAAAAGGAGAAATTGCATGTTTTGTGCAATTTCTTCTTTTGTCACTATGTTTTAAAAAAGCCGTCTGCTGCAGAGGCGTCGGAAAGTGTCTATATGAGGGAAAGGGTTAATGAGATGACGGATCATACTTACAGTAATGACATACTGTCTACCACTACTTATTTCCCTTCCATCCTTGGTCCATGTCACCTGTGGCGCTGGTATACCAATAACAGAAGCTGTCAGTCGGATCTTGTTGCCCTCGACAACACGACGGTCTTTAAGTTTAGCCGTGAAGTCTGGAGCCATGTCGTAAGATTTCTTTGGCACATCTGATGGTGCAGCATATGTTCCTCCAACAGCGGTTGGGAGTATTGGGATTTCTTTGGGCTCAGCACCTAGAACACAAGATATCATACCCATTACCTAACATTTAACCCCTTCCAAAATGTAAATACCTTTTGAAGTATATGCAGAAGACGACTTTTTAAAACATGATGAGTAATTTCTCCATTTGCCAAAAGGTTTTCAACCAAACACAATAATAATGATTTCATTTAAAAAGATTTTCCAAATTAATGCTTACATGTTTTCAGTCTTCTTTTGCAGATTTGTTGTATAGACAGGGTTAATTATAAAAATTAAGTTTTAGAATAGTGTTGAAAACATTGTTGCAAAAGGAGAAATTGCTCACCATGAGCAATTTCTCCTTTCGTCACAATGTTTTCAAAAGTTGTCTGCTGCAGTGGCATTAAAAAGCATCTGTATGCGAAAAAAGGGTAACAAATCAGTCATGTGACTGTGACAGTTCAATATGCAGGAGGAATACAGAATACAGTCAAACCTGTGCTAAAGACCACCTTTGTTCAGCAATTCCCTGTCTATAACAACCACACTTTTCCCAATTACTCATTTTCAGGGTATATGACCCTGTTATTAATCCTTTCCCTCATATAGATGCTTTATGATGCCTCTGCAGCTGACAGCTTTTTGAAAACATAGTTACAAAAGAAGAAATTGCTCAAAACAAGCAATTTCTTCTTTTGCAACAATGTTTTCCACTTTTAGTAAAAGGTTATCCATTCAATTATAGATATTTTTTATATTTTTTGACAAAATATGTTCAAAGTCGTCTGCTGCAGAATTGTTGTATGAGGGAAAGGGTTAAAGACCACCTGTGAACAAAGACCAGATTATTCTCTTCACACAGGTGGTTTTTAAACACAGGTTGGACAGTATATTGTTTAGATCAAATAGGATACTTGCTTTCAGATGCTTTCAGATTTAATACGTTTACAAGTTCACATGTACTTACGTTGAACTTTGACCCTGGCTTCAGTGAAGGCGGATCCAGCCTTATTTTCAGCCTTACACATGTAGTGACCTTGGTCGGTGGAATACACGTCCCGAATGTAGAGCGTACATATGCTCTCCTCGTAGGATATGGTGTAATGACGACCTGGTTGGATGAGACATCTGTCTTTGTACCTGTGAGAATTACAGAATTAGATCATTGTTATATGTGCAAAGTTTGGTGGCAATTGTAAAAATAATCATAATACTATTGACTTTAAAACCATCATGTGATGAGCAAAAGATGGTCTATTCCAAATGTAAAAAACCTTCTAAGAAATCAAGGCATTAACCCTTTCCCTCATACGACAATTCTGCAGCAGACGACTTTGAACGTATTTTGTCAAAACATAGAAAACCTCCATAATTGAATGGATTACCTATGACAAAAAGTGGAAAACATTGTGACAAAAGGAGAAATTGCACGTTTTGTGCAATTTCTTCTTTTGTTACTATTTTTCAAAAAGCCGTCTGCTGCAGAGGCGTCAGAAAACGTCTATATGAGGGAAAGGGTTAAAACCATCATGTGATGAGCAAAAGATGGTCTATTCCAAATGTAAAAAACCTTCTAAGAAATCAAAGCATTAATTGGACAAATCATAAAGTAACAAAATTACACTTCCAATTTTTCAAATATATATTTTTTTTCAACACGCAGATGTATCTTATTATGTCTGCAGCCAACTGCTTTTGAAATCATTGTGGCAGAAGGAGAAATTTCTTGTATCAACTTTATTCAAAGATGACTTTCAATTTCAGATATTTTTCAAAAGTCGTCTGCTGCAGATCTGTTGCATGTAGGAAAGAAAGGGGTGAAAAAATAACTCACCATTCAATGTTGCATCTTGGATGACCTTCGACCTTACACTCAAGGATGATTTTCGTGTTCTCAAGGATAGTGATGTCCTCAAGTTTACGAGTAAATCTTGGCTCTCTGTAATTGTCTGGTACTGTTTCTGTGAGGAGAAAATATGTCATTCAATGATCTATAATTCCTTAATAACCCATCAAAACGCTTGATAGAGCACAAGCAAGATTATCATATTGATCAATCGTCCAGGCAAGCTAAAAAAGATGAATCAAATATGCCAACATTTAAATTCTAATAAATTATCATATTTTTATTCATAGACATTTTCCATATGTTTGCCTGGATTTTGTTTGAAGTCATCTGTTGAATGTGGGAAAAGGTTAAAATAGAAACAGAAAATAAATACAAGTTGACTTACCAATGACTTTAATATCAGCGAAACAAGAAGCCTGGCCATAATCGTTGTTGGCAACACAGCGCCACGATCCAGCGTCATCCTTGTCCATGCCTCTGATCGTCAGACGATACACGCCCATCGTGTGTTCAAATGTGTATTTATCGCTGGCTGTTACCTTGACCCCATTACAGAACCAAGTCACTTCGGGCTCTGGGCGACATGTTACTGTACATAGATTTAAAATCTCAGTTACTTATAAAAATGGCATGTTACTAATTTTGTGTAAAAAAATGAAAGCTTTACTTTTTGTTTATTATACCAGATGTTTTCGAAGTCGAATGCTGCAGATTTGTCATATGCCAAAAAGGATTATGAACAATTTAACAATAATGATATTAATGGTTGTCTGCAGCAGATGAAGCTTTCCCACATATAGCCAATGGCTGAGTCAGTAACACATATCTGTAACACTGAGCGTGACTGAGTCTCCCTTTTTGACAGACTGGTCTACCAGTGATAGTGTAAATTTAGGTGAGAGTAGAGTAACACATACCTGTAACACTGAGCGTGACTCAGTCTCCCTTTTTGACAGACTGGTCTACCAGTGGTAGTGTAAATTTAGGTGTGAGTATAGAAATACATACCTGTAACACTGAGCGTGATTGAGTCTCCCTTTTTGACAGACTGGTCCACCAGTGGTAGTGTAAATTTAGGTGCAACATTGGTATCCTTCAGCTCCATGTCGTAATCATGTTTAGCGTGTAACCTGTAAACAATATGGAAGAGGTTAGTTATCAATAGGTTTCAATAGGTTACAATAAGTTACAAACCAGGAATTGTCATACAGCCAACCTGAGCTAAAGACCACCTTTTTATAGCAATTCCCTGTCTAAAGCAACCACACTTTAAATTTACCAATTAATCATTTTCTGCTCAAATAACCCATCAATTAAAGATCACCTGTGAACAAAGACCAGAATGTTCTCTTCCCATAGAGGGTCTTTAAACACAGATTGGTAAAAATTATGAAAAAATCTCCTCTAGAACTGAATCCAGGTACAGACAGATTATATTGTGATTCTTCCAAATTAAGAAACATTATAATCAACCCTTTTCCACATGCAACAAATATGCAGCAGACGATTTTGATATCATCTAGGCAAAAATATGGACAATCTCAATAATTGGACTTGTAATTATTGAATAGATTTGAAAACATTGTGGCAAACGGAGAAATTGCTCATCATGAGCAATTTCTTCTTTTGCCACAATGTTTTCAAAAGTTGTCTGCTGCAAACGCATCCAAATGCGCCTGCAAGTGAGTAAAGGGTATAAAAAAAGAAAGCAGATATATCAATATTGTGGGAACAGGAAAACAAAAGAATTCTCTTTTTCCGAGTAACTTACTTCTTTTTCAGTTTCATAGTTTCGTCAGCTTCCTTCTTGCGTCTGCGATGTCTTACTTCCTCCACTGACAGATTAGCGTTGGTTTTCACTGAGCCAAACTCGTTGGTGGCTTTACAGGTGATCCTACCCGCGTCCTCGGGTTCAATGCCATTGATGAACAGTGAAGCGATGTCCTCTTTGTAGGTCAAGGTGAATTTGGCGGAGTCTTCAAGCTCTGTGCCATCCTTTGTCCTACAATGAAAGGTTTTATTCGAAATTACTGGTTTTGAGCAATTTCTCCTTTGTCTACAATGTTTTTAACAGGAAAGTACTTCATAGGTTTTTTTTTTTTTTTCAATATGTATAGAAATATAGAAAATATTACATACAATACTATTGAAAGATTTATTCGAAATTGCTGGTTTTGAGCAATTTCTCCTTTTTTCAACAATGTTTTCAAAAGGCATGTGCTGCAATTTTATGTATAGAGAAATATAAAAGATTACAAGCAATAACTGAAACTACTTGCCTTTATACATCCATAATGTAACCCCATTTAGTTATTTTGCTCTTTGTTTTACAAAACTTATTACAATAACTAACAATTACTAGTCTCTAAAATCTTTCTATGAAATAAGACGGCTGCAAATGGCAGAATTGGACTATATCACACAAACACACAACTCCAAAAGCTCCTCATAAACATTGTGAACAATTGATTCACCTTTTCAACAACAGTAAATATAATACTAATCATTGTAGCATAATTCAAGAAAATCCTGAAACCTTAGTAACTATTAAATAACTCCAACACTTTGTTTGATAGATACAGGTAATATGTATACATAGTATTGCCTTCAGTAATAAACACAGCAAGATTTCGTTTATCTTTTCCTCAAAACTTAAAACCCAGCTATCTCATAGGAATTTTTCCTCAGGCACCGAAGATTTTAAAATTTGATTCTTAAGTTGATTCTGATTCGGAAAAGGGTAATCCTTTCCCACATACAACAAATCTGCAGCAGACGACTTTGAAAACCAGTAGCAATATTGTTTTAACCCTTTCCCTCATACGACAATTCTGCAGCAGACGACTTTGAACATATTTTGTCAAAAAATGGAAAATCTCTGTAATTGAATTGATAACCTATGACTAAAAGTGGAAAACATTGTGTCAAAAGGAGAAATTGCTCGTTTTGAGCAATTTCTTCTTTTGTCACTATGTTTTCAAAAATCCGTCTGCTGCAGAGGGGTCAGAAAGCGTCTTAAAAGGGTTAAAAGTCTCAATAATTTAAAGGATAATATTTTATTACAGTTGAAATCATTGTGGCAAAAGGAGGAATTGTTCATAATAAGAGCAATTTCTCCTTTTGTCTCCATGATTTCAAAAGTTGTCTAGTGGGGAGGCATCAGAATGCATCTGTATGTGGGAGGGGTAAATTGCAGCATGTTGAACTTTATTTTATCAAAGCACTGTGGGGATACAGTCTACAGAGACTACATTTATCTGCTACTGATAAAATATAATTATCAGATCAGGGCTGATAACATCAAACATGAGCATCTTTAACCCTTTCCCTCATATAGACACTTTCTGAAGCCTCTGCAGCAGAAGGCTTTTTGAAAACATAGTGACTAAAGAAGAAATTGCTCAAAACGAGCAATTTCTCCTTTTGCCAAAATGTTTTCCTCTTTTAGTCATAGGTTATCCATTCAATTAAAGAGATTTTCCATTATTTGACAAACTATGTTCAAAGTTGTCTGCTGCAGAATTGTTGTATGAGGGAAAGGGTTAACTTTGGGCTTTGAACCATTTCCCACACATACAGAAGCTTTCTGGCGTCTATATAGCAGGTTATTTTTTAAAACATTGTGGCCAAAGAAAAATATGCTTATCCCTTTCCCTCATATGGCAATACTGCAGCAGATGACTTTGAACGTATTTTGTCAAAACATAGAAAATCTCCATAATTGAATGGATAACCTATGACAAAAAGTGGAAAACATTGTGGCAAAAGGAGAAATTGCACGTTTTGTGCAATTTCTTCTTTTGTCACTATGTTTTTAAAAATCTGTCAGCTGTCAGGCGTCTATATCAGGGAAAGGGTTAAAATGAGCATAGACATTAGACACAATGATTTCAACTTTATTCGATAAGTGTTCTGTCATTTATAGAGTTTCTATAATTTTGAATGAAAGTTTTCTGATGCAGATTTGTTGTATGTGGGAAAGGGTAAGTGGTACAAATCAACATCAACCCCTGATATATTAGTGCATTAACCCTTTCTCACATACAACAAATCTGCAGTAGACGACTTTGAAAACATCTAGGCAAAATATATTGAAGGTGAAGGGATAATTGCAGAAAAAGTTGAAAACATTGCTCGTTTTGAGAAGTTTCTTCTTATGTCATAATGTTTTCAAAAGTCGTCTGCTGCAGCGGCGTCATAAGTCAATGCTTTAATTTTGCAGTAACGAAAAACCCATACATTTTTGATTGACCATGAATACTTATTTATTTTTTTCAGGCTCCTCTCAAAGTTATAAAAAGATTAAATAAAAATTTGTGATATAGATCTCAGGCTAGACCTTGGCTAAAAGGGTTAAGGGATTGAAAAATAAGATAAAAAGGGCACAACTGTATTCCAGAAAAGACACCATGCCGAGTTTTCCAGGAATATATACATTATTTCCTGTTAAGATAAGACTCTTCTAAATTCAAAGCACTTCTTGCCAGAAACTTTATTGTTGAACCCTTGTACCCTTATCAGGATATGCAATTAACCCTTTCCCACATACAACAATTCTGCAGCAGACGACTTTAAAAGTATCTAGGCAAACACACAGAAAAGATCAATAAATGTAGGTTTAATTACTGAAAAGAGTTGAAAACTTTGTGGCGAAAGAAGAAATTGCTCGTTTTGAGCAATTTCTTCTTTTGTCACAGTGTTTTCAAAAGTCGTCTGCTGCAGAGGCTTCAGAAAGCGTCTATATGGGAAAGGGTTAAGTCTATACTTTGCTAGCCAAATAGTTAACTCTATACATGGCCAGGGTAATTAAACTCAAAATTATCATACTTTGAGTCCATCAAGGTGTTTTTCAGATTTTCTACATACCAGACAATGTTGGGTGATGGTTTGCCGGTAATCTTGCAAGACATTTCTATCCTGGAACCTTCGATTCCATTCAGGTCCTCCAGTCCTTCCACAAGGATCGGGGAATGGTCTGGCATTTCTGAAATTATAATATTCAATCCTGTTTGTATGATGTTTTATCCCCACTTTCAACAAATGTTTAAGTTATATCACGGCAAATCCTTTGTAAGTTACTAGTACTTTTTATTTGTCAACTCGTCCATTTATCCGGACACCAAGGAATCAGTTGTGATGCTAACCCCACAATCCTGAACGCCAAGGTTCGACCCTTTATCAAATCAATCAGTTAGGCCTTTCCCACATACAACAAATCTGCAGCAGACAACTTTGAAAACATCCAGCCAAAAACATCGAAAATTTCTGTAAGTGTAAGTTTCATTAATGTAAAATGTTGAAAACATAGTGGCAAAAGGTGAAATTGCTTGACTTGAGCAATTTCTCCTATTTTCACAATATTTTCAAAATTCGTCTGCTGCAGAGGCGTCAGAAAGTGTCTATATGTGGGAACACGATAAAAGATATGGTAATTGATGTATATACAGCAGACATATTTTTAAACCACTGTGGCAAGAGGAGAAATTGATCATTGTGATTAATTTCTTCCTCAGCAACAATGTTTTCAAATGTATTCAATAATTATACATTCATTTTCGATATTGATTTTATTCCCCAGATGTTTTCCAGGTCATCTGTTGCAGATTTCGTAAAAAGAAGTTAATTATATCAAATACATTTGTACTTACCCATGACCAAGTTTCTGGCCATAATTCCAGTTTCACCCTCCTTTCTGAGCACAGCACTGTCACGTGACAGACGGCCAATGGGTAAAATGTCACGGTCATCCTCCTATAAATAGATACGTTTTAAATTAGGTCAATTTATAATTTATCTTTAAGGTTTCCATCGAAGTAAAGCTATTTTTTTTTTTATTTCTTAATTTCTAGGTGTATCTGTCATATTTTCACTTTCCTAGAAGCTACATGTTTTCATCACAAATTTTCAAGGGAGGCAACTCTTAATGCTTCCATACCTACAGATGCATCAAAATGCATCTGCAGCAGACAGCATTTAAAAATATGATAAGCAATTTCTCCTTTTGTCTACTTAATCATTTTATTTGGTTTGTTAGATATATTAATACAGTCAAACTCGTGTAAGCAGCCACCTCTGTCAAGCAGCCAACTTGTATTAATCAAGCGACCACTTGAAGATTAACCCAAAAAAACCTTTTCCTCTTTATTTGACTTGTATCAAGAAGCCACCTATGTTCAGCAGCCAAATTTCAGCAGTCTCACTGAGACGCTTCTTTTGAGTACCCACAACATAGGGTTTGGCGGTCAAATAAGGATTTCGCGCTGTGAAATACTCGTCGTATCTAGAGCTATGGATATCATATGATTAATTTATGATATGATTATCACTCATACTAACCTTGTGCCTGATTCTCTGCCTGTAGTCCTTGTGATGTTGTTTGGACAGAGATTTACCTGTAAGCTTGGCACTGCCCTGTAAAGTGACAAGAAAGAAGGTGTCAAATGTCATATAGGAAAGATTTAGATGATTGCAACTTCGCTTTCATTATAATGTTATAACATTATTTTTTTTGCAAGAAGCCATGACGATGATATCGTAGAGCATTCTACTTTTGTGATTATACTAAGTTTATGACATCATTATTTTTACCCTTTTCTCTGATGACTTAATACTAGCAGTCAACTTAGAGCTATTGAAATATGTTCTGATGTTTAAAGATTCATTTAGTGATAGGCAATGTATTTCTTTGGATATACAACATGAAAGTAATTTATTCAAATATTGTATTCTTATAACAAGTGTTATTAACGCTTTCCCACATAAAGACGCTTTCTGGCACCTCTACAGTAGACGACTTTTGTAAACATTGTGACAAAAGAAGAATTGCTCAAAACGAGCAATTTCTCCTTTTTGCCACAATGTTTTCAACTGCTTTCAGTAAATATACCCTCATTTATAGGGATTTTCTATATTTTTGTCCACATGTTTCCAAAATCGTCTGCTGCAGATTTGTTGTATATGGGAAAGCGTTAAGTGAGGTTGGCTAAGTAATCACAATGTAAAGTGAGACTGTACAAAAAACAAGAAACATGTCATGGACATAACTTGAAAAGTAAAATTCAATTTAACCCTATCTCTCATACGACAATACTGCAGCAGACGACTTTAAACATAATTTGTCAAAATATAGAAAATCTCTATTATTGAATGAATAACCTTTGACTAAAAGTGGAAAACATTATGGCAAAAGGAGAAATTACTCGTTTTGAGCAATTTCTTCTTTTGTCACTATGTTTTCAAAAAGCCGTCTGCTGCAGAGGTGTCAGAAAGCGTCTATATAAGGGGAAGTGAAATACCTCTTTCGTCTCCTCCTTTTCTTTCTTCTTCCTTGGCTAGTTGTTGTAACAAGAAAAACAATAAGCATTTGTTAGGGTTAGAACTATATAAAGCTTGTTTCACAAGAAGCATGGATGATTCATGAAAGTTATGGCTTTTATCGTAATTCTTATTAACCCTTCTCCTCATATAGACACTTTCTGACGCCTCTGCAGCAGACGGCTTTCTGAAAACATAGTGACAAACGAAGAAATTGCTCAAAACGAGCAATTTCTCCTTTTGCCACAATGTTTTCCACTTTTAGGTTATCCATTCAATTATAGAGATTTTCTATTTTTTGACAAAATATGTTCAAAGTCGTCTGCTGCAGAATTGTCGTATGAGGGAAATGACATAATTCTTATTAGAATGAAATGATTTTTATAAAAATGTAAATTTCAAACGATGTGTTTCTACTTATTGACTCGTTATATGACGCTTAAAGTAAATAAATAAAAAAAAAAAACATTGTCGAGAAAATCTATGATGACATTTCGTGAACAATGAGAAATGAATGAACAGCTTACAATATTTTGGCTCTACACATCACTTTGCTGCCATATACAATACACAGATAATACAACACATAAAAATGCAATACAAGATGATGAGAATAAATGCTGGAGAAGTAGAATTATTTCTATAATGTTATGTCTGTTCCAATCAATTTCTTATTTTTAAAATCTGTCAATTATGACATTACTTGTACTTAAGGAAGAAATTTAATTTGAAAAGAAATTAGCAGAGATGCTTTTATTTGTATGGTAAGGGCTAAACAAGTGGGCAATTAAATGGTAAAGTGTTCAGTTTGATGGTACTTGAGAATTACATTCTTTTCAGGGGTGTAGCCTGGTAATAATCAATGTGTAGGCCGTCTCGTGAGAAAATCAACGTTGTGGACTCTGCGTAAAGTATCGACCCGGATCAGCCTAAGCATG
Source organism: Serripes groenlandicus (assembly GCA_031761405.1). Classification (NCBI taxonomy): domain Eukaryota; kingdom Metazoa; phylum Mollusca; class Bivalvia; order Cardiida; family Cardiidae; genus Serripes; species Serripes groenlandicus. The sequence goes on from JASEVX010000012.1 coordinate 14,291,571, forward strand.
CCGCACAGGCGTACCCGGATATACACTTTTCGCCTCCTGTGGATTTTCTGTTTCAGGAATCACTGTTCTATCTATCCCCCCTTAGACGGAATGTGTCGGTCAGATCAGTCTGCGTGGACAGTGCAGGCTGATCTGGTCGATACATTACGCAGATGTGTATCGCCGCAGCTGCATTTTGGGGCATTTTTTAGAAAAAATGTGTAGGCTCGTGCCTACAGTGCCTAAAGGGGCTACGCCCCTGCTTTTTCAAATGATACGGCTCATGAAATTATTAGACATGTAAATGACAAAGTACAGACAGTGACAGATCCTAAAACAGATTAAAACAATACGATTCTGATACATGCAATAGAACGACAGGTTATTATAATACTGGCATTCACTTACGTTTAGCCATGGGTGATCCAGAGCTGCATCTATTGACATGCGTTTACTGAAAAACAAAAATTAAAAAACATGTACAACATAATTGAAACATTCATTTTTTTCCTATCTGTATTCTTATGCAGTTTCATAGAGGCATTGTGATAATTTGAATACATTGTGACAAATGGAGAAATTGCTCATAATGGTATTAACTTTATTCAATAACTGTTCTTTTATGTTTTAGAGAGTTTTCAAATTGTAAACTAAGAGTTTTCAAAGTCCTAAGTCAGCTGCATATTTGTCGTAAGTTATTTGATTGAATCATGAAAACAGATAAAATGAAAGTATTTAATTTTATCTATATGCATTTTGAAGCACCTGTTGTAGAAGACCATTGTTATAACATTATTTGTATAATTATACAGTGGAACCTTTGTATAAAGACCACCCATGGGAGCACACAAAATGGTCTTTGCTAACAGGTGGTCTTTAATTGCAGACCTGGTCATTTATGCAGTTTTTATATATTATAAATCAGGTAATCTGTTCACACATTTGCACCATTTCTTACCTTTTGTCCTTGGTGAGAAGTTTAGCGATAAAGTCTTTTCCATCAGGGGAAACGTTGTCCCAGACCTCATCGTCGTAGTCGTAGTCGATCTTATTGATATTGTGGAACGTCTCGTGATCATTGTCTCCGGCAAATGGGGAGTAGCCACTCAGTCTAACAAATAAAAAACAAAACATAAATCAGACTTTTCCCCGACACAGATGATATTTAACCTTTTGCCACTTATAGACGCTTTCTGACCCTATGCAGCAGACGATTTTTGAAACCATTGTGACAAAAGGAGAAATTGCTCGAAATTGCTGCAGATTTGTTTTATGAGACTGCCTTAATGGTGTAGTGGCAGAGCATCCATCTTGGATGCAGGTGCTTGCAGGTTTAGTCCCCGGCCGGGTCATACAAAAGACTTAAGGGTTAGCATTACTACTGCCCCATTGGTGTCAGGATAAATTGACCAGTAGAACTGGAAATGCCGTAATATAACTGAAAGAATTGTTGAAAGTGGCATAAAACCAACAAACAATCAATCATTTGTTGTATGAAGGAAATATATTGGAAGTCTTATAAATATACCTTGATATAAATGGATGAAGTACAGATTAACCCTTTCCATCATATGAACGCTTTCTGACGCCTCTGTAGCAGACGACTATTGAAAACATTTTGGCCAAAAGTGAAATTGCTCATGATGAGTAATTTCTCAATGTTTTCAACTTTATTTAACAATTAATCTTTCTTTTATGGAAATTTTTCAGGTTGTTGTCACTATGTTTTCAAAGTCGTCTGCTGCAGATTTGTTGTATGTGGGAAAGAAGGGTTAACATTACACAAAGTCAAATATGTTTTACACTTACAGTACATAAGACATGACTCCGAGTGACCACATGTCAGCTGAGAACGAGACTGGTTCGTAGTTGATGATTTCAGGGGCACAGAACTCGGCTGTACCGAACAGAACACGGACCTTCTTGCCCTCTTCGAGTCTCTGAGCAAGGCCAAAGTCGATCAGCTTAATGTCCGTGCTGTCCTTCGTGACGCACATTATATTCTCAGGCTGAAAGTATATTAATTATAATATTTCAAAGTAATATTGCTTAATAATTTCAATTAAAGAACCAATTTCCTTATCATATATTTGCCTTTGACTGCAAAATCTGCCTAATTCCAGAGACTTTTGTTAAATGAGATTTGCAAAAGATCTATGGACACATTATCTGTTATTATAGAGAATTAATGCTTAGTTTTATTTACAAAATTTGTCCAATTGAAAAAAATTGATCTTTGACACTTAAACTTGAATAAAATATTTCTTTGAACGTTCAAAAAATTAGTTTTAAATTATTAATTGCCTGTACCCAAACATATGAATGCATATCTTTTTTTAATTGAGTTAACAACATATGAGAAATGAAGAAATTGCTTCTATTGATCGATTTCTCCTTTTTCAACAATGTTTTCAAATGTTGTCTGCTGTACAAGGCATCAGGGAATATTTTATTTGTATAGGTGAAGCTATGTTTACAACTCTATTCCAAAACACAACTTTTATATCCAAAGATTTTCCATATTTTTCTCCAGATATTTTCAAAGTCATCTGCTGCAGATTTGTTGTAGGTGGTCCCACTTACAACAAATCTGCAGCAGATGACTTAAAAAACATCTTTATAAAAAAAATGGAATTTCTCTGTAATTTAAAGTATATTTATTGACAAGAGTTGAAAAAACTGTGGCAAAGTGAGAAATTGCTCATCATAAGCAATTTCTCCCTTTGTCACAATGTTTTTAAAACTCGTATGCTTCAGTGGCGTCAGAAAGTGTCTGTATGTGGGAAAGACTTAAATAATATAGGTGAAGCTATTTTACCTTCAAGTCCAAGTGTACAATATTCTGTTGATGCATGTGGCGTACGCCGGTACATATCTGTCTCATATAGCTGATACAGTCCTGCTCCGTGAAATCGTACTCTTGTTCTACCAGTCTGTCGAATAATTCTCCACCGCTTAGCCTGAAAATATGCACGGAACCAGTCTTAAATATGCCCTTCATTAAACCTTTATCCACTTGCAGACACGTTTTACTACGTCTGCAACGTATGACTTTTGAAAAAGTTGAAAGCTCAAGGAATATTGCTCATAATTAGCCATTTCTTCTAAAATCAAAATGTTTTAAACTTTTTTTTCAATAATTATACTTTCATATATTATGGAGATTTTCAATATTTTCATCTGTAGATGTGTCATATGCATATATTATACAGAGCTCTAGATAAGGGGCCATTTGAATGTTCTAAAATCCATATATGACCATCTAACCCTATGTTGTAGGTACTCAAAAGAATCGTCTAAGTGAGACAATTCTTTTGAGTACCACAACATAGGGTTTGCTTTAATAATAAGAGAGAAATTGTAGGAAAAGAGCTGAATACCCCTCCTTATCTGGACCTCTGTATAAAATATGTGGTAAAAGGCTAAAGACTAAAGGATTGGTATATATACTTATAAATTGACACATTACCTGATATAATATATTTATTTTTGGCAAATTAGAAACATTATAAGACATTCTATGTTTCCGAAGTTATCTGCTGCAGATATGTCCAAAATGAAAAGTCCAACCTGTTTTAACAGACAACTCAAGGTAAATTCTGAAAATGGTCTCTTAAGACAGGTGATCTCTTATTGAGGTACATTTATATGTGTGAAAGGGTTTAACTTACAGTTCGAGTATCATGACCATTTCTCCTGATTGATCAAAGGCTTCGTGTAACTGCATCAGTTTTGGGTGGTGTAGACTATTCATGATGTCAATCTCATGGCGGACAACCTCCTTCTCGTGTGGCTTACAGTGGATGAATTTGGCGGCCCAGTTCTTGTTCGTTGCTCGCTCGATGGCACGATGTACGACACCGAATGCTCCGCGACCAAGTTCCTCACAGATAATGTATTTACCCAAGACGTCTCCGCGGATTTTGCTGACATCGACTTGGTCTCCTCGGAAAGAGGCATCAACTGGAATAAAGTAAAGATAGAGGTCATTTGTTGTTGATCGGAGTTTAACGCGGTTTCAACAATTTGTCAGCCATATCACAGCAGTTTGTTGACCTACACATGTGTTTCTTGTTATTTTCCCACCAGTACTTCACACTACAGCCTTTCCAAGCAACCGGCTGCTTTTCTACATTGACTACATGACGCAAACGAATAAATTGCTCATGACGTGCAATTCTTCTTTTGTACATTGTTTTCAACTCAATTCATTTAAGAAAATATTTTGCAAGTACAGAATATTCCATAGTTCTGCCTGGATAGTTTTAAAGTCGTCTGATGCAGTTTAGTTTTATGTGGGAATGGGGGTGGTTCAATAGATCACTTACAGAAGTCAGTATAATCAACATCTGGAGTTTCCTCCTTTGTTGTGGCCACCTTGGATTCTGGTCCTGGTTCACTGATTCCGACTAGATTCTCAGCGAGAATACGGAACTTGTATTCCTTATGCTCTTCCAAACAGCTCACGGTTACAGACGTTGTCGTCGAGGTTGTTGCACGTCGCCACAATCCTGTTGTCATGTCACACTTCTCGATGATGTACCCTGTGACAGGGGATCCACCATTGTCAGCCGGTTCCTTCCATGAGACTTCGATAGAGTGCTTGGTTGTGTTGACAATGCTGACTGGTCCTTGTGGGGTATCAGGGCGGTCTGTAAAATAGATATGCGATAATTGGTTCAATGAATTATTTTCAAATACAGTGTGTGTACAAAGATACAGATTTCCTGAGATATATCAAAGCAAGAAAATATATTATATAAGATGCAAACTAAATACATAAGAATTAAGTTAGAGAAATAGTACTCTAAGTTGGACATTGATTTTATCCTAAGTTCCTTGTGTTTATAACAGCAGATAAGAATCAGACTCAGCTGTCACATTATTCACAAGTGCTCTAACTTGAATTGAAAATTGCGCACTGTTACTCAAATTATGTAAAACACAGGTGGAATATTTCCAAAAGATATCAAAAATCAGTTCTTTTTTAGCGTAAACCTAGTTGTTCCTCAATCAAATATTTTGTTTTTTAATTTTCTACATATTAAATTTTAATATAATACTTACCAATGACAGAGATTGGTATCTCGACTGTGTCCTTGCCGAGTTTATTTTCCACAATAAACGTGTAAGTGCCACTGTCAGGTCTGTCTGCGTCTTCAATTGTCAGTATACTGTGTTGATTGGTTGTCTTGATCTCAACACGTCGGTATGCTTTCAGTGTCTTTTCACCATGTTTCCATGTCGCTGTTGGAGTAGGGCGTCCGGTGAACATTATACGGGCATGAATAGTGTCTCCGCGGCAGAATTTCAGACCCTCTGTATAGCGGTCCGGTACATCCTTTACTTTAGCTGGGGCTATAAACATATTACGCGGATTGTTATAGTTGAAGTCATCATCGTATTTAATTTGACATCAGGAATAACTAACTAGCTAGGACTATGCAAGAGAAATGTGGGCAGCAATTTGCACTATAAACCCTTTCCCATATGCACACTTATACACAGATGCCTTTTGAAAACTCCAATTTCCAGATTTTTTGTTTGTTGAGAGAGTTGGAGGGTTAAAAAGAAAGAAAATAAAGGATAATAAGAAATTTGAGGATATTTCTTTCAGAAAATTGTAAAGGGAAATAAATCTTAGGTTTGAAGCTACAACTAAATTGGAATAGTTTAAACCTTTCCCACGTATAAACGCTTTCTGACGCCTTTGCAGCAGACGACTTTTGAAAACAATGTGACATAAGAAGAAATTGCTCAAAACGAGCAATTTATCCTTTTACAATAATGTTTTCAACTTTTTTCAGTAATTATATTATTGTGATTCATTTATTTTAAGGGGATTTTCCATGTTTTTGCCTTAATGTTTTTTAAGTTGTCTGCTGCAGACTTGTTGAAAACATAGTGACAAAAGAAGAAATTGCACAAAACGTGCAATTTCTCCTTTTGCCACAATGTTTTCCACTTTTTGTCATAGGTTATCCATTCAATTATGGACATGTTTTGACAAAATACGTTCAAAGTCGTCTGCTGCAGAATTGTCGTATGAGGGAAAGGGATATGAGAAACAGTAACTAGTTACCTTCAACAGTGAGATTAGCTCTGCAGGAGACGGATCCAAACTTGTTTCGAGCGGAACATTCAATTCCACCCATATCCTTGCTCTCCACAGACTTTATCACGAGCGTGTATTTCGTCCCATCAGATGACACTGTACAGTGACGTCCGGTGAACACTTCGCGGTAGTTCTTGTACCATGTGACTTCTGGGCGGGGCATGCCGGTAATCTCACATGTGAAGACGGCTTCTTTGCCCTCGACAGCGGAAAGGTCGGTGATCTCTTTGAGGAATTTGGGGCCAGCAGTGGCTGTAAACATAAACATTTAGAGTTATCTCCCTTTAATGAGAATCATATTGAGTTGTTACATTTTTTCTCATAACGTTTCATAATTATGCATGCTCCATAATTTAAGCTTATATTACAATTTGAGAATTTATAGCATTTTCAATATACAACTTATTATGAGAAATTTCTCCTTATCCCGCAATGTTTGCAACTTTATTCAATATCTGTTCTTTAATTAATAGAGAGTTTTAATACTTTAGACTTAATGTTCTCAAAGTCATCTGCTGCAGATTTGTCATATCTCATTGATTGTAACAAAGGATTATCTTACCTATTCTATCCCTGCAGTAAACCTGTTCCGTTGCAGGGGATGGTTCCCCAACACCTTCATGGTTCTCGGCACGCACACGGAATGAGTACGGAATATCTTCAAGCAAATCTCCTAAACGTAGTTTCGTATCCTTGACTGGTGTCTTCGTGACTGGCATCCATCTTGTTCCAGAAAGGTCAGCTCTCTCGAGATGGTAGCCGGTGATTGGTGAGCCACCGTCAAATGCTGGTGGTTCCCATGACAACTCGCAGAATCTGGGTCCAACTTCGAGGATTTCAGGAGCCTTTGCTGGTGCCCCTGGTTTCTCTATTAAAATGGTAAGCAAGAATGAAAGTGACAGAAGAGTCATTAATGCTCAAGTATGAGCATGTTGCTTGATAATTAGATAATCAATTAAGCATTTTAATTAAGTATCTACTAAGCAAAATCATGTTTTATTCAAATTTAAAAAAAATTACAAATTTTAACCAGGTCTTCCCAAATAAACATATTTTAACATATTTGTTGCAGATGATTTTTGAAAACATCGCGGCAGAAGGAGAAATTGCTCATAATGAACAATTTCTCTTTTTTGCCACAACGTTTTCAACTGCATTCACAAATGATTTTATTTATAGAAATTTTCCATATTTTTGACATGTTACTACACAAAAAAATCACATTTTAGTTAAATACCACAAATTTTACAAGTTTTAAAGATGAATATTTATATTAACCCAAAAGCTTGATGTTTTAAAATATACCAAACAAGTTCAATTATAGAAATGAATAATGGAACAATAACATTTTTTACACAGTATATAATAAATTCTTAAACATCTAATTAAATAAATCTATTTACAAATAAGTAATTCTAAGTGCGTGATTAAGAATATGACAGGATTTAAAAAAGGTTTGGGAAAAAATATTATGATAGGAAAAGGAAATTAGAAGTATCTCTTTCTCACTTGCAGATGCAATTTGACAAATCATCAGCGGAAGAATTTTGAAAACATTTTGGTTACAGGAGAAAATGGCTCGTCATGAGCAATTCCTTTTATTTTGTTTTGATAATATATTGAACATTATTCAATATATAATTACACTTTCATTCATTGTGGTTTTTAATAAGATTACATAAATTTTCAAAATTGTCAGCTGCTAATTTGTACATGAGAAAGGGTTAACATGATGTTGTCCTTGTTGCAATGTTAGAGAATGAAAAATATCTTACCAACAGCAGAAAGATTTAAATATTTTTTAAATAAATCTGGTATCTCAGATTATTTTATAGATAACTTGTGAAAATTACATGATTAATCAGAGATTATGATTATATTTTATTTTACTTTTCATTCATGCAACATCCTTCTGAAAAAAAAGAGAAGCAAGCAATTTAAAAAACAAAACAAAATCAGAAGAATACAAACAAAAAGAAAAAAAAATTACTAAAGCTAGAAATTTTCTTGATTTAATCCTTTCCAACATACAATAAATCTGCAGCAGACGTCTTTGAAAACATATTGGCAAAACTATAGGAAATCTCTATAAATAAAGGCACAATTACTGAAAAAAGTTGAAAACATTGTGGCAAAAAGAGAAATTGCTTGTTTATACAGATATCCCATATTTTTGTCGAAATGTTTTAAAGGTTGTCTTCTGCAAATTTGATGTTTGTGGGAAAGGGCAAAATTAAGTACCAATTTTTAACCCTTTTATTATGAACACTTTCTCCTTTTACCACAATAATTTCAAAATTTGTCTGCTGCAAAGGCATCAGAAAGTGTATATATATTAAAAAAAAAAGGATTGAAGCAACAAGTATGATTATATTGACAAAAGGAAAAATAAACTTTACCTTTACGGCCTTTGAGCTCCACCACAACAGGTAGTTCTGTAGGTTGGCTTACGCCGGCCGGATTTTCCGCAGAAACACGGAAAAAGAAGGCACCGCGAGCCTGCAAACCAGTAAGGCGATGAGAGGTCAGCTTGCCAGACACTTTACCAGCCCTGGTCCACTCATCAGAGTGTTCCTTCTTCTTTTCGATGGTATAGTTGGTGATTGTGTTGTCTCCATAGGGTGGTTCCCAGCTCAGTGTGACAGCTGTGTGGTTCACATCAGAGGCACGTAGGGCAACAGGCGAATCTGGTACTTCTGTAATGGCAGAAAAAGTTGTAAATAATTACTATCAACTTCCTGCTTTTTGGCTAAATTAAATTTCATATTTGAAAGAGGGATTAGAAAATATTAACCACTTCTCACATACAGACACATCTGCAGCAGACGCTTTTTGAAAATATTGTGGCAATTGTTTTTACTTTTCACACAATTTTTTTAACTTAATTCAATTATAATACCTTTATTTACAGAAGTTTTTTTCACAATTCTTTCCAAGGTGTTTGCAAAGTCATCTGCTGCAGATTTGTTGCATGTGGGAACTTATTCAGATTCATTTCTTCATTTCTCATATTTTTATGTTGATAATCCAAAAATTAGTACATAACACAAAGACATCATACATACCAAGTTTTCTCTTTGGTACAATTGGCTGTTGTGTCTCCAAAGCAGGACTGGTTCCCACTTTGTTCTCGGCAAACACACGGAATAAGTATTCAGTGTCTTCTCGAAGACCAGTAATTTTGATCTGTGTCTTGTCAGCATCAGTTTTACCAATATGGTAGTACATTTTGCGAGATCCCTCCCTCTGTTCAACAAGGTAGTTGGTGATTGGTGAGCCTCCATCTGAGGTGGAAGGCTGCCATTGGATGGTTGCTGAGTCACGTGTCACTTGGAGCACTTTGATTGGTCCAACTGGTGCAGAGGGCACACCTACAGAAAATACAAAATTAATAAAGTTTGGAACAATTTCTAATCAAGACTGTATCTATTTCAAACATAATTATAAGTAAATTTAGCAAATTACTGTATTAACATTTTAACTCCATTTTGGATTTACCTTTACTTTACTGTTTGTACAATATTGCAAATAAAACATATTGTTTTGTATTGTATACATGTACTTATGGACTATGTATCACAAAAATTACTCTAAGCTGCTCGTTTGTCTATTTTGCATACTGAGAATAAAGAGATAGTATAAAGCAGTTTTTTTCTCTTATCAATCAAATAATAGACTGGCTACATACTGTATGGGCTGACAGGTTTCACAGGCTTGTTCATTTCAAGAGGTGGACTGAGTCCCATGCTATTTTCAGCCATCACTCTGAAGTAGTAGTCCTGGTTCTCGAGAAGGTTGTCAACTTCAGTGGTCAAATCCTCCGGACCGACACGAGAGATGCGCACCCATTTAGGTCTGCGAGCCTCGGACTTTTCGATGAAGTAGCCGGTGATGCGTGATCCTCCGTCATAGTCTGGTTTTTGCCAGGACAATTTCAGATGATCAGCCATGATATCTGTGGCTTCAAGCGGTCCAGTGGGTTTGTTTGGTTTGTCTGAAATGCAAAGATAATTAATTAACCATTTACTATAGACATTGTCTGATGTCATATGCTGCAAACAATTATTTAAAACATCATGGAAAGAAGATATTGCACAAGATAAGCAATTTCTTTTTTTCTCAACATTGTTTTCAATTCAATTTTAAAAGTACGCTTCTGATTTTCCAGATTTAAAACAATGCCATTTTTTTAACCCGTCTACTGCTGGAGCTATATTGTGAAACCTTTGTCATCAACATTGAGCCAAGCCAGCTGGCGCATCTTCCCTATCTGACAAGGCTCCATCCTATTGCCTGCTTGACTGAAATCCAATACATCCAGCCTATCAAATTCAAGATTACAAAACAAAACTCACCAATGGGTTTACTTGGCACAACTGGATGTGACAGAGTTGCTGGTTCTCCAACCCCAACACTGTTCTTAGCAGACACTCTGAAGTAGTACTTGTTTTCGGGTACCAGATCCTTTGCCTGGTGACTGTGCACGTAGCTGTCGACCTGCTTTTCTTTGACCCAGCTCTCCTTGAACTCCTCACGTTTTTCGATGATGTAGGCACTGATTGTAGAGCCTCCGTCATTTCTTGGTTTTTTCCAGCGGAATGAAGCTGTGTTCTTTTCAACAGCTGTGACTTCAAGGAAATCTGGGGCGCCTGGTACAGCTAGAATAAGAGAAAAACAAACTTTATTTTAACACTATTCCTTGAATTTGCAGCAGTATACTTTTGAAAGCATATTGATATAAAAGAAATTGCTATAAACAAACAAGCAATTTCTCATTTTGCCACAATGATTTCATATCTTTTCAATAATTATACTTATATTTCCATAGTTTTGCATCAATATTTTCAAATTTGTTTGCTGTAGATTTGTTGTATGAGAGAAAGTGCTAAGATAACTCCTTTTACCAGCAAGTTTTCTACTCATTTTCACGCTAATAGTTCCAACTTTACAGATTTTCTTTAAGCACTGTAATAACTATTCCTTAAATGGCAGCCATGTCACTAAAAGAAAAGGAAGAACATTCTGAATACTTACTGAGTTCCTGTTCAGGTGTGACTGCCTTATCCAGTGTAGCCGGTTCACTTAGACCTTCTGAGTTCTCAGCCATAACCCTGAACACATAAGGTCTACCCTCCAGCAGTTTTGGTACTGTGTAAGTTGTTTCCTTTGGTGAAACACATGTTACCCTTGTCCATTGTTGACGTCCTGCATCTCGTTTCTCAACCTCGTATCCACTGAGTGGTGCCCCACCATCAGATGAAGGAGCAGACCAGGTCAAGGTTACAGAATCAGCTGAAATGTCCTTGACCTTCAGGTTTTCTGGAGCAGAAGGTACATCAATACCACTGGTGGCCTTGAAAGCTTCATATAGTTGAATTGGCTCACTTGTGCCGTATTTGTTCTGGGCATAGACCCTGAAGTTGTATTTATGATTTCTGGTGAGGTCATCAATGGTTGCCATGGTAATATCAGCTGGTAACCTAGCAGCATGAGACCATCCACCTTGGTCTAAGTCGAGTCTGTCTATGGCGTACCCTGTGAGTGGTGATCCACCGTCATCTTTTGGTGGTTGCCATGACAATTTAACAGAACTCTTTGTGATGTCACTTGCTGCAAAAGGATGCCCAGGTGCACTAGGTGCTTCTGTAAAAGAGTTAAACATCAAGATAGTTTTCCATGGTATTGATAATGTTAACCCCCCTTTCCCAAATAAAATAATTCTGTAGCAGTCGACTATGAAAATATCTAGACAAAAATATGAAAAAAGTCTGTAAATGAATACTATATGATAATAATTGAATAGAGTTGAAAACTTTTTTGCAATGAAGGTTTTGCTAATTATGAGCAATTTCTCCTTTTTCCACAATGTTTTCAAAAGTCATCTTCTGCAGAGGCGTCAGAAAGCTCTTCAGCATGTGGTTAAGGCTTAAGATATGGTTCTGAGACATCTTGACCATTGGCTTTATCAAATTTCAGTTTGAATAAATTTCAATATAGAAATAGCTGTATGCTCTTACTACCATTTCAAACAACAATGAGTTCTTGACATTACTTTTTTAAAACAAACACGTACCTGGTTCTCTCTGTGGCTGTATTGAAGCCTCTGTTTGTACAGGTTTGCCCTGACCAACTTTGTTAACTGCGGAAATTCTGAAGTTGTACTCGTCACCTTCCTCAAGATCGTTGACGGTGTATTTAGTACTGGAGCCTGGTAACTTAGCAACCTGTTTCCAGTCATTTGACTTGGAATCACGTGACTCCAGGATGTAGTTGGTGATTGGTGAACCACCATCGTCAAGAGGTTGTCTCCATGACAGTGAGACAGAATCAAGGGTAAGGTCGCTTGTCTTCAGTGGACCATTAATTGGACCAGGTTTAACTGAAAAGAGTAAAAGTTACATTTTAGCAATGTTCCATACATGCTAGGAATCCGCTGTGGTCGAGTGGTTAGCGTCGGGGATTTCGAAACCGGGTGTCCCGGGATCGATCCCCAGTCGCGGCAATTCGGTCATGGTGAAGTGCTCTTGGGCAAGGCACATTTTCTAGCCTAGTACTGGTTTGTTCACCCAGGGATCATGAATAAATAAATTTAAATGCGCGCTAAATGACCTTAGCTGTTGATGCGCCGTAAAACAATATACATTCATTCATTTCATACATGCTGTTTTCATAAATATATGTATTCTGTTTTCAACCCCTTTACCCACATACAACACATTTTGCAGCAGACGACCTTGAAAATGTCTTAAAGACTTGGCTATTTCCCCATTTACAACAATATTTTCAAAGGCCATCTGCTGAAGATGCATCAGAATGTTTGTGCATGTCAGAAAAAGTAGGGTAGATCTACAAAAGATATAAAAAATTTAATTTGTGAACATTCATTTTCTGCTCACTCTAAGCATGTATACCCAAAACATGTTTCACTAAATTTTATTGCATTTTCGTTCAATACAAAAGAAACAAATTCATCAAAAAAGAAATAAAAAAAATTCAAAGCACCTTTAATCTTTGTTCAAAATTAAAACATTGAATCAGAGAATTATATTCACCTGCAGTTTTGCGACAAACAACTTTTTCAGTGGTCTCCACAGCTGGACTTTTGCCTTCCTGGTTCTCAGCGAATACTCTGAAGTCATATTCAGTTCCTTCAACAAGTCGGGAAACATCACAAGAAGTAGTTTTAGGTCTGACTGTGTCCACTTGTGCCCAGTTATTACGTCTGGTATCCCGTCGTTCGACGATGTACTGTTTGATTGGCTGTCCTCCATCACTCTCTGGGGCTTTCCATGACAGTTTACATGTACTAGCAGTCAGGTCTGAGACTGTCAGTGATCTTGGGGCTGTTGGTGGGCCTGTGTAAGATAAATCATTGAGTGAGCAGAGCTTTAACCCTTTCCCTCATATAGACGCTTTCTGACGCCCCTGCAGCAGATGGCTTTTTGAAAACATAGTGACAAAAGAAGAAATTTCTCAAAAGGAGCAATTTCTCATTTTGTCACAATGTTTTCCACTTTTAGTCATAGGTTATATATATCCATTCAATTATAGAGATTTTCTATTTTTTGACAAAATATGTTCAAAGTCGTCTGCTGCAGAATTGTCGAATGAGGGAAAGGGTTAAATAAATAATTAACCTTTTCCCACAAACAGACGCTTTCTGATGCCACTGCAGCAGACACATTTTGAAAATAGTGTGTCAAAAGGAGAATGTTCAGCTTTATTCAATAATTGTTCTTTCATTTATAGAAAGTTTCCATATTTTTTTACTGAATACTCTCAAAGTCGTCTGCTGAATATTTGCTGTTTATGGGTTTACCTTAACCCTTTCCCACATATGACAAATCTGCAGCAGATGACTTTGACAACATTAAGACCAAAACATCTCCATAAATGAAAGTAACATTAATGAATATAGTTGAAAACATTGTTGCAAATCAAGGAATTGCTCACAATGAGCAATTTCTCCTTTTGAAACACTGTTTTCAAATGTCATCTGCAGCAGATGGGGTAGAAATCGTCTGTATGCGGTATAGCATACATTTTTAATTTCATATCTACCCCTTCCCCTCAAACAAAAGATATTTCATGTCTTTTCAGGAGGAGAGAAATAGATCACGATCAGGAATAAATAAATTTTAGTCTTCCCAGATATTGTTATAATTATTTTCCAAGTAAGTTGATTCGAAAACTAGCATATAGCCATCAAGTTAAAAGACTATACCACAGGAGTTTGAGTTTACGTTTCAGAAAATTTTGAGAACAAAACCCATAAGAACATTTGTGGGCATACATAGCAAAAGGGTAAAGAACATACCATATGGATTCTTTGGAGTAAATTTGTCGCTCTCCAATGGTTCTGATTTTCCTGCCTTGTTTTCAGCAATGACTCTAGCCATGTACTCTGTGCCCTCTGTAAGTCGGGTCAACTTGTATGTTGTGGCAGGGGCCTTGACCTTTTCCACGTAGGACCAGCTGGATTTCCAAGCTTCCTTCATCTCAACGAGGTAGTGTGTGATTGGAGATCCGCCATCATCGGAACTTTCCTTCCATGTAATGACGGCTGAGCTCTTCGTGATATCTGTAACAGTTACAGTGCCTTCTGGGGTAGATGGAGCCTCTGAAATGGCAATTTGTTATACTTACATTATATTGTCATTCTATTAACTATTTAAAAAAAAATTCAGCAGTCGACTATTGAAACATCTAGGCAAAAAGATGGAAAATCTATATATTTTAAAGTGTAAAAATTGAATACATTTGAACGCATTGTGGCTAAAAGGTGAAATTGTTCTTCAGAGGGAATTTCCTATTTTGTCACAATGTTTATCAAATTTATGCGTCAGAATGTATCTATGCATCTGAAAAAGGGATACAACTTAATGACATAAATTACTTAAGCAAAAAGACAATCTTAATTTAAACCCTTTGCTTCCATTTGAACAATTACATTGAAAATGTTTTGAAAAGCTGTTCAATGTATGTGTGTAACAGTCTTAAGAAATGGCAAATTTCTGACAATATAAATAAACACTTTCCAACATACAGTAAATCAGCAGCGCAGACGACTTTGAAAACATATAGGCAAAATTATAGAAAATCTCTAAAAGGAAAATTTTACTTCTTGAAAATAGTTGAAATAATTGTGGCAAAAGCTGTCATTAACATGTTGGAAAGACAGTGGTGCAATGGAAGAGCCTTTCATACCAAAGCTCCAGGGTGTTTAGTGGATTTTGCCTTTGGAATTTTTCCGAACACACTATGCAGGTACTTTTTATTTCTCCAAGGAGCAGAAATCGAGCATGATTTATATCAGCCGAAATCTTGTTTCTCAATCTATGTAAAATAAATAAGTTCTTATTTAAAGGACTAAAGCCAACTTACTGATAGGTTTCATTAGACTGACTGGTGAGTCAATCTCAGCCATTTCACCAAGTCCCATCTCATTCTCGGCCATCACTGCAAACAGGTATTTCTCATCGGGAGAGAGATGGGTAACAGTTGTATTGGTCTTGAACGAGTCAACGCTTCCGGCATCAGACCATACGCTTCCTGGCTTGTCTGTCTTCTTGTAGATCTTGTATTTCTTGATACGGGAACCGCCGTCTGTTTTTGGAGCCTTCCATGACAGACTAACGTCTTTGTCGGTGATTTTGTCGACGGTGAGTTTGGCGGGTGCACCTGGTGGATCTGTATGAAATACAAGGTCAACAAAAAAGTTATTATCCATTTCCCATAGACGTCTTTTAACCCTTTCCCTCATACAGACGCTTTCTGATGCCTCTGAAGCAGACAACTTTTGAAAACATTGTGGCAAAAGAAGAAATTGCTCATGATGAGCAATTTCTCCTTTTGCCATAATGTTTTCCACTTTTAGTCATTGGTTATCCATTCCGATTTTCCATTTATTGACAAAATATGTTTAAAGTCGTCTGCTGCAGATTTCTTGTATGTGGGAAAGGGTTAAAATAAATAGTCAAAAGTAAGGAAAATATCTATACATGACATTATTATTACTGAAAACCCCCAAAAAACATTGTTGCAAAAATTGAAATTACTTGGTCAAAAATCTGACTGAACGTTTTGAATCAATTTGGCATTTACTCAGAAAAATAAAATTCAATGAAGAATCTATAACAGATAAGTAACAAACTGTTAACTCTTCCCTGCATTCCCTAAATCTGCAGCAGACGGCTTTGAAAACCTTTTGGTGAAAGTGTGAACAATTTTTATAAATGAAAGCATATTAATTGAACATCAATATGAGCAATTTCTCCTTTTACCACCATGTTTCCAAAATTGTGTCTGCTGCAGAAGCGTGAGGAAGCATCTGTATGAACAAAAGGTTTAAAATCTGACTGTGGATTTTGAAGCAATTTGTCATTTACTTAAAAAATAGGCAAAACACCTTATCACTGATATGTTATAACTAGACAAGTCACATACCGATCTTTTTCTTTGGAACAACAGCCTCTGACTCCAACGGGGAACTTTCTCCCTCATCGTTCACTGCTTTGACCCTAAATATGTACTCATTACCGATACTCAAGTTCTTTGGAGAGAATTGGGTCGTGGTGGCGTCAACGCTGCCAGACTGGGACCACATGCTACGGCGAGATTCTCGTGACTCGATGATGTATTCTGTGATCGGTAATCCTCCATCTTTTTCTGATGGTTTCCATTTCAGAGTGCAGCCGGTTTCAGTTATATCAGATACAGCAAGTGGGCCTTTTGGTACAGATGGTACATCTGGAAAGTAATACAATGTTTTTTTATTTACTACTTGCGGAATAAACTGTTTACATGTTATTCTATTTGTCTTAAAAGAGTTGTCGTTGAAAATATCTGACTAGAAGAAATATAACCACCGGAATATAGGAAGTATGATATATCTTTAGAACAATATTGAAAGCATTGAGGGAAATGGAGAAATTGCTCATTTTGAAACAAATTCAATATTCTTTTTATAATGTTATCTGCATCACGGATGGTTTATTCAGAAATTAAACAAATGTCAAATTATCCCAAATTAATTAAATCTGGGGATTTAACATAAAACCAATCATTCCTTTTAATAGTATGACACACAGAACAAATCTGAAGCAGAAGACTTTTGAAATCATTATGGCAATTGAGAAATTGTTTTATTTCCTTTTCTGGTCAGAATGTTTACAACTCTTTTTGATAATGAAACATTTTCTACAATTTTTCCCAGATGTTTGCAAAATCCTCTGCCTCACATTTGCTGTATGTGGGAAAGGGTTAATTCTTTTGCTTACCGTATGGACTCTTGATAGTCATATATTTTGACATCTCAAGTGGCTCACTGGTTCCTATCTTGTTCACAGCCGAAACTCTAAACATGAGCTCGGAACCAGTTTGTAATTTTTTCAGGGTGATTGTTGTGGAATCATCAGACGTCTTTTCTACATGAGTCCAGCGTGAGTACGTTTTGTCACGTTTTTCAATTGTGTAACTTGTAATTATTGATCCACCATCACTGTCTGGCTGTTTCCATGACAACTCGACAGAGTCCTTGGTAACTATTTTGCAAGTGAAGGGCTCATTTGGTCTGCTTGGTTTTTCTAAAATAAAGAAAGAGTTATAAAGTAGTTATTTACTTTAAACACATACATTCATGATAGAAACGGTACAATTCTTTAATCATACCAAAGATTTTTAAAAATGGTAGTTATGGCTGCCCTCCTTGTTTGTGGGGTTAGCATTTCAACGGACCGCATGGTGTCAGGATAAATGAACCAGTAGTACTGGTAACAAACCGTGATATAACTGGAAAATTGTTGGAAGCGGGGTAAAACACTCAATCAATCAATCAACCATACTTAAGATGTTAAGAAGGGATAAATATTGACAAAGAAACATTATTAAAGGATAAGCTTGCAACTATAATCGAAAAAGGAGAAGTTTCTCTAAATTTATATCAATGTTTTCAACTGTTGTGAAAAACCCAACTATACTTTCTGTTTCCCATTATAATACATGGATACGCTCAGATGCTTTTGAAGTTAGTGACAGTGAAAGTACAATTTCTTATTGGCCAACCAGAAATGTTGTTTATTATGAATTTAATTTCAGTACTAGATTGGTATTTAGTTTGATTGTTAAATACGGGCCAATAGCTGTGACCCTACCTTTTTGTGCCCGGCACATAACGCTGTCTGATACCAAGGGCTTGCTGTCACCAACGTCATTGAACGCAATCACACTGAAGTAATACGATTGGTCCGTTTTAAGGTCCTGAACTTTGTGACTTGTCTTGTCCGTAATCGTTACTTCAGTCCAGATCTTCTGATCGAAGGTGACCTGGATTTTATACCCGCTAAGTTTGGATCCACCATCAGATTTGGGAGCCAGCCAGTCCATAGTGAGGCTGGTGGCGGCAATGTCCCTGAATTTGATAGGTCCGGTGGGCTTGTCTGGTACGGCTGAAGTAGGAAAGATGAATATGACATTCATAATGTGGTCAATCATATTGGTGATATTTGTTTTCAATACATTTCCTATTAACCCTTTTCCCCATGCAGCAAATATGCAGTAGACAACATTGAAGCCTTCAAGACAAAAATATGGAAAATCTGTATAAATGACAGGTTACCAAGGTTAATCACCTCGCCATAAAGTCTTTATAAGGTTTAAATCATTTTTCTTGGTAAACAATGGAAATGTTGGCACCTAAATCTGCATTGTTTACAATGGGGTAAAAATTGCCTCTAAACCAGGGTTTTCAAAATAGGTTTTTAGTTACAACCGTTTCACGCCAAGTCCTCGACTGATTATGTTGATGATACTTATTGAATAATCAATGGAGACTCACTTTTTTCCTTTTCAGGAACAACTCCCTGTTTCATTTCAACAAAAGGTCCTTTTCCTTCAGGATTCTCGGCACACACACGATAATAGTAGTCCGTGCCAACAGACAACTTCTTTGACTCGAATGTTGTTGTTGGTGCTGCCACCTGTCCGTCAGATCTCCAGGATCCGTACTTCTTTTCACGCTTTTCGATGTGATAAGCAGAAATGGGAACACCACCATCTTTTTCTGGGGCCTTCCATTCGAGTGTTGCGGACGAAGAATTGACAGCAGTGGCTTTAACATCTCTTGGTGCAGATGGAACATCTGTGAAAGAGGAAAAATAGTTCTTAGCAATTTATCTAATCTACTTTCAATACAATTGAGATTTATCGTAAAAAACTGAAGCATGACTTTGATGGACATTGTAGGAAAACAAAACGAGAAATTTTTCAATTTCAGCAATAATCCCTTCTTTCTTTTCTACGATGATTTCAAATGTTTTTTTCTCAATGTTCTCAATTTCATTTTCTATATAACAAATTTATTCAAACAATTTAAATAATGTGTTTAGAAAATCAACATCAGACAGTTTTAGAGGTGTCAGAGAGCATCTATATGTGGGAAAGGGTTAAATTATTGTTCCTTCTAACATGCAACAAATCTGCAGCAGAAGACCTTGTAGAAAAAGTAGAAATTGCTCATAATTAGCTATTTTTCCTTTGGCCAAAATGTTTTTTAACTCTTTTGAATAATTAAATTTTCCCTTCCAGGTATTTTCCATAATTTTTCACAGCTATTTTCTTTCAAAGTCGTCTGCTGCTTTTTTATAGTAAAAGGTAAAGGCGATTCCTCTTACCATATGGGCTCTTTGGTTTCAGAGCTTTTGGTGCCTCCAGTGGTTTGGACATTCCAACAGAGTTAACTGCCTTGATTTGTATCAGGTGGTCTTGACCTTCTTTCAGATTGTCAAGGTCAACTGTGAGTACATCCAGCTGTTTGCCATCAGTTCTGATGGAAGTGCCTTCTGCCCATGAGCGCATGGATTTTTCACGCTTTTCTACAACGTAATGTGTGATTGGGGATCCTCCATCGCTTCGGCTTGGTTTCCAGGATATGGAGGCAGAAGTCTTCTGTATGTTTGAGAATTCCACAGGACCAATTGGAATTGATGGGATATCTGCAACAGGAATCGGTTCTCAATATTAGGTACACACATGTATTTCATGTTATACAATCCTTAAATGACCATTAAACCCTATGTTGTGGGTACCCTTTGGAGAAGCAATAAAATAACATATAATGTTTGGTTGGGTTTGTTATTTTTTTTTTTTTTTGTGTTTTATGTCCCTTTCAACAATTTCATGATATGTCACAGTGTTTCCTTGGTTAGTTCTACTGGTCAATCTATCCTGAAACCAGTGAGTCAGTCAAAATGCTAACTCCACAATCTTGAGAGCCAAGGGAAAGCCATTGCTACCATTTTTAAAGACTTTGATACAACCAGACTGTTGATCAAACCGACAACCTCCTTGACTTGAGGTGGTCACTCTGCCACTTGGGTAATGAGAGATAATGTTGTGAAAAGACCGACTCACTTTCCTTTATCTAGGCTTCTGAGAATTACATGTTAGAATTAAACTTAAACAACAAATACCATTTGGAAATTCCATTTCTTAAACCATTTTTACTGTTCAGTTGAATGTGCACAATACTAATAAAGTAAAAATGATAAATCATATAAAAGCAACCTACCAACTGGTTTTGGAGTAACAACCGGCTCTGAGATCTGACCCAGTTCACCTTCATCAATGTCATTTTCAGCAGACACTGCCTCTGCCGCAGACGGCTTTTTGAAAACATAGTGACAAAAGAAGAAATTGCTCAAAACAAGCAATTCCTCCTTTTGACACAATGTTTTCCACTTTTAGTCATAGGTTATCCATTCAATTATAGAGATTTTCTATTTTTTGACAAAATATGTTCAAAGTCGTCTGCTGCAGCATTGTCGTATGAGGGAAAGGGTTAAACAACAAATACCATTTGGATATTCCATTTCTTGAACCTTTTTTACTGTTCAGTTGAATGTACACAATACTTATAAAGTAAAAATGATAAATCATATAAAAAGCGACCCACC
Source organism: Serripes groenlandicus (assembly GCA_031761405.1). Lineage (NCBI taxonomy): Eukaryota > Metazoa > Mollusca > Bivalvia > Cardiida > Cardiidae > Serripes > Serripes groenlandicus. The sequence goes on from JASEVX010000012.1 coordinate 14,312,616, forward strand.
AACTGGTTTAGGAATAACAACCGGCTCCGAGATCTGACCCAGTTCACCTTCATCGATGTCATTTTCAGCGGACACTGCAAACAGGAATCCGATCTGGCATTGGACTTTCTTGACGTCTGTCGAGTTCTGGAAGGCATCCAGGGTTTGAATCTTCTTGAAGTTGATCTCATCCTCGATGGATTTGTAAATGTGGTAATTGGTCACGCGCGCACCTCCATCACTGGCTGGTGGTTTCCATTCCAGATAGACTGTGTCGCTAACAATACGGCTGGTACGGACATTCTGTGGTGCACTTGGCGCAGCTGAAATGTATTATATATTACATATATAAGTAGTGAATATATATGTTATTAAAAAAGACAACATTTGAATAGCTTACCATGGAACTGACCACAATAAATTCTATTTTTAGAATAACAGGGATAAAACTAATTTAACCCTTTATCAGATATAAGAAATCGGCAGCAAAAGGGTTATTAAGTCTATAACTATTAGTGCAGATCCTGATCATACTGTGTATGTAGTGGCTGATCTGGATCAACAATGATAGTGAATAGCCAATGACTTATTTTTCTGCAATTTGGCTTATTTAAGAATGATTATAGACAATGAACTAACTTTTTGGTGTCTGTGGCTTGATGGGTTTGGACATTTCCAGGAACTCTGATAGTCCAACAGCGTTTACGGCACATACTCTAAACAGGACTTCTTCTCCTTCCTTCAGTTTGTCCACTGTAATGGTCTGCACATCTGACTTAGTTTCTCCATACTTGCTCCACTTTGATTTCCAACTCTCCCGCATCTCAACAACGTATGTTGTGATTGGTGATCCACCATCTTTCTTGCTTGGTTTCCAGGAGAATGTGGTGCTGTTCTTCTGTATGTCAAGGATTTCAAATGGTCCTTCTGGCATGGATGGCTTATCTGTTTATATAAAAAAAAATGTTTTACTCAATTCCTCTGACAACCATCATATTTGACACCAACACAGCAGATAACTTGCGGAAGATGCTAATTTGCTGAACATGATACTGTAGTTAAGTTATAGTTATACCACCAATATTTCAGATATTATATATTTTTCCTTCTTCTTCTTGCTTTTAAACTTCTTTCCCACATGCAGACACAATATGGGGCCTATGAAGAAGACATTTTTTCAAATAATTGTGGCAAAATAATTAATAGCTCATTCTGTTACAATGATTTCAACTCTATTCAATAATTACACTTTCATTTCTAGAGATATTCTATTTGGCCTTGATGTCTTCAAAGTCGTCTGCTGAGGATTTGTTGAAATCAAATGTAGACCAAGAGAGTCATAATAATAATGATAATTAAGACTTTATCTATAAAGACTGCAGAGTTAGTCATGCCAAGTCTTCCTTGTGGGCCTCTGTACATATGTAAATCACACTAACCTTTTGGTTTCTCGGCAAGCACTGGTTTATCCAGCTCACATTGTGGTCCAAGTCCACCCTCATTCTCTGCAGCAACAGCAAAGTAGTAACTCTGCCCCTCTGTCAGCTTTGGCACTGTGAATTTATCTTCAAAGCTCTTTGTCACACCCACTTCCTGCCAGTCACCTGGACTGGTTGCCATGTAGACATGATAGGCTTTGACCTTGGAGCCACCATCTTTCTTGGGTGGTGTCCATTGAAGGTCAATTGAGTTAGGTGATACTTTGGTTATGTTGAGTGAAGCAGGAGCTTCTGGTACATCTGTAATTGGATGATAAGCCATTTCAATGATACATAAACTTACTTACACATGTGAATACTATACTGTTGTTTTAATATACTGTATATATAACTTTAATTGAGTGTAATTTAACTGTTCGCCAAATAGTTAATTCTGCATGGCCAGCGTAAACAAATTCATCACCAACTTAAATAAAACATAAAACTAGACAATTGATGCCTCTACTGTTGTAAACTTTAAAAATCTTGAGTAAATTGTCATTTTTTGCTGCTTTATATCATAGAGCTTTCTTCTTCAATTAAACCCTTTCCCACATACAGCTTCTTTCTGACTCCTGTGAAAACTTTTGAAAATATATTGGCAAAGGGGCTAATAATGAGCATTTATGGAGATTTTTCATGTTTTTCATGTTTTCAAAGCTATGTGCCATAGATTTGTGGTGTGTTGAAAGGGTGAAATAAAAGATATTAGAAAAATAGATTATTGATGCCTGTACTGATGAAAACTTAAGAAATCTTAATATCATATCAATAATTTCATCTTCAATAAACATCAGGATAATAAATGATAATATAATTAAAAGCACTGGATACTTACCAACTTTCTTCTTTATTGGTGTAGCTTTCTCTGTTTCCAAGGGCTCGCTTTCTCCTTCTGCATTAACGGCCTTAACGCGGAAGTAGTAATCGTTGCCCGTGAAAAGTTTGTCAGCTACAAAAGATGTCTGTGTTGGACGTACATCTCCAAGCTGTAAATGATAGAAAATATCTGAATATTTTTCCTTATACATAATTATATACCATCAAGGGTTCTGTCTATAGGATTTTCCAACGTAAATGGTGTGAATACTGGTTGAGTCACTGATCTTACTTTATATTTTCAGTTTTATTCTTTCATTCCCCTTTTATACAAGGATGTCACAACATTAGTTTCATTATAATATTTGTTTCATAAATATTAAATTCATTTAAGAAAAGGAACAAAAAAGAGCTCAACATGCATTCAATTGATGAAATATAAATATGATAGCATTTTTAATGACTACAAACCTTTTTCCATGATGTACTGGTTGCCTGCTTGCATTCTACGATGTATCCTGTGATTGGAGAGCCACCATCATATGCAGGTTGTTGCCATGACAACGATGCAGAGTTTTCTGTGACGTCCTTGACATTGAGTGGACCAATTGGTTTAGATGGTGCATCTGTTCAAGGAATAAGCACAACTGTTACTGTCACATGCATGCATTTGATAGATAATTGATATAAACCATTGATTAAAGAATTAAATCAATTGCTACAATTATTAATTTGCCACGCAAAGTTATTCACTGTTTCTCTCAAATAGGCAACTTTTAAAGCGTCTACAGTAGATGATATAGTATTATTAGGTCTTTGAAAAAACCCAGCTGTGTGGCCATAATTGTTTCAAAATATCATTCATAAGAATGGTTCAGCATGTTAAAGTCATGTAGTCAGATTAAACCACAATAGTTTAGTGAAGAAGAGACATTATATTTACTAACCATTTCCAACAAGTAGACGCGTTTAGACAACTTTATTATGAGCATTTTCTTTTTTTTGCCTCAATGTTTTCAAATGTTTTCAATAATTATATTTTCATTATTAGCTACTTTTCACATATTTGCTATGATAATTTTTAAGTCCTTTTCTGAAGATTTATTGTATGAGGAAAAGGGAGATTTAAAGGGCCATAACAGCCAAGCCAAAGAAAGAAAGAAACGACGAATACTTACCAAATGGAGATTTCAGAGTTACTGTTTCTGACACCAAAGCCTCAGATCTGCCGACTTCATTTTCAGCAAACACTCTGAAGATGTATTCTTGCTTGTCCTTCAGGTTTTGTACACAGTACGTAGTAATGTCTGGTTTGACCTTTGTGACCTTCAACCATGATGCCTTTGAGGCTTCCTTTGCTTCCAGGATATATTCTGTGATTGGAGCACCTCCGTCTTTATCGCTTGGCTTCCAGGTGACAGTGACTGATGTTCTCTTGATGTCAGAAAACTCAATAGGGCCAACTGGTGCAGATGGTTTGGCTGTAAATAATTTGAAAGAAAATATAATTGTAGCAATTATTTTGTTGAATATTCTACAGCTATGTTTCAAGACAACTGTCTAATGTTGGAAAAGTCAAAATTATTTATTGCTCATTTCCCCCCAAAAAATAAAAAAAGTGGTCAGCTGCTACGGCATTTTATCCCTTCCCACATACAACAAATCTGCAGCAGACGACTTTGAAATAATAGAAAATCTCTATAAATTAAAGTTTAATTATTGAAAATAGTTGAAAACATTGTGACAAAAGGATCAATGGCTTGTTTTGAGCAATTTCTCTGTTTGTCAAGATGTTTTCAAAAGATGCTGCTGCAAAGGCGTCCATATGATGAAATGGGTTAAAAGTATTTTTTGTATCAGGTAAAGGTTACTTATACTTTTTATTTATATAAGCTCATCTTTTCTTATTTAACAGCTTATATTGATATCTCACCTGTTTTCTTCTTCAACACAACTGGAGCAGTTGTCTCAACAGCATCGCCTCTTCCTACATCATTCTCTGCTTCAACACGGAAATGGTAGGATTTTCCTGGAGCCAAATCTCGGACTTTGTAATCTGTATCAAGGGCCTTAACTCTTGCTACATCATTCCAGTCTCCCTCGCCTTCCTTCATGACAATGTGGTAGGCTTCGATCTTAGATCCACCATCTTGTTTGGGTGCTTTCCAGGTCAAGGTCGCAGAGTCTTCTTTCTTGTCTTTGACATTCAGGTTTGTGGGTGCTTCAGGTGCAGCTAAATATAGGTAAATATAACATGAGCCCGTCCATTGGAATGGTTACTAGTTGGCCTTCATGATCAGTATAGATCCATATCAGCCTGTGCGAACACACGATCTGATCAAGATCTACATTGTTCACCTATAACATGTACTTACACACGTTTGCTAGAAGATTCTATTAACTTTTGTAGATCTGATATGACTGAGCAGGTGGATAAGATGATTAGGCTCCAATTCCACCAACACTACTTAGCACTAAGTAATATTTTAAAGTCTTAAATAAGGTTTGAAAACATTCCACCATTCATGTTTTACAAAATAGTGACTAAGTTGACATAGATGTAAACAGATGTTGCTGTCCAATAATACTTGATAAGAAATGAAATATTTAGGCATTTGTATCAGGGAAACAAAACAGATGAAATATGCCTTTAAGTATTTAAGTATTTAACCCTTTTTCTCCTGCAGACCCATTTTGACATTTTTTAGCAGACGACTTTTGAACACATTGTGGCAAAAGGAGAAATCATTATGAGCAATTCCTTCTTATGCCAGACTGTTTTCACATGGCGTCTGCTACAGATGCGCCAAAAAGCAAGTTTTAAAAATTGATTTTCAAAATTTAAACTTCCTAAATCCAGAATATATCCCTTTATTCCCGTTTTATTTTCTAAGCAAATACTTCTTAAAGTGCCACGAGAGTGACATAATTAATACAGTGAAAATGTTATATTGTTGTATTAATATATTGTAAATATAACTTGTATAAATTGTCACATAAATACAATACTAGACAAATGATGCCTTAACTGTTTAAAACTTTAGAAATCTTTAATAATATAATAATAATTTCATCTTTATCAAACCTCAGGCTGATCAATGATAATTTAGGTAAAATCACAGGATACTTACCAACTTTCTTCTTTATGGGTGTAGCTTTCTCCGTTTCCAAGGGCTCGCTTTCTCCTTCTGCATTAACGGCCTTAACGCGGAAGTAGTAATCGTTGCCCGTGAAAAGTTTATCAGCTACAAAAGATGTCTGTGTTGGACGTACATCTCCAAGCTGTAAATAATAGAAAATATTTTATTATTTTTCCTTCCACATAATATATCATCAAAGATTCTGTCTTTGGGTTTTCCCGCATAAATGGTGCACACAATACTGGTTGAGGCTCAGGCATCTGTATGTGGGAAAGGGTTAAAAGCTATCTTCCTTTTGACTTTTAATTCTACTATAGAAGGATGTCACATTATTGGTTTCAATATTGTATTTATTTCATAAATATCAAATTCATTTAAAAAAGGGAACAAAAAAGAGCTCAACATGCATTCAATTGAAAATATAAACCAATAGATTAAAACATAAGTCAAAACCTTTGGGTATTGATGAAAGCATTTTTTATGACTCAAAACCTACAAACCTTTTTCCATGATGTACTGGTTGCCTGCTTGCACTCTACGATGTATCCAGTGATTGGAGAGCCACCATCATATGCAGGTTGCTGCCATGACAACGATGCAGAGTTTTCTGTGACGTCCTTGACATTGAGTGGACCAATTGGTTTAGATGGTGCATCTGTTCAAGGAATAAGAAGGACAACTGTTACTGTCACATGCATGCATTTGATAGATGATTGATATAAACCATTGATTAAATAATTAAATCAATTGCTATAATTATTAATTTGCCAATAAAGTTATTAACTGTTTTCCTCAAATGGGCAACTTTTGAAGCGTCTACAGCAGATGGTATTAGTATTATTAGGTCTTTGAAAACCACCAGCTGCGATTGTTTCAAAATATTAAATTATTATTCATAAGACCGGTTTAGCATATTAAAGTCATGTATTCGGATTAAACCACAATAGTTTAGTGAAGAACTGGCATTACGTTTATTAACCGTTTCCAACAAGTAGACACATTTAGACAACTTTGTTATGAGCAATTTCTTTTTTTGCATCAATGTTTTCAAATCTTTTCATTTATAGATATTTTTCTCATTTTTGTCATGATCATTTTCAAGTCATTTTCTGCAGATTTGTTTTAAGTGGGAAAGGAGGATCTAAAGGCCGTAACAGCCAAGCGAAAGAAAGAAAGAACCGACGAATACTTACCAAATGGAGATTTCAGAGTAACTGTTTCTGACACCAAAGCCTCAGATCTGCCAATTTCATTTTCAGCAAACACCCTGAAGACGTATTCCTGTTTGTCCTTCAGGTTTTGTACACAGTACGTAGTAATGTCTGGTTTGACCTTTGTGACCTTCAACCATGATGCCTTAGAGGCTTCCTTGGCTTCCAGGATATATTCTGTGATTGGAGCACCTCCGTCTTTATCGCTTGGCTTCCAGGTGACAGTGACCGATGTTCTCTTGATGTCAGAAAACTCAATAGGGCCAACTGGTGCAGATGGTTTGGCTATAAAAAATTTGAAAGAAACTTCAATAAGGCCAACTGGTGCAGAAAGTTTGGCTGTAGATAATTTGAAAGCAAATATAGTTCCGGCATTAATTCTTTTGGAGATATTCTTAAGCTATGGTTTAACCCTTTCCCTCATATAGACGCTTTCTGACGCCTCTGCAGCAGACAGCTTATTGAAAACATAGTGACAAAAGAAGAAATTGCTCAAAACGAGCAATTTCTCCTTTTGCCACAATGTTTTCCACTTTTAGTCATAGGTTATCCATTCAATTATACAGATCTTTCTATTTTTTAACAAAATATGTTCAAAGTCGTCTGCTGCAGAATTGTCATATGAGGGAAAGGATTAAGACTGCTGTCTAATGTGATGAATACAATAAAAACTAAAGAAAACATTTGTTGGAAAAGTCAGAATTATTTATTGCTCATTTTCCCAAAATGTTTTCAAAAAAGTGGTCAGCTGCTAAGGCATTTTAACCCTTTCCCGCATACAAAACATCTGCAGCAGACGACTTTGAAATAATGGAAAATTTCTATAAATGAAAGTTTAATTACTGAAAAGTGTTTAAACATTGAGACAAAAGGATAAATTGCTTGTTTTGGGCACTTTCTCCGTTTGTGAAACATTGTTTTTAAAAGTTGTCTACTGCAGAGGCATCCGAAAGCATCTCTATGAGGAAATGGGTTAAAAGTTTTTGTATCAGGTAAAAGTTACTTATATTTCTTATTTATATAACGTCATCTTTTCTACTTTAACAGCTTGTATTGATATCTCACCTGCTTTCTTCTTCAACACAACTGGAGCAGTTGTCTCAACAGCATCACCTCTTCCTACATCATTCTCTGCTTCAACGCGGAAATGGTAGGATTTTCCTGGCACCAAATCTCGGACTTTGTAATCTGTATCAAGGGCCTTAACTCTTGCTACATCATTCCAGTCTCCCTCGCCTTCCTTCATGACAATGTGGTAGGCTTCAATCTTAGATCCACCATCTTGTTTGGGTGCTTTCCAGGTCAAGGTCGCAGAGTCTTCTTTCTTGTCCTTGACATTCAGGTTTGTGGGTGCCTCGGGTGCAGCTAAAAATAGGTAAATATAACAAAAAATGATATTTTCTTGTAAAATTACGGTTAAGCCCGCCTATGCCTCTACTTGTTTCAATGACAATGTTTCCAACAACACTAATGACAATATTTAAAATTATTAAGTCACCATAAAGAAGAGCAAAATCAAATAAACATATGGTATGAATTTCATCAATATGTACCAACTAATACAAATGTTACTAAGAAAGTCCTATTACTTTTGGTTCACCCCTCATATAATCTTATTCATAAAGAATATATCTGTTTACTTACTCTTGGGTTTCCTAGGTGTAACAGCGCTGGATTCGAGTGGTGTACTTTGACCTTCAACATTTTCAGCGATGATTCTGAAGATATACTCATTGTCCTCGATCAGTTTTGTCGGAGTAAAGGTGGTCTTACTCTTGTCGACGGTTCCGGATTTGATCCAGGCGGTTCTGCGGGTGTCACGCTGTTCAATGACGTATCCCTTGATTTCAGCTCCACCATCTTTGCTAGGTGGTTGCCATGACAATGTAACAGAATCTTTGGTGATGTCACTGATTTTGACAGGACCAGAAGGAGCCTCTGGTACATCTATTATTAAAATAAAACAAATGACAACTTCATTAAATTTTTCAATTTATTTTTTAACATAAAAGAATTTTCAATTCATTCGTTTTCTATGTAGTTTTTTACGAGGTCCATTTTCACTAATATAATTAACGTGCATTGAGACTTCAAAGTAAACTATGAATCCCTTGATTTTGTTGTTCTTTTTATCTCAAAGCCTTGTAATAAGAATTCTTTTATTTGTGAAGAAATAAAATATATGAGATGAATGTTCCAATCCATTGAGAGAATTGATTTAATTCTACCGGTCATTACGGGAAGGGGAGAAATTATTCATCTTGGGCAACTTTTTCATTTTTCTACCATGATTTCAAAGTTGTCCCTCATAGGACAAATATGCAGTAGACAACTTTGGAAACATCAAAGCAAGACTATAGAAAAATATTCACTTATGAAAGAGTTATCATTGAATCGAGTTTGAAAACATTGTGGCAAAAGGTGATCAATTTCTCCTTTGGCCACGTTTTCAAAAGGCACCTGCTGCAGAGACATGAGAAAGCGTCTGTATGTGGGAAAGGGTTAACAATAAAACAGCATGATATCTTACCAAACGGAGATTTGACGGTAACACTGACAGATTCAAGAGCCTCGGATCTGCCCACCTTGTTCTCTGCAGAGACCCTGAAGATATATTCCTTCGTCTCCTTCAGTCTCTGAACGCAGTATGATGTGATACCAGGCTGCACGGTGTCCGTCTTTATCCATGTAGACTTGGATGCTTCTCTCTGCTCAATGTAATACCCGGTGATCGGTGATCCTCCATCATTCTCACTTGGCTTCCAAGCAATGCTGACAGACGTCTTTTGTATATCGGAAAATTCGATAGGACCAACAGGTTTCGACGGTTTGGTAGCTTTCTTCTTTAGGACTGTTGGCGATGAAGTCTCAAGGGGTTCACTCAGGCCTACCTTGTTCTCTGCTACGACGGCAAAGTTGTAGTTTTTACCAGGTTCAAGACCTTTGACCTTGTAGTCGCTATCAAAACCTTTCACCTTTGCAACCTCTTTCCAGTCCTTGTCGTCTTCTTTCATCGAGATGCGATAATTATCGATTTTGGCTCCACCATCACTCTTGGGTTTGTTCCAGGTCAAAGTCACATAGTCGTCCTTTATATCAGCGACCTTGAGGTCACTGGGTTTGCCTGGTGCAGCTGAAATAAAGCAATGCAGTTTTATATTAAATACCTAACCTTCTTCATGATATGAATTTTGACAACTCTGAAACAGAAAACTTCTAAAAATTAAGACCTATGTTCCCAAGATGATTTTACATTCTGTTTCATAACTTTCTTTGCAATTTTTCATTTTTTTTCCCCAATATATTTTCAGAGCATATTACCTTTATTATATAATATCAGGTAAACAGTTCATATATCTTTTGATGCATCTGCAGCAGACAACTTTGAAAACATCTAAGCAAATATTTACAAAATCTCTATGAATAAAAATGTAATTATTGAATAGAGTTCAAACATTGTAGCAAATGGAGAAATTGTTGATTTTATTTTGTCATAAAGCTTTCAAAAGTCTTCTGCTGCACAGGTGTCAAAATGCCTATGTATGAGGAAAATGTACGAAATAAGAATTTGCGTTATTTCTTACCAAGTGATTTCTTTGGTTTAACAAGGTCAGTTGCTTCCAAGGGGGCGCTTTCACCTTTAGTATTCACTGCAGTGACCCTGAATATATAATCATTATCCTCCAGAAGCTTGGTCTGTGTCCATGTGGTGGTATCCTTGTCAACGGATCCAGCCTTTTGCCATGACGACCGTCTCTTTTCACGGTATTCAATGTTGTAGCCCGTGATTGGTTGGCCTCCATCACTGGTGGGTGGTTTCCATGACAACTTAACTGAATCTTCGTTCAGGTCAGAGAACTGAATTGGGCCAACTGGTTTTTCTGGAGTTTCTAATAATGATAAGTAAAAAGATAATTTCAGAGACTTTTCTAAATCATTAAACACCTTTTAGAAATGACATTTGTTTAATTTATATGATTAACCCAGTTAACCCTTTCCCTCATACAACAATTCTGCAGCAGACGACTTTGAACATATTTTGTCAAAGAATAGAAAATCTCTATAATTAAATGGATAACTTATGACTAAAAGTGGAAAACATTGTGGCAGAAGGAGAAATTGCTGGTCTTGAGCAATTTCTTCTTTTGTCACTATGTTTTCAAAAAGCTGTCTGCAGAGGCATCAGAAAGCGTATAGTTGAAGGAAAGGGTTAATAAATTAATGTTTGATGAATAATGTAGATAATAGAAAGACATTAAAACTGAAAAACTCAAGGACTTTTTCAGAATTTTAAAGCAACCTTTGTAGAATAAGGTTTTTTACACACTTTTTTGGGGATGTGCATTATTCTTTTCTAATTATTCACAAAACTTCTGATAATCATTTAGTATTTTGATCTGATTTTGATTTTGCATGGATCTTAACTCATATATATATATATACATTTGACATTTGTGTATGTCAATGTAAATATTTCTACTCACTATATGAACTCTTTGGTGTCACAGTCTCCTCCATTTCCAGTGGTTTGCTGGTTCCCTCGTTATTTTCTGCAGTCACTCTAAACAGGTAATCAGTGCCTTCAGTCAGATCCTTGACCCTGTATTTTGTATCTTCAGGACCAATTCGAGCAACCTTAGCCCAGAACTGTTTGCGACCTTCACGTTTTTCAATGAAATATCCTGTGAGAGGACAGCCGCCATCATGTTCTGGTAGTTGCCATGACAATGTAAGTTCTGGTCCATCGACATCTGTTGCTTTGAGAGGTCCAACTGGGGAGCTTGGAGGTCCTGAAAAATATCAAGTGATTTTGATTTTATTTGTGACTGAAAAATCTGTACTCTACAAAATATGTGTAAACCCTTTACTGCAAAAAAATAAATCTGCAGCAGAAGACTTTGACAAAATATTTGCAGCAAAGAGGATCTAACTTACTCAACAAAATATGTGTAAACCCTTTTCTGCAAAAAAATAAATCTGCACCAGAAGACTTTGACAACATATTTGCAGAAAAGAGGAAAAAACCTATAAATGAAAGTATAATGATTAAATTGAGTTGAACATATTGTGGCAAAAGGAGAAATTGCTTCCTATGAGCAATTCCCCCTTTTTTCATATTGCTTTCAATCATCGTCTGCTGCAGAGGTGCCAGAAATTGTCTATATGTGGGAAATTATACCAGTAAAAACATACCTATTGGGTATTCAGGTTTAACAGCCTTTTGTGTTTCTGCGGCTGTTCCAACTCCAGCGGCATTTTCAGCTGCCACAGAAAAATAGAACTTCTTTTCTGGTAGTTTGCTGACCTTGTAGATCAATTCTGAAGGTTTCAAGGTCGCAACCTTGACCCATTCATCGCTCTTGGCTTCACGGTAGGACACTATGTACTGCGTGAGTTTGGAGTTACCATCGTTTTCTGGTTTCTTCCATTCTAGAGTTACGGAGTCTTTGTCAACCCTGACAACGTTAAGGTTGCTAGGTTCACTTGGTGGTGCTGAAAAAATTGTGATATTTTGTTGATTGATTGTTTGGCGTTCTACGCCGCTTTAATCAGAGTTGTCTGCCTTAACTTTTTCATTCTTGTAGATGAATTCTGATGCATCTGAAGCAGACAACTTTTTAAATGATTGTGGCAAATGGAGAAATTGCTCATTATGAGCAATTTCTATTTTGGCCACAATGGTTTTAACTCTTTTCAGAGGTTTTCCTTGTTTTATGTTAAATGTTTTCAAAGTTGTCTGCCTGCAAATTTGTCATATGTGAGAAAGGGTTAACTCTTTCAGCGCCAAAGGCAATATTAAGCTTTTTGCAAACAATACGATTTTGAACATGGAAGAGTCTACTTTAAATAATTCGGCGCTGAAAGAGTTAAGAAACTTTTGTATATAATGTGAAACATTTCGAGTATTAGAATAATAATATAAATACATTTTGGGAAAAGGAAAACTTGCTCATTTAGAAAGCGTTCTCATTTTACCTTATGCTTCCAAGTTCGGGCCAAGTAAATATTGCCTGTTTAGAATTTTTAAAGGAAAATAATTGCAACATCAACAGTAGTTACTGAATAAACTTTATACAAAGTTGAAAACATTATTTGAAAACGAGAGATTGCTCAAAATTTGAAAAATTTCGCCTTTTTCCCCACAATGTTTTCAAAAACAGTCTGCTGTATAGGTGTCAAATGTTGTCTATATCAATGCATCCGTTATTCCTGTCCCACAATCAGAAATTCTGCAGCAGACAACATTTAAAGTTGGCAAATCTCTTTAATTGAAGGTATAATAACTGAACAAAATTGAAAACATTGTGGCAAAGCCGTCAGAAGGGGTCTATATGAGAGAAAGGATTAAATACTTACAAATCTTCTTCTGTGGTTTCACAGATTTCTCACTCTCTAATGGTTGACTTTCACCTTCATCATTGACGGCGGTTACTCGGAACATATAATCAGTGCCTTCCTGTAAACTTGGGACGGTAAAACTGGTCGTGAGACCATCTACACTGCCTGCCTTGATCCATGAAGAGCGTGTCGTGGGTTTGTATTCAATGGCATAGTTCTTGATTGGTAATCCACCATCTAATGTTGGTGGCTGCCATGTTAGGTCTGCTGAATTGTGGGTAATATTGTCAACCAATAGTGGACCAACTGGGGCAGATGGCTTGTCTAAAATTGAAGACACAAACAATTTTTACAAACAGAAATAAACTTTTATATAATGTGCTTATAAGCGCGTAACTTACCAGTCTACTTGTACATACATGTATTTATAAGAGTGAATGTTTTGATATATTAAAGTATTTCGTATAAATTATTTACAATTAGGTAAAATTTTTACTTGTATTAGGGCACATGGTACTTTGTCTCATATTGAAATAGTTTATATAACTCTTTCTACAGTAGATGAATTTTGAAAACATTGTGACAAAAGGTGGTGAAATTGCTCATCTCGAGCTATTTCTCCATTTGCCACAGTGTTTACAATTTTTTATATTACTTTTAAATCGAGAGATTTTCTATGTACATGTATTTGTCAAGATATTTTCAGAATTGTCTGCTTCAGATTTGTTGTATGTGGGAAACAGTTAATTAATATCAAACAATAATCGTAGAAAATGTTCAATGTTCAGTTAACCCATAACCCACACTGATGACATTTAACACCTGCTGTTGCAGACGACTTTTGAAAACATTGCAATTAAAGGTAAAATTGCTCAAAAGAGCAGTTTCACCTTTAATTGCAATATTTTCAACTCTTTGTCAAAAGTGACTTCCAGTTTTCCAGGTTTTTCAACCTATCATGTGAAGAAATGGGTTAAATAAATACCATATGGACTCTTTGCGACAACTGGTGCCTTGATTTCACAAGGCTTGCTGGGTCCTTTCTTGTTCTCAGCTACAACACGGAATAGATATTCTGAACCTTCCAGTAGTTTATCGACGGTCATCTCTGTAGCATCTTTCGGTGCTTTGCCAGCTTGTGTCCATGTGGGGCGTTTCATGTCGCGTTTTTCAACGACATAGCCGGTGATTGGCGATCCTCCGTCACTTGTGGGTGGAGTCCACTGAAGTTTGACAGACGTTTTCTGTACGTCAAGGACTTCAACGCATTCTGGCATCTCTGGTGCTTCTGTAGATGGTAAAACATTTAGAAAACTTTGAATTAGTCTTTAATTGCAAACAAAATTCATATTGTAGATCTACATGTATGTATATAATTTCTTGAAGGTAACCAGACAATGTTAACCTTGCCCCACATGCAGATGCATTATAATGCATATGTACATTACCGTTTGAAAAAAATGTTTATGCACATTATAAGCAATTTCTCCTTTTGCAACAATGTTTTCAACTCATTTCAGTTATCATGCTTTCATTTATAGAATGTTTCCATACTATTGCCTAGATACTTTCAAAGACATCTGCTGCAGATTTTTTTGTATGTGAGAACTAGGTTAGATGGAGAACTGTTAAACCAGAAGAAAAATGTTTTAACAATAAAGTTTTCTACATGTACTTTAAAATATCAACAAAAAAATACCTACTTTCATATGGCAATTACTTATGTTTCAACTACAAATTTTTGCTGAGTCGAAAAGTAGAATTACAATTGCGAAAGTACAGTTTTGATGGGGAGTTGAACACATTGCCTGTTTTCAAAAGTCATCTGCAGCAGAGGCGTCAGAAAGCGTCTGTATATGGGATAGGATGTAAACATTCATACAGTACATACCTATTGGTTTTACAGGTTTGAATACGTCGGATTTCAGAGGTTCTCCAACACCAATTTCATTTACAGCGGAGACACGGAAATAGTAATCGTTTCCGGTTTCGAGCTTTTTCGCTGTAAATTGTGTAGCTCGTTTATCTGCGGAGTCCACTTCATCCCATGTTTTGGCGTCCTTGGAAACTTCAATCTTGTATGACTTGATGGGAGAACCACCGTCACTTTTAGGGGCATTCCAGTTCAAGGTCACAGAGTCCTTGGTTGGTTTTGTCAAGGTCAGCTGTCCTGAAGGTCGGCTTGGAGCTTCTGTAAAAGTATAAATTCCTACATGCAGAGGCATTTTGATTGATGGATTGATTGATTGATGTATTGATTGATTGATTGATGGATTGAGTGATAGATTGATTGACTGATTGATGGATTGATTGGGGTTTAAAGCCATTTTCAAAAAAAATTGCGCGGTGGCCAGTTCACCTACTCATATGTTTCCTGGTTTGCTCACACCAGTGCTCCACACAACATACTTTGCAAGCAACTGGCTGCTTTTCCACATAGACTGTTAGCCCATTGGTGAAAGACGAATGTCGCTTGTCACAGTGACTTTTTTCAAACGTCAGAAAGAATGGTGGCCAAGCTGGGGTTTCGAACTCACAACCCCTGGATTGACAGCCCACGTTGCTACCGGTCTATTGATGCATTTTGATACATCTGCAGTAGTTGACTTTTGAAAACATTACAACGAAATAAGTATATAATAGGCAATTTCATTAGTGTGGAAAAGGATTGAAGACTTTGCTAATCTATGTTGACAAATAGCATATTAACTCTTTGAAATACAAAAGCTGTCTCTAACAAAAGCTGAAGTTCACATTTTTGAAACGGTACATCTCTAATTTTAATAACTGTATCTACATGAATCTTGTAGTGTTTGTTACTTATATCAACTATTCTGGCTATTGTGCCATTCCTGAACCCTCTCCCTCATATAGACGCTTTATAACGCCTCTGCAGCAGACGACTTTCGAAAACATTGTGGCCAAAGAAGAAATTGCTTATGATGAGCAATTGTTCCTTTTGCAACAATATTTTCAACTTTTTTCAGTAATTATACCTTCATTCATAGAGATATTATGTATTATTGTCAATATATTTTTTCGTTGTATGTGGGAAAAGGTTGATACTGTAACTGAATTGAAAACATTGCCAAAGTCTCCTTTATCCACAGAATCATTTCAAAGGGATTCTATTGAAGTTTTACAGTAATTATACCGACAGATATAGAGATTTTTCCATATTTTTTAGTAGACATTTTCAAAGTCGTCTGCTGCAGATTCATTGTATGTGGGGACAGGGTTAAAAGTACAGTAACTGTCGTCTTTTTCAGGGTTACCTGCAAGTTTCTTTGGTACAACCTCGTGGTCTGCTTCCAATGGTTTGCCGGTACCCTCCTCGTTGACGGCTATAACACGGAACAAGTATGCGTTGTCCTCGATCAGTTTTGGTACGACATGACTCAGCGTCTGACTGTCTACCTCTGCAACGACGTTCCACGTCTTCCTCTTCTTGTCACATTTCTCCACAAGATATTTTGTGACGGGAGTGCCGCCATCCTTCTCTGGTGCTTTCCATGACAACTTGACACTGTCGGCTGTGAGGTCAGAAACCTCGAGTGGACCGACTGGTGCCGATGGTACTTCTATAATGTGATAAATAGTTTGTGCTTAGATAGACTTTGATTTTGAATTTAATTATTTTCCTATTTGAGAACAAGAGCGCCAATTGTCAAAATACGCCCATCCTGTTTTTTTGAGACCAAGAGTGATAATTTGTTGTACATCAGCCAAACATCAGCCAAGGTAATTTCTATAATTAAAGGGAGATAACTCTTGATTGACTAAAGCGATATGGCTAGTTATCGAGCTTGTCCGAAATATTATGCCAATACACATTCTGACTAAATTTGGTGATGATTGGACAAAGGCTTCTAAAGTAATGGAGCTGACAAGACTAATTTAGGTAATTTCGATAATTAAAGGGCAATAACTCTCGATTGACTAAAGCGATATGGCTAGCTATCAAACTTGACCGAGATATTATGCCAATACACATTCTGACCAAATTTGGTGATGATTAGACAAAGACTTCTAAAGTTATTGAGCTGACAAGACCAATTTTAGGTAATTTCTATAATTAAAGGGTGATAACTCTTGATTGACTATAGCGATATGGCTAGCTATCGAACACGAACCGAGATATTATGCCAATGACCATTCTGACTAAATTTGGTGATGATTGGAAAAAGGCTTCTCAAGTTATTGAGCTGACAACATACTGGACGCCTGCCCGTACGCCGCAGGTAAAACTATAATACGATTCGTTTTTTTCAAAACGGGCGTATAAAAAGAGAGGAATTTAGGAAACCATTGTTGGAAAAGTAGCAATTGCACTTCAAGAATTTGTTATTTAGCGTCAAAAAGTCTACTTTGTCTGAAAATAAAGAAGCCTCTGCATTATTATGGCGCTATCCAGCTTCAATTTAAATGATCAAATTACTGAAAAGTGTTGTAAGAGTTAATATATTTGCATATATTTTCTCATAATAAGCAATTTCTCCTTCTACCATCGCCATTTCAGCTCTATTTAACCCTTCCCCTCATATAGACACTTTCTGACGCCTCTGCAGCAGACAGCTTTTTGAAAACATAGTGACAAAAGAAGAAATTGCTCAAAACAAGCAATTTCTCCTTTTAACACAATGTTTTCCACTTTTAGTCATAGGTTATCCATTCAATTATAGAGATATTCCATTGTTTGACAAAATATGTTCAAAGTCGTCTGCTGCAGAATTGTTGTGTGGGAAAGGGTTAATACTTAGCGACTTTCATTTTTAGATACTGTCCATGTTCAACTGGCTGCTTTTCCACATAGACTTAGCCCATAAATACATGTAGAGATTTTCCATATTTTTGACTAGACATTTTCAAAGTTTGTTGTATGTGGAAAAAAGGCTTATTCCCTTTATGCCAAATACAGCAAATCTTTGGCATTAAGTTTTACAGACTTAAAGGTTAAAAAAAAATCACCTTTTGCCACAAAGATTGCAAGAGTTGTTAGATATCATTTGTATTTTGGAAAGGGTCAAACTTTGATATTCGGTCCTGGTCCAACTAAGGATCTTCTATAGCTTATTGCAATGGCTCCTATTTACTGGTTACATTATATTCATGGGCATACTCTCTGTCATATCACTTATGAATATTCATGGTCATATTCTCTGTCATATCACTTATGAATATTCATTGATTTTTATTGTCTTGTAAAGCTTTATGACAAAATTGTTATTTTGTTTATATTGTTGGGAATGTAACCAGGGAAAACCCTTTCCCAAAGACACATTTTTATGCCTCTTCAATTTATTTGAAAACATTGTGGCAAAGGAAGCCATTGCGGCACCGTTTTCAACTCTTTTCAGTGATTAAACTTTGACTTACATAGATTTTCCACAATTTTGCCTAGATGTTCAGGTATTCAAAAACATCTGCTGCTGATTTGTTATATGTGGGAAAGGGTTGACTTGACTTACAGTCTCAATATGAATTATAAAACAAGCTTACCTGGTAACTGTATCCATAGCAACATCATTCCATGCAAGGTCGCAGCACATCAATCAAGGTCATGCAGGAAAACAGACATAAATGTGCGTATTGAAAGCATTCCATGGACAGAAATGAATTTGTTTCTTTGAAGATTGAATACGTTTAACCCTTTCCCTCATATAGACGCTTTCTGAAGCCTCTGCAGCAGATGACTTTTTGAAAACATAGTGACAAAAGAAGAAATTGCACAAAACATGCAATTTCACCTTTTACCACAATGTTTTCCACTTTTCGTCATAGGTTATCCATTCAATTATGGAGATTTTCTATGTTTTGACAAAATACGTTCAAAGTCGTCTGCTGCAGAATAGTCGTATGAGGGAAAAGGTTAATAGGCATAGACTTTGTGATGATTCAACTAATGTCTTTGTTTCATAAGTGGGATTCAATCACAAAACTGTTACTCATGATAGAAACAGCATTATTCCCACATAAAACTGTCAGGGATCGATCTTTCCAATAAGATGCAATAATCACAATAACGATTGACCTTTAAATGATCAGATAGCATTTCATGCAATCATTGTGAATAATTTCAGTTTATTTAACATGCACATTCTCTAGCATTGCAGAAACAGGATACTTTGTTATAAACACACATCAAACGGGTATTTTTTTTTAGAAAATTTGGGAAACATTAAATCATTCACTTCATATAGGCCGTTTTTCATAATGAGCAATTTCTCCTTTTGTCACCATGTTTTCAACTCTATCCTATTTGGGAAACATTAAATCAGTCACTTCATATAGGCCGTTTTTCATAATGAGCAATTTCTCCTTTTGTCACCATGTTTTCAACTCTATCCTATAATCAAACTATTAATTATAGAGTTTTCCCACATTTTTACCTTTAATCATGTTTTCAAAGTTATCTGCTGCAGATTTTTTGTATGATGAAAAGGCTAAACTTTCGAAAGCATCAGATGAAAACCGTGTGAAATCCGAAATATTGGAAGTTTAACCCTTTACAACACACAGACACTTTTTGTGGCCGGCTGCAACAGACGACTTTTAAAAAACATTGTGAGCAATTTTTCCTTTTGCCAAAATGTTTTCAAATCTATTCAATAAATTTTTCTTTCATTTATAGAAGGTTTCCTTGTATTTTGACTTAACTCTTTCCCATATACAGGCGCTTTCTGATGCTTCTGCAGCAGAGGACTTTTGAAAACATATTGACAAAAGAAGAAATTGCTCAAAGCAAGCAATTTCTTCTTTTGCCACAATGTTTTCCACTTTTAGTCATAGGGTATCCATTCAATTGTAGAGATTTTCTATTTTTTGAGAAATTATGTTCAAAGTCGTCTGCTGCAGAATTGTTGTATGAGGGAAAGGGTTAACCCTTTCCCACATATAGATGCTTTCTGATAATATTGTGACAAAAGGAGCAATTTTTTCTTCTCCAACAATATTTTCAACTTTTTAGAGATATTCTGTATTTTTGTCAATATATTTTCAAAGTCGTCTGCAGCAGATTTGTTGTATATGGAAAAAAGGTTGATACTGTAACTGAGTTGAAAACATTGCCAAAATCTCATTTATCCACAGGATCATTTCAAAAGGATTCTAGTGAAGTTTGACATGGAGCATCACTGTAAAGGAATGGGTGAAAAGGGACAAACAGGGGACAAACAGGGGAAAGTGAAGTTAGTCTGGCTCAAAATGGTATTGAAAAGAAATACAAATGAAAATCTATTTTTCAATTATTTTTTTCTTTCTTTATTTTTCATAAAGACATGCCTTAAACAAGCAATTGCAAGAACTAATAGCTACCTCTATATATATAAATAATGAGATTTGATTTTTGTTATATAATACCGTTATATATAATATGTATTTAATATGTGAATATCTGTATATTAATTTCTATCTTATATATATCTCTATTCTATGTAATATATTCTATGTAATATATTCTATGTAATATATTCTATGTAATATATTTAATATTCAATATTTAATACTACATGTATTAAATTAAAAAAAAAAGTCCTTCTTCCCTCTTTTCATTTTGGGAAAAAATGCTTCAATATTTTTTTTAAACTCTTTAAAAAATAATACTTTATTTACAGATTTTCCAAATTTTGCCTAGTCATTTTAGAAGTGGTCTGATGCATATTTGTAGTTTGTAGGAGAGGTTTAATAAGAATAATTGTTTTCCCCAGCGCAAACTCAGATAAATCTAATGAATACCAATAACTAGGCAATTTGTAGAAAAGTACCAGAAAACATTTCTACAGAAAAAATAAGATGAAAAGTATTTCTTGAAAGTGTGCAAGAAGTACTATGATAAATGCTTATGAAATGCTTCAAACAGTTAAACTTTGAAATGACTGTGAGATTACGTAATATTAAGCACCAAATGTGTCTTGGATATAATAAATTATATACAACATAAAATGAAATGACACCAAACTCTTCGTCGATGTATCCCGTATTTGATCTATTCGGCGTATCTGTATTTGTATGAAATGTAAATTTGGTAGACTGCAAACATCTCCCCCAAATCATTGAGAATGAAATATGTACACGATTCTCATATTAAAAAATATTCTCCTAACAGAAGATTATTCACAAAGTGAAATATATATATATATCATTTATGTAGTATTTATTTTCATATGGACCTTGGTTTCTGAATTCTTTTCATGTATGTACAATCATTTATTTGAACTTATATGAATTTATACCATGAAGTGATCAAGCTATTTACAATTTTCCATTCTGCTTTCCTGACTATATATTTTAATACCAGTACTTACATTATACTTGTACTTGTTAATAATTATAGGTAATAGGGTCACAGGACAAATAAAACACAAACATTTTCTTGTATATATAAGCTTCAACAAAGGAAATTTTGCTTTTGAACATTCAAAGATACAACAAATATACAGCAGACAGGTTTTAAAGCACCAGGACAAAGTTATGGGAAATCCGTATAAATGTATGGTTTATCATTGAATACAGTTGAAAACATTGTGGCATAAGGAGAAATTGCTCATAATCTCCTTTTGCCACAATGTTTCCAAAAGTACATCTGTAAGTGGGAAAGGGTTAAGTTTAACCCGTACATCATAGTAGTCTGATCCGTGTTGTCTACAAGAAGATTATTTGAATGGAAAACTGACTGGAGTGTGAACAGTGTAGATCCTAATCATATCGTACATATGAATAGCCTGATCCAGATCTACAATAGTCACACATTGTCTGATGGCATTATTTTCCTGTGTTGAAGCTCTGATCATGCTGCTCACAATTGATGTGCATTCGTGACAAGGTAAAAAAAAGTTCACATCGTGAAAAAAACACTCAGGCATACTTATCAACGTTTTGTCACATGCTACGAAAACAAATAAACAAACAAACATACAAAGTGTGCGAAATGGTAATAACAATAAATGCATGATAAAAAAGTCTTTCTAAATATATCTTCTACAAAATGATTTAACAATTTCATTCATTAACAAGATGCATAAACTTTTACAACACAATTTAACCCTTTCCCTCATATAGACGCTTTCAGACGCCTCTGCAGCAGATGGCTTTTTGAAAACATAGTGACAAAAGAAGAAATTGCACAAAACGTGCAATTTCTCCTTTTGCCACAATATTTTCCACTTTTCGTCATAGGTTATCCATTCAATTATGGAGATTTTCTATGTTTTGACAAAATACGTTCAAAGTCGTCTGCTGCAGAATTGTCGTATGAGGGAAAGGGTTACCAAATATTTAAATATTTAAATACATTCCATTAAAAATTAAGCCCTATTACATAATCAACACACTTAAATGAGACCCTCCATGGGAAAAGGTAAAAGTTGGCATTTCTGAACAGTGTAGGTTCTGATCGGCCTGTCAACCTGTTAAGTCCTATCATAATCTACACAAGTAGACAGAAGCTTCCAACAAGGCTTTGTAAATAAAATATTATCAGTGTTAATCTTGATCAGACTGTGTGGATGTGGATATACAGGCTGATCTAGATCTACAATGTTAACGAAAGCCAACTAGTACCTTTTCCTAAGAACAAGCTCCTTCACTTTGCAAGTGTTTATACACTAATAAAAACAATTTATTATTACCTTTTGACTTGATTAAAACATTTTAATGCAAATGCAACAGACAGCATTTGAAAACATTGTCTTAAAAGCAGAAATTGCTCATTATGAGCAATTTCTCCTTCTGTAAAAATGTTTTCAACTATATGGTATATACAATGAAAAATGCATTGTTTTTCTTTGAATGGATCTTTGACATGCCTGGGTAACTACTTTACCTCTTACATTCAGAAATGATAATTTTACTAAATACATGCCGCAAACAAATACATAAACAGATGAACAACATGCAATCACTATGTACTGGGCTACTAATACTAATCTCAATAAACCTTGATAAGCGGATAGAAAAAACGCGTACAGGTAAGGCGGAATATTGATCGAACATGGCAAAATATTATCAATATGCTCAATAGTTTATCCCACTTGAGTCTTTTCACCCAATAAGTAGTCAGTGCTGTGTATGACAAACAATAAATGACAGTCAGTAATAATATTGAGATATGAATACGTATTGAAGTAGATCTTTTTTTTTCCTTTTCAATTGTAGACACATTTTGATGCCTCTGTAGCAGGCGGGGGACTTTTGAGCAATTTCTTAAAGTGCCACAATGTATTCAACTCTGTTTTAACCCTTTCCCTCATATAAACGCTTTCGGACGCCTTTTGCCACAATGTTTTCCACTTTTAGTTATAGGCTATCCATTCAATTATAGAGATTTTCTATGTTTTGACAAAATACGTTCAAAGTCGTCTGCTGCAGAATTGTCGTATGGGGGAAAGGGTTAAATTATTACACAATAAATCTAAAGCACATGAAAACACATTGGCAAAATTATTAAAATTCTCAATAATTGAAAGAAAAGTGTCACATTGTTTTCTTTCGGTTCATTTAAATAATTAAAGGGGGATATAACTTTGAGTGTTTTAATGAATGAAGTAGAAACATCATTATGAGCAATTTATCCTTTTGTCACAATGTTTTAAAAAGACATCCACTGCAGGGGCGTCAGAAATCGTCTATGGGTATTTAAAAAACTCATTGACTGGGAAAGGCTTGGTAATGAGGATTAGTTGGATAAAAACATTCATCACAAGTTAGTTAAACAAAAAGTGAAAACAAATAATCAGAGATCTAGATAAGGAAGAGTAAACAGCTCCTTTTCCTCTAAATATACTTATAACCCAACGAAACCCTATGTTGTGCGTAATCAAAAGAATTGTCTCAGTGAGACGATTCATTTGAGTGCTCACAACATAGAGTTTTCAGGTCAGGTAAGTATTAAGAACATGTAATAAGTCTCTTATCTAGATCACTTCATTGTACATATAATGCTATTAATCATGTCTAATGTTTGTTATTCGTGATTTTCAGGTT
Source organism: Serripes groenlandicus (assembly GCA_031761405.1). Taxonomy (NCBI): domain Eukaryota; kingdom Metazoa; phylum Mollusca; class Bivalvia; order Cardiida; family Cardiidae; genus Serripes; species Serripes groenlandicus. The sequence goes on from JASEVX010000012.1 coordinate 14,336,562, forward strand.
TTCAAATATTCCAAGGGAGGTCACTCCAAAATGATGCAACAAAATCAACTCTAATATCAGATACAGCAAAGGGATGCAGCTCTTCCACCTACCCAAACCACTCTTTGGTGTGACAGAATTGTCCATTTCCAAGGGTTCTGAGGTGCCAACGTCATTTTTGGCAGAAATGCGGAAGAAGTATTCCTTCCCGTCTGTTAAATCCTTGACTAGGTATGACGTTTCACCCCCTTCCAAAGTGGCAACCTTTGTCCAGGTTGAGCGACCTTGTTCCCTGCGTTCAATTTCGTAAGAAACAATGTCAGTACCGCCATCTTCATTCGGCTGTTGCCATGACAATGTGACACTATCACGCTTGATATCTTGTGCCTTGAGGCTGCTTGGCTTTTCTGGAACATCTGGAAAAAACAGAATAACATACATTTTTTAACAATAGCTCCTGCTCAATTAATTCCATACACACAGCTTTACAAACAGTTTAATACTATAATTGTAAATTAGTAGCAATTAGGACTTTTGAAAACATTGTTGCAAGAAGAGAAATTGCTGATGTTTTTAACCCTTTCCCTCATATAGACGCTTTCTGACGCCTCTGCAGCAGACAGCTTTTTGAAAACATAGTGACAAAAGAAGAAATTGCACAAAACGTGCAATTTCTCCTTTTGCCACAATGTTTTCCACTTTTTGTCATAGGTTATCCATTCAATTATGGAGATTTTCTATTTTTTGACAAAATACGTTCAAAGTCGTCTGCTGAAGAATTGTCGTATGAGGGAAAGGGTTAAGCCTCTTTTCAATAATTATACTTTATTTATAAAGATTTTCCGCATTTTAACCGAGATTTCTTGTATTTGAGAAATGGTTAAAAGTTGTCTTTTGCTGCAGAATGTCAAAGATAATTATGCATCCTTATATGAATCAAAGAAATAACCCTTACCAATGACCATAATGTCAAAGGTTGCAGAATCAGTTCCAGCCTCATTCTGGGCAGTTACAGAGTACATGCCATCGTCTTCTCTTGTGACCTTCTTCATTGTCAAGGTCGTGGCCTTGTCATTGATATCTAAAGTCAAGCGTCCTTGTGATCTGATTGGTTTGTCATCTTTGTTCCATGTTATTGAAGGCTTGGGTAGACCTGTGAACTTAGCTGGAATTTTCAAGGTGGCTCCAGCTTTCAATGTCATCTCTTTGAATTTGTTGTCATAACTCAATTTGGGTTTGTCTGAAAGCATAGCACATCATTCATAATTATTTCTTTTGGAAATCTCGACTTTTCCTTCAGTCCCACTAAATCTGCTATTCAAATTGTAATTATAACTTTTTTTTAATACAATTGAAGTGATATTATGATTTCAGTGATGTTAGCTTTTTTGGTATCTAAGAAAAGCAAAAAAACTCCAAAACAGATTTAAATCTGGGTATCTTAATTTAATAACGAGATTTTCATCTTGGTATCTAAATAAAACTCTAAAATGTCCAGATATTGAAATTTGATTGAAGATTTTTAAAACATCTTGGTAAACATATTGAAAATATTGAAAAATGTAATTATATTTATTGAATAGAGGTGAAAATAGTTTGGGCAAAAGAAGAGATTGCTCATTATTTGCCACCATGTTTTACAAAAGTTGTTTGCTGCAGATGCGTCAAAAGGCATCTGTATGTGGGAAAGGGTTAAAGTTCCATTACCTTGTACTTCGAGTTGTCCAGTGGTCTTTACAGAGCCTAGATCATTGGAGGCTTCACACGTAATTTTACCAGCATCCTTCTCGCTCACATCCTTGATCTTAATGGACGCCACGAGTTCAGAGTAATCAAACGAGTATTTCTTGTTTTCGTGGAGTTCTTTTCCGTCTTTAAACCAGCCGATGGTTGGCTCTGGTTCCCCACTAATCTTACACTCCATGTATCCAATCTCTTCCAATAGGACGGTAACGTCAGGAAGACCTTCAAGCACTGATGGGGCCTCGCCAACTGTCAAGGGAAATATCATTATGAAATAGCTTAGTTAACTAGCCCCTGATACAGAAGCATCAGATGTTGTCTAATAATTCCTAAAAGGCAAAATTTAACAAGATAATTCTTCCATTGAATAGCTCTTAGAATATACAGAATACAATCTTTCCAAATTATGATTTCAATAAGTATCTATGGTATATGCTGATTTAAGAACAGCTTTAGTTAAGCCTTACGATGACAGCAATTTTCTAGGTATCTTCATACTAAATTAATATTGAGCAATTTGACCTTTGGTAACAATGTTTCCAAATATATTCAGAAAATGTACTTTCAATTGTAGGGATTCGTTTTATTTTTGCCTGGAAGTTTTCAAATTTGTCTGCTTCAAATTTGTTGTATGTGGGTTAAACGAAATTACTGCCAAACCTACCTATAGGAGCTTTAATTGTACATTTCTCCGATACATTTGATGGCTTGCTTTTTCCTGCTTTATTTTCAGCTGTAACACGGAATTCGTAGACATCTCCGTCGACCAGGTCCTTCATCAAGTATGTGGTATCAGTGACCTTAACATTTTCATTGGCAGGAAGCCATTTTGTTGCTGATACAGGTTTATATTCGATGAAGTAGTTGTTGACAGCGTTACCACCATCTTTGGTTGGTGGCGTCCAATCAAGTGTGCATGAGTCTCCAATTATGTTGGATACGGATGGGACTCCAGGAGAGCCTGGTTTCTCTGTAACAATTTAAAGCATTTAATTGAACAACATTTCTTAATATTTCTTCTGTCATATTAGTTGCTTCCCTTGAGCACTTTCTCCCCCTTTTCCTCCTGCAATACATTCAACAGTCTGCCACAAAGGCTCCAAACTATTTTTTATAAAGGAAAGCTTCAAAAGCTAATTCCAATTGGTTTTAAAGTTAACTTCATAATTGATCTTCAAACATATTTTCAATGAAGTTGGCTAAAACATATCTATCTAGCCATTGGTAGTGTACTACAGTAAATTATCTCTTTCCCATAAACATGGAACATTTCTATAAATCAAAGCATGATTATTCAATAGAGTTGAAATATTGTGACAAAAAGAGAAAATTGCTCACCACGTGCAATTTCTGTTTTCAATATGATGTTTTTAGAAGTTAAAATGTCAAAATGTGTCTGCATGTTTGAAAGTGTTTAAGCTGAAACCAAATAGTGGTTCAGTGGTGGAGCACTGACCTCTCACACCAAAGGTCCCGGTTTTTAACCCTTTCCCACATACAGACGCTTTCTGACACCTCTGATGCAGACGACTTTTGACACAATGTTTTCCACTTTTAGTCATTGGTTATCCATTCAATTATAGAGATTTTCTATTTTTTGACAAAATATGTTCAAAGTCGTCTGCTGCAGATTTCTTTTTACATGGGAAAGGGTTAATCCTGTGATGAGTAGGTTGTGCCAGAAAGCAGACATTGAGACATGAAATTATAAATATGTTTGAACTAAAGCTATACCATATGGAGCCTTTGCCTTGATGGGGCTGGTGGGTTCTGACGGTTTGCCAATACCCACACCATTTTCGGCAGTAACTCTGAACTGGTAATCTGTGTTCTCCACTAGATCTGTAACGGTGTGCATTGTGTCCGAGATCGGTTTCTTGCTGACCTTTGTCCATCTGCTTCCAGGAAGTTGGCAGCGCTCCAGAATATATCCGGTGACTGGAGATCCGCCATCTTTCTGAGGAGCTTCCCAGGTCAAGGTCACAGAAGATTTCGTGATCTCTGTGGGTTCTAGATGTTTGGGTGAATCTGGAACATCTGCAAATAAAGGATTGTTTGGAATACAACAAATCAGTAGCAGACGACTGAAAATATCTTGGCTAAAACATGGAATATCTCTTTAAATGTAAGTGTAATTACTGAAAAGAGTTGAAATTGTTGTGGCAAAAAAGAAATTGCTCATTATAAGCGATTTCTCCCTTTGCCACGATATATTCAAAAGTCCTTTGAGGCAGATTCATCTGCAAGTTGGAATAGATAACTGTGGTTAAATAGTTATATCATTAGTCATCCAGATAAACATGCTGATTTCCAGTAAAGTAAAAACTATTGACTTGATTTGTTTACAATTACATGTATATAGATTTAATAGAAACTTATTTTTGACCAGTTCACATTTGTGAAAGATTGACATCATTTAACACTTACTTATCCCTTTCTATTCTGAATTTTTAAAATGAACTTGTCCAACTTTTCATCTAGAACAAATCTAGGAATATCTAAAAATGGTCAGACAACATATATCAAAGTGTTCACAAAACGGGTTCCAGAAGTCACAGGTTTAATGATAATAAAATATTAATGCAATGGAACCTGTGTATAAAGACCATCCATGAAAACACAACAATATGATCAATGTTCAGAGCTGTCCTTTAATTGCAGGGTCATTTATGCAGAAAATGAGTAATTGGGAAACTATAAAAGTGTGGATGCTATAGACAGGGAATTGCTGCTCCAAGGTGGTCTTAAATACAGGTTTGACTGTATGTAGAAGGGAACTTTATGTTATAAAAGAAAGTAAATTAAAACATACCAAAGGGACTCTTAGCAAGAACAGGAGTATCCAGTTCAGTGGGCTCTCCTTGTCCAATCTCGTTTTCAGCAGACACTCTGAAGTAGTATTCGTTACCCTCGAGTAGTTTGTGTACAGCGAACGTGTTTGTAAGGCCGGGAACCTTCTCCACTTTCGTCCAGATGTTCCTCTTGGCATCACGTTTTTCTATAATGTAGGCTGTTATCTCACAGCCGCCTGTGTTTGTTGGTTGTTGCCATGACAACATGACTGAGTCTTTCATGACCTCATTAACAGAGAGGTTGCTTGGTTTGGATGGTTTGTCTGTGAAATAAAGTTCAATAGTTTATACAATAATTATTTCATTATTTCACACAAATAAATTATCATTTTATCTGATTCTTTTATACTGTACTAGCTATTATTAGTCATATAAACAAGAGTGCTCACGTTGCAAACAACAACACTCGTCTGATTTTTCATGAATTTTTAAGTCCAAAAAATGGGAATAACTGAATAATTATTCAAGCCAGGGTTAAGTGACTTAGTATAAACACGCATATTGTTCTTAGTAACATGTCTACCAAGTTTCATTTGAATATGTGTCATCATTTGTGAGTTATGAGGTAAGGTTGAAGTTTTGTGATGACGACGTGGACGTTCGAAAAACAGAAAAAAAGTGAGTTTCCATTTTAAATGTCTTTCCTACAAAAATTTGTTCAAACAAATATCTGCTTGCCCAAACATTTTTAGTGTTTGAAACAATATAATGAAACAAACTGATTTAGAATATGTCAATTGTTGAATTGTGGATTACTCCTCAAACTCTCTTTTGAATCACAAATATTGAAATCTGAATAAATGAAGGAGAATATCTGACCTCTGACATTCACTTGGAAGTCAGCAACGGCTTTTCCTACGGTGTTTTCAGCTTCTACAGTGTATACACCGGAATCATCCAAAGTTGTGTTCTTCACTGTCAGTGTTGTCAAGGTTTCGGCCGTATCTATGGTGATACGTGGTGACTTCTCCATTGGCTCTTCGTCCAACATCCAGGCCACAGAGGGTGACGGGATACCGCTTGTGTTGACGGGTAGAGACAAGGTGGTACCAGCCTTAATGTTCTGTACTCCTTTAAGTCTGTTATCATAGTCAAGTTTGGGATGGGCTGAATAAATACAGAAATATGAATTAATACTGAGAGTTATTAACCCCTTTATCACATACAACAAATCTGCAGCAGACGACTTCAAAAATGTCTGGGCAAAAATGAGAAAAATCCACATAAATAAGAGTTCAATTATTAAATAGAGTTGAAAACACTATTGCAAAATGAGGAATAGCTCAGTAAGAGCAATTTCTCCTTTTGCCACAATGTTTACAAAAGTCATCTGCTGCAGAGGCTTCAGAAAAAGTATGTATGTGATGTGGGAAAGAGTTAAGTAATTCTATTCTTCATGGCAACACATTGTTAGCTACAGTCAAACTGGTCTTAAGCAGTCCCTCTATCAGGGGAGAGTCAAAATGTGGGTGCTGGGTGCTGAAGACAGGTGATTGTTTAATACAAGTCAAATATATAAGAAAGTGGTATAAGCTTATCCTTTGTCTGGCTGCTAAATACAGATTGGCTGCTTAACCCTTTCCCTCATACGACAATTCTGCAGCAGACGACTTTGAACATATTTTGTCAAAAAATAGAAAATCTCTATAATTGATGAGCAATTTCTTCTTTTGCCACAATGTCTTCAAATGTCGTCTGCTTCAGAAAGTGTCTGTATGTGGGAAAGGGTTAAAACCAGGGACCTTTGGTGTGAGAGGTCAGCACTCTACCACTGAACCACTATTTGGTTTCAGCTTTAACACTTTCCAAGACATCTTTTGACATGACAATTTCTTCATTTGTCACTATGTTTTCAAAAAGCCAATTGCCACAGAGGTGTCAGAAAGCGTCTAGATGAGGGAAAGGGTTAAGCAGAGGTGATGACTAACAAATTAGATTTTGACTTACTATGTACAGCAAGTTTGCCCTCAGATTTAACTTGACCCAATTGGTTGGTTGCCTGTAAGCTGTAGACACCGGTGTCATCTGGTTCCGTCTTGTGGATGACAAGGGAGGCGACTTCGTCCTCGTAACTCATCTCGTATTTCGGACTCTTCTTGACCTCTTTCTGACCCTTGTACCTGTATCAAAATATAATAAATAGGTTAAGACTATATATGTTCTTAACAAGTTTTTATTATGTTAAAGAGGGATGAAGACTGTCAGTGTAAGGCCGTCGGAGACTTCAATGTTCACTGTTCACTTATGTAAGTACACCCATCTTAATTAGTAATTAGTTCGTTATAAACTTAACCCTTTCCCTCATACGACAATTCTGCAGCAGACGACTTTGAACGTATTTTGTCAAAACATAGAAAATCTCTGTAATTAAATGGATAACCTATGACAAAAAGTGGAAAACATTGTGACAAAAGGAGAAATTGCACGTTCTGTGCAATTTCTTCTTTTGTCACTATGTTTTCAAAAGACGTCTGCTGCAAATGCGTCGGAATGCGTCTGCAAGTGGGAAAGGGTTAACTGACTAAAGAATATTAATATACCAATGTAATTTGGAGATAAAATTGAATAGAGTTGAATCTCACAGAGATATTGGTACACCTACAAAGTAAATCAAAGTCCAAAATTTAATTAAATTAGTACAATATGCTATTTACTATGGACCCTCCAATTCACATTTGTTACAGATTGTTGGATGCACAGTGTGATCTGAATCTACACTGATCTACAAAAGCCAACTTGTAATTTTTCAAATGGACAACATCCTTTTAGCCTTGACATTCAATGAACTTAACCCTTTTTCACATACAACAGATCTGCAGCAAAAGACTTTGAAAACATTTAGGCAAACATGGGACAAATCTCCATAAATAAGGGTTTAATTATTATATAGAATTGAAAACATTGTGGCAAAATGAGAAATTACCCATTATGAGTAATTTCCTCTTTACGCCACAAGGTTTTCAAAAGCCATCTGCTGCAGATGCGTCAGAAAGGGTTAAAGTAAATGTGAATTCATATTATTTTGATTATAACTTACCATTTAATGTGGGACTCGGGTTCACCAAGTTCAAGGTCACATTCCAAGATGGCGTCTTTTGGTGCCACAACAGTCACATCAGCGAGTGGTTCGAGAATCTTTGGAGGTACACCAACTGTGAATATAGTAATATTTCAATGACAACTGTGAATATAGTGATATTTCAATGAAAACTGTGAATATAGTCTGCAATTTCTCCATTTGCTCTAATGTTTTTAAAATGTTGTCTGCTGCAGATGCCTCAGAAAGCGTGAGTATGTTAATTTAAAGTAAACAAGTTGTAATGCATTACCAAGTGGTTCCTCAACTTTAGTGGGTGCAGTCAGCTCAGACGCAGGACCTGCTCCTGCCTTGTTTTCCGCTGTCACTCTGAACTCGTATTCTTCGCCCTCTTTCAACCCGGTAACGCTAAACGTGGTCTCGTCAACCGGCACACTGTTTGCTCGTGTCCAGGTCCTGGAACCTCGCCGTCTGTACTCAACGATGTAACTCACGGGGGCTCCTCCGTCCTTTGAGGGTGGGGACCATTTCAGGGCGACAGATGATTTATCTGTTCCCATGACTTCAGGTACTCCAGGTTGACTGGGTTTGTCTGGAAAAAGAAAGGAGATGTTTAGGTTTTAACCCTTTCCCACATGTATACGCATCTGCAGTCCCAAACTTTTGTAAACATTCTGGCAAAGTAGAAATTTGCTCATCATGGACAATTTTTCCATTTGCCACAAAGTTTTAAAATTTATTCCACTTATATAGAGATAATTTATATTTTTTGTCCAAATGTGTTGAAAATTGTCTGATGCAGATATTTTGTATGTTGGAAAGTGAAGCAACGCTTAAATCTCTGTTGTGAAAGGAGAACTTGCTTAAATCCCCTTTTATCACAAGGATTCCAAAAGGTATATGTTTCAGAAGAGTTGAAAATTAACCCTTTCCCACTGATAGACAGACACATTTTGACGCATCTGCAGCACACAACTTTAAAAAACTTTATAACTAAAGTAGAAATTTCTTAAAATGCGCAATTTCTCCTTTTGCCACAATGCTTTTTCAATTTTTTCAGAAATAGTACCTTTATTTCTAGAGATTTACCATATCTTGAGTAGATCATTTCAAAGTAGTCTGCTGCAGATTTGTTGCATGTGGGGAAGGGTCATTTTTATGGAAGAAAGTAATAAAACCAAAAATTACCCCAAGGATCTTTGGCGGTGAAGGTTTCAGAAGGCTTGCTGGGTTTACTCTTGCCAGCTTTGTTTTCAGCAGTAACTCTGTACTGATACGTGGAACCATCCTTCAAGTCATTAACACTAAGGCTGGTTTCCTGGACTGGTTTCTTGTTAACCTGGATCCAGTTCTTGCCAACACCGGACATGCGTTCAAGGATGTAACCGGTAACCGGTGATCCACCATCTTTCTCAGGTGGTTGCCAGGTAACAAGAGCAGAGTCTTTGAAGATTTCGCTCACTCTTGGTGCTTCAGGTGCATCAGGAACAACTGTTTGGTAAAAAAAAATAACATTTATATACATGACTTGTTTACCCTGTACCTCATATCACGAATCTGCAGCAGGCAACTTTGAAAACATTTGGGAACTCCCTTTATAATGAAGGTACAATAATTGAATAGAGTTGAAAATATGGTGACAAAAGGAGAAATTGCTTGTTTTGAGCAATTTCTTCAATTGTCGCCATGTTTTCAAAAAGTCATCTGCTAAAAAAAGCATCTTTATGAGGGAACGGGTTAACCCTTTCTCACAAACAACAAATCTGTAGTAGACAATTTATACACCATTTAGTAAAAAAAATGTGGAAACTTGAAAGGGTTAAGTTGTTTTAATTCCATTCAATAAATTCCGTATCAATTAATAACTTGTTTCACAAGATATAGACCAATACAAAGTAGAAGACTGACATTTCACAATGTATGTATCGTAGAGCATTCAAACTTTTATGCTTAATCCTTGACATCATTATCCTCTCCCTTTCAGACTCTGTGACTTTGTATTTGCAATCAATTGAGAAGAATTGTCTGCAGCGTTGTTCTTTGAATGCTTAAGCTCACAAAATTAGGAGGCACAAGTTAGTGGTCCTGCAAAAATCTCAAATTAAACCTTATCATTGTATATCCCTTCATTTTTTAATTCAATATTTATGACCAAAGTACGCTGTATAATTTGTTATTGATTGGGTTTAGAGCCTTTTTCAAAAAAAATTCAGACAAATTGTGGCAGTCAGTTCACCTACCAATGTGTTTCCTTGCTTTCTCACAACAGTACTGAACACAACAGTCTTTACAAGAAACTGACTTCTTTACCACATAGACTTTTAGCCCATTGGTGGAAGACAAATGACGTTTATCGTATTGATCTTTGTCAAAGAAAGGAAAGAATGTTTGCTGAGCTGGGGTTCAAACTCCAATGCCTAGATTGACAGCCTGCATCCCTTGACAGAGGCTTCAGCTGCACCTATAGATAGATTACTATGTACATACCGAAGCTGTCTTTAGCTGTGACTGGCTCCTTCATTTCAGCAAATTCTCCAACACCCACTTCATTCTCAGCGGCAACTCTGAACACATACTGGTTCTTATTGACGAGTTTTGGAATAACGAGTTCGAGGCTCGGCGTGTCATCCACTTTGTTCCACGACCTCCTGTTGGGCTCTTTCTTTTCCACAATGTATTTCTTGATGTCTGAACCGCCGTCATCCTTTGGTTGTTCCCAGTGAAGAGTGCACGACTCCGATGTGACGTCAGATACAGAGAGGTTCAAGGGCATCGAGGGCTTGTCTGTAAAACATGGATAGAAATAACTTTAACCCAACTGTAGATGCATTTTAACGCCTATGCAGCAGACGACTTTTGAAAACATCATGACAAAAGGAGAAATTGCTCAAAGCAAACAATTTCTCCTTTTGCCACAATGTTTTCAACTTATTTCAGTAATTAAACCGTTAATTATAGAGATTTTCTGTGTTTCTGCTTAGATGTTTTCGAATTCGTCTGCTGCAGATGTGTCCTATGTGGGAAAGTGTTAACGTGTTCCCTGATACAAATGTTATGTCCATTTCCCACATACAGAAGTTTTCTTATTTCTATGAAGCAGAACTTTTGCAACAATGTTTTCACATTTTTTAATGGATATTTTCAAAATCAAAACAAATACTGAACGAGTACATTAAGTCTAATTGTGAGTGTTGTTTTTCCATCACGGTTTTCTAAAGTCAATATGTAATCCCCGGTGTCAGTTCTCAGAGCTCGTAATGAGCAATTTCTGCTTTTGCCACAATGTTTACAAAAATCATCTGATGTAGATGCATCAAAATCAGTCAGATAAAAATTAGAATTCAAAACTCATACTTACCAAGTACATTAAGTCTAATTGTGAGTGTTGTCTTTCCAACACGGTTTTCTAAAGTCAATGTGTAATCGCCGGTGTCAGTTCTTAGGACCTTGGCCAATCTAACTGTGGTCATATTGCGAATGGTTTGAACATCCATTCTCTTTTTGTCTGGAAGGTCACCTCCGTTATAAGACCAGATTACGTTAGGCTGCGGGCTACCCTTGAATGGAATCTCAAAGGCAGTGGATTTTCCTATCTTGAGTGTGACCACTTCTTCGAGGGTTTTGTCAACAAACAATTCTGGTGGGACTGAAAGCAAAACGAAAAAAGTCTTTACTGTTAAAATCTGATAATTTATTTTGTTAATTAAGCTTTTTCCACCTGCAAATACATTTTGACACCTTTGCAGCAGACGACATTTGAAATCATTGGGGGCAAATGGAGAAATTAATGGTAATGAGTAATTTCTCCAATCGCCACTATAATTTTTAAAACTCATTTTATCATCATACTTTAATTTGCAGAGATTTTCAATTTTTTTCCAAAGAGAGCAGTCTGCTGCAAATTTTCATGGATATAGAAACTGCATTTATTCAAAAAGTATTATTTAACGTTTTTCCAAATACAGACATCAATAGACACCTCTCAACCCTTTCCCACATAAAACAAATCGGCAGCAGACGACTTTGAAAACATGGTGACAAAAACCTGAAAAATCTCCATAAAAGATAGCTTAATTGTTAAATAAAGTTGAAAACATTGTGGCCAAAGGAGAAATTGCTGATCATGAGTAATTTCACCTTTGCCCACAATGTTTTCAAAAGTCGTCTGCTGTTATTGCGTCAAAATGCGTCTGCAAATGAAAAGGGTTAATAAGATGACTTGTGAGTATATTGTATATAAATTGCTTAAATGAGCATTTTTTCAGAGTCATTCACAGTCTTCTGCAGATTTGTTGTATGAGGGAAACGGTTAATCAAATGTCATAATCGTCTAAACAATAATATCTCACCTTCAACAAAGACAGAAGCCTCTGACTTCGTTCCCTTAGCAACAACGGAATAGAGTCCTTCGTCCTCACCATCCACGTCGCTTATCTCTAGCTTATGAACTGGACCCTCGTCGAGCATCTTGAACTTGTTGCTAGGAGACAGTGCTGTGTTGTCACGGTACCACTTCACCTGGACATCGTCTCTTGAGAGTTCACACTCCATGGTAGCTGTGCCTGGGATTACGTCCACGTTGACATCAGACAGTTCACGGATAAACTCGACACCAGTTTCTGAGGAAGTAAATAGCAAAACATATTCATATCATAAAAACATCCCAGAATTTGCCTTCCAAAATACAAAAAAATATGCAGCAGATGATTATAAACAAGAGGGCCATGATGGCCCTTGAATCGCTCACCTGATTTTTTATTTTTTTTTCACTTTAGCTATATAAGCCTCGCCCCCTGGCAGCCAGTTTCCGACCAATCAATTGACCCACTGGTTACTGAGGAGAAGATGTTGAAGATTTTTTAAGTTTTCACTTTGGCCATATAAGGCAAAATAGCCCCGCCCCCTGGCGGCCATGTTTTTTGACCAATCAACATGGCTTGAAGGAATCTGATAGAGGGTCACCCTAGGAACATTTCTACAAAATTATTTGAAAGTCGGCCAGATACTTTTGGAGGAGAAGATTTTTTAAGTTTTCACTATAGCCATATAATGCAAAATAGCCCTGCCTACTGGCGGCCATGTTTTTTGACCAATCAACATGGCTTGAAGGAATCTGAAAGTGGGTCATCCAAGGAACATTTCTACAAAATTATTTGAAAATCGGGCCGACACTTTTGGAGAAGAAGATTTTTTAAGTATGCACTATAGCCATATAAGGCAAAATAGCCCCGCCCCCCCCATGGCGGCCATGTTTTTCGACCAATCAACATGGCTTGAAGGAATCTGATAGAGGGTCACTTAAGAAACATTTCTACAAAATTATTTGAAAATCTGCCAACCAATTTGGGAGAAGAAGAATTTTGAAGTTTTTTCGGTTTCGTTGCCATGGAAACCAGAATTTTGCATGGATCCCAAAAATTTGAAGGAATTCTGGTGAGGTCAATGAGAGGATGCTTTCTGTGAAGTTTCATCCCAATTGACCCACTGGTTACTGAGGAGAAGATGTTGAAGATTTTTTAAGTTTTCACTTTGGCCATATAAGGCAAAATAGCCCCGCCCCCTGGCGGCCATGTTTTTTGACCAATCAACATGGCTTGAAGGAATCTGATAGAGGATTACCCAAGGAACATTTCTACAAAATTATTTGAAAATCGGCCTGACACTTTTGGAGAAGAAGATTTTTTAAGTTTGCACTATAGCCATATAAGGCAAAATAGCCCCGCCCCCCTGGCGGCCATGTTTTTCGACCAATCAACATGGCTTGAAGGAATCTGTTAGAGGGTCACCCAAGGAACATTTCTACAAAATTATTTGAAAATCGGCCTTACACTTTCGGAGGAGAAGATTTTTTAAGTTTTCACTATAGCCATATAAGGCAAAATAGCCCCGCCCCCCCTGGCGGCCATGTTTTTCGACCAATCAACACGGCTTGAAGGAATCTGATAGAGGGTCATCCAAGGAACATTTCTACAAAATTATTTGAAAATCTGCCAACCAATTTGGGAGAAGAAGAATTTTGAAGTTTTTTCGGTTTCGTTGCCATGGAAACCAGAATTTTGCATGGATCCCAAAAATTTGAAGGAATTCTGGTGAGGTCAATGAGAGGATGCTTTCTGTGAAGTTTCATCCAAATTGACCCACTGGTTACTGAGGAGAAGAAGTTGACGCACGACGCACGACGCACGACGGACGACGGACGACGGACGACGGACGCCGGACAAAAGGCGATCACAATAACTCACCTTGAGCAAAGCTCAGGTGAGCTAAAAACATCTGAGCAAAAATATGGTAAAAAGCTGTAAGTCAAAATATAATCACTGTCTTGAAAACATTTTGTCAATTGAATTTTACCACAATTTTGTCAAAAGTTGTCTGCTTAACATGTAACAAAATGCACCTGCAGACGCTACTTAAAATAGCATTAATCCACAAAGTCAAAGCAAAGATAATTGTCAAGTAATAAAGAACACTATAAAGCAATACAAATGTGCAATCTGATGCATCAAAAGGCTGTTTTTTCAGCAGCATCGCTCACATACATACCTTGGACATCAAGTTTGGATTTCGATGTCTTATCTCCAACTTTGACAAGGTACTCAGCGGAGTCACTGACTTCCACGTCTTTAATCTGGAGTGAATGTGTTGTGTCAACAGATTTGGGAATGATCCTTTCACTGGCCTCCACTGGTGTGCCATCTTTGGTCCATTCTGCTGTGAGGTCAGGTTTGTCCACTGTACATTCTAAAGTGACATCTTCTCCCTCCTTGATCTGTTTGTCTTTCAATGGTAATGTGACATCGACAGATTCTGAAATATTAGTGAGTAAGGGTTAGTGCAGCTAGGTCGAACATCTTGGTTGTTCTCTTGGAAAACCAATGATAACCTTTCCCTCATATAGACGCTTTCTGATACATCTGCAGCAGACAGCTTTTTGAAAACATAGTGACAAAAGAAGAAATTGCTCAGAACGTGCAATTTCTCCTTTTGCCACAATGTTTTCCACTTTAAGTCATAGGTTATCCAGTCAATTATAGAGATTTTCTATTTTTTGTCAAAATATGTTCAAAGTCTTCTGCTGCAGAATTGTCTTATGAGGGAAAGGGCAAACATATTGGGAGCAGACGACTTTGAAAACATCTATACAAAAATATGGAAAATCTCTTATAATGAAAGTTTTAACAATGAAGTAAAAAACATTGTGGCAAAAGTAGAAATTGCTCATTATGAGCAATTTCTCCTTTTGCCAAAATGTTTTCAAAAGTCATCTGCTGCAGAGGCATCAGAAAGTGTCTATATGTGGGAAGGGTTAAGACTTTGATAGCAAGTTAAAGAGGGACTTTTATCATAGGCCCATTATAATGTTCATAATTTTTTACTTTTTCCAATATATTCTGTATCGGAGAAGAGGCTTACCGTACCTTTGACCTTTCCCCACCCCTGTATGTGGGAAAAGGGATAAAACTTTGATAAAGTATGATGTGTTTTGTCTCGTCTGTCATAAGTTCTTTTTCAATTTCTTGTTTTCAAAGGTTGTCTGCTGTAGAGGTGTCAGAAAGTGTCTGTATACGGGAAAGGGTTAAAACTTTGATAGCAAGTACAAATGAGAACCAACCTTTGACCAACATCTTGGCAGTACTTGAAGAATCACCAATAGTGATGGTGTATTCTGCTGAATCTTCTGGCATGACTTTGTCCATGTGTAGAGTGTGATGTGTTTTGTCTCGTCTAATGTCGTAACCATCGGACACGGAGATGGTCTCTTGGTCCTTGGTCCAGGTGGCTGTGGCGTCTGGCTTGTTGACCTCGCATGTCAAGGTCACGGAGGATTTCTCCATGACCTCAACATCCTTCAGAGGTGCAACAAACTCAACTGGGAGTTCTGTAAAATATATAGATGACTCCATGAAAAACAGTTGTAACTACATCTTTTGCCAAAATTCATCTACATAATTCTGCATTTAGTCCACAATACATCAAGTTGTATTTTATTTCTTTTAATACTATTTTACACAGTTTTCAACATAATTTCAATTTTAAATATGCAAAAGGATAACAATGCTAACATGCAGATGTCTTTTGAGGCATTGCAGCAAACAACTTTTTAAAATATTGTGGCAACAGGACTGCTGATTTTTACCACACTGATTAAATCTTTTGCAATAATTTAATTCTTCATATTAAAAGATTTTCCAGAAAAGTTGCCTGTAGGAAAAGAAAAAATCATAATATATACCCTTCACTGTTACAGTACAGGTTGAGGTGGCTTCTCCAAAGGTCACAGAGTATTTTCCTTCATCGTGTGTTTTGGCTGTCTGAATGGTGATCTTATGGATCAGACCTCTTGATTGGGTCTTTATCCTGTCTCCCGACTTCAGCTCTTCGTCGTCCTGGAACCATTTGGGTTTCTTGTTGAGCTTGTTGATCTCACATGTGAGAGTTATCTCCTCCTTCTCGGTGACTTCAAGGTCTGCAAGAGGCTTGGTGAATTTCACTGGCGCTTCTGTGATGTGAAAGGAAGATATAGTTAGATATTAACCCTTTTCCGCATATAACAAATCTGCAGTAGGAGACTTTGAAATCATCTAGACAAAAATATGGAAAATCTCTATAAAATGATTGTATAATTATTGAGTAGAGTTGAAAACATTGTGGCAAAAGGAGAAATTGCTCATTTTGTGCAATTTCTTCTTTTGCCGCAATGACTTCAAAAGTTGTCTGTTGCAGATTTGTCAAAATGCATCTATATATGGAAAAGGGTTAAAAGAACTGAACTGTGAATGAGTATTCACTTAAGATTCATAATCATGAATTCCACTTTATTGGCTAGAAAACCAGAACCAAAATAATTATACTGACTTATAAATGAAATAATAATGACATTTTGCATTCTGCAGCAGACGACTTTGAACCTATTTTGTCAAAAAATAAAAAATCTCTATAATTGAATGGATAACCTATGACTAAAAGTGGAAAACATTGTGTCAAAAGGAGAAATTGCTCGTTTTGAGCAATTTCTTCTTTTGTCACTATGTTTTCAAAAAGCTGTCTGCTGCAGAGGCGTCAGAAAGTGTCTATGTGAGGGAAAGGGTTAAGGGTCACATCTAAAAGCCAATTTGAAATTGTCGTATGAGGGAAAGGGTTAAAAGTATTCTGAACTCAACTCACCAGACACAGTGAGTGTAGCGGTTGTAGAAACGCTGCCACAAGCACACACATATTTCCCAGCATCCTCCAGGGTGATCTCCGTGAATACTATCTGGTGTGTGTACACGTCCACCGATATCTTCGAGCCCTTTGTGGATCGAACGACCTTGCCGTTCTTCGTCCATTTAACCGTCTTCTTGGGTTTGTTGAGCTCACATGTGAGTGTCACGGTGCTCTTCTCATAGGTCTTTGTGTCTTCTAGTTCTTTAGTAAACTCAAGTGGGATTTCTGAAGTTAAAGATAGAATGTAATAAATTTTTCAAAATATTTTATTTTTTAAATTTACGTTGTTTTCTACATTATTTCAGTAATTTCAGGTCAGCAGTTCACGTGTTCATGATTCCCTGGCAAACACATCAGTATTAATGCAATGGCACTCCGCCATGACTGCTGTGGCTGGGGGATCAAACCTGTTTTCAAATCCCCAATGCTAACCATTCGGCCACAGCAGATTCCAAATACAAAATCTACATAAATCATCAGTGATACAGTAAACAATGCAAAATGGTAGAAAGCTTAGGTCTATGTAATAATAAAATAAAATAGTTTCACATCATTTTTTTATTTTTTTATTTCAGATCATCCTATGCCTTTTTTTGTATCCATTTTTCCCACAATTTTTTCAAACTTGCAGTTGTGATAATTTTTCTATTTTTTACCCCGTCTTTTTTCAGTGAGATGGAAAAACAGACATACAAACCAACAAAGTGATTCATGCATAACCATAGTAGATATACACTGCTTACAGAGATTTATTAACATAACGGATTTGGAAACACTGTCACAAAAGGGAATTTAACCATTATGAGCAATTTCTCCTTTTGCCACAATGTTTTCAAAGTCATTTGCTGCATATATGCATCAAAATGCGTCTGTTTGTTGAAAAAGGTTAAAATATTTGTTCCCATTACTTCACACGAACGACATTTGAAACCTGCCATTGAACAATACATTTGAAAACAAGGCAATAAAAGGTGAAATTACTCAAAACAAACAATTTCGCCTTTTATTGCAATATTTTCAACTCTTTATCAATATAAATGTTTCAGTTTTCTAGATTGTTTAAATTGTTCATCTGAACTTTGAAAAGTAATGGGTGAAGGCAATAATACATGATTGTCCCCTAATAAACTTACCGTCCACTTTAATTGTACAGTCGGTGCTGACGTTACCGCATACAGCCCGGTATTTCCCGGCATCCTCCAGCGTCACTTCCATGAATATCAGCTGATGGAGGTACTGATCCATGGATATCTGAACGTTGTCTTTAGGCTTGATCTCCTTACCACTCTTCATCCATTTCACTGGTTTGTCAGGTTTATTGAGTTCACATTCCAAAACGACCTTGACCTTTTCCTTGACCTTTTGGTCTTCCAATTTCTTGACAAAGGCAATTGGAAGTTCTGAAAGTGAAGAATGAAAGCATGCATTACGGAATTCTGCACACCTTTTGGTATAAATTAAAAAGTTTACAGTTTTCATCATGCACTGTAGTTAGAATTATATTCATAATCCTTCTGTGAGGGCTCCATAATAATGATTTTGTTTTCTGCAAGATGAATCAAAATTTAGATATGTATAGAATAAGGATAACACTCACTTCCTACAAAGAAATATTAATTCACCCCTTTTCATATATCTGTGGCAAAGGACATTTACCACACTGTTTTTTATCTGAATACGATGATATGACATTAATTTCTTTTGCCATTTTACCTCAATGTTTTCAAAGTCATCTGAAACCTTTCCCACTTACAGCAAATCTACAACAAACAACTTCGAAAACATCTTATGGAAACTTTCGAAAAATTCAATTATTGAATAAAGTTGAAAACATTATGGAATATGGGCAAGTTTAAAAGTTGTTTGCTGAGGTGTCTGCATGTGGGAAAGGTATACACATTTTATTGTCTTTCAATATGCTATCATTTTAGGAATCTTTACAATAAGATCACATACCTGTAACTTTGATGGTGCATTCTGTGCTCACGTCACCACACACTGCGGTGTATTTAGCAGCAGTGTCCAGTGTAACGTTGACCATCACCAACTGATGATGATACTGGTCCATCGAGATGTTATGGAGGTCATCTGGAGTGATCTCTTGACCATTCTTGAGCCATTTCACTGGGACATTGGGTTTCGTCAACTCGCATTCCAGTGTTACTGTCTCTTTCTCTTTGACAGTTTGGTCGGAGAGTGGTTTGCTGAATTCAGCTGGTTTTTCTGTGAAGGAATTATTGGAATAAATGTTATAGTTAACTTTACTTGATATAGTATACATTTAACCCTTTCCCTCATATAGATGCTTTCTGATGCCTCTGCAGCTGATGGATTTTTGAAAGCATAGTGACAAAAGAAGAAATTGCTCAAAACAAGCAATTTCTCCTTTTGACACAATATTATCCTCTTTTGGTTATCCATTCAATTATAGAGATTTTCTATTTCGAAACAAAATATGTTCAAAGTCGTCTGCTGCAGAATTGTCGTATGAGGGAAAGGGTTAAGCCCTGAAATGGACACACACTTTATCTGGTAAAAAGGCAATAAACTCCAAGCAATCAATTAAATGCTATCTAATATGTTGACAATGAACTTTATACTCTCATTCCTTCCCTTATGATAAAAGGATGTCATAACATTTATATCCATTTTTGCCACAATATTTTCAAAAGTCCAATGGGAAAAGGTTAACCCTTTCCCTCACGTAGAAGCTTTCTGATGCCTCTGAAGCAATCGACTTTTGAAATCAGTGGCAAATGGAGAAATTGCTCATAATGGGCAACTTCTCCATTTGCCACAATTATTTCAACTCTATTACCTAATCATACCATCATTTATAGAGATTTTCTATATTTTGGACTTGATAGTTTCAAAGTCCTCTGCTGCAGATTTATTGTTTGTGGGAAATGTTTAGCTAATAAAGTTTCCTACCTGTGACACTAAGAGTACATTCAGTACTGACATCACCACAGACACATGTATACGTGGCAACGTCATCCAGGGTGACCTCTGTCATCACTAGCTGGTGATGGTACTGTATCATGGACACATTGGCATGGTCACTGGGTACCAGCTCTTCACCATTTTTGAGCCATTTGACGGGTACGTTTGGTTTGTTGAGTTCGCACTCGAGAATGACGGTGTCTTTTTCTTTGGCGGTCATGTCTGTTAGAGGTTTGGTGAACTCAGTTGGCTTTTCTGTGAAACAGATTATTGAATATGCAACAATGTGGTCATTGACATTATCGACCCAGGTCATAAGTGAAACTGTATAAAATCTGGTTTAACCCTTTCTCCAAAAAGCGGAGTATTGAATATAAAACAATGTCGTCGTTTTAAGTAAGCACTCTTAACCCTTTCCCTCATATAGACGCTTTCTGACGCCTCTGCAGCAGACGGCTTTTTGAAAACATAGTGACAAAACAAGAAATTGCACAACACGTGCAATTTCTCCTTTTGCCACAATGTTTTCCCACTTTTTGTCATAGGTTATCCATTCAATTATGGAGACTTTCTATTTTTTGACAAAATACGTTCAAAGTCGTCTGCTGCTGAATTGCCGTATGAGGGAAAGGGTTAACGACCCAGGTCATACTCCCACATACAAAAAATCAGCAGGAAAACCAATTTGAAAGCATCCCGGCAAAAATTATGAAAAAAGTTGAAAACATTTTGCTACACTATTTCCTAAAATTGTCTGCTGAAAGAGCTTAAACTTCTGTTCAAAATGTTCAATAATTGTACAATAGCACAAATAACGTTTATTCCAAATTTCATTTAAAACAAAGTTTCTAATGTAAAATGTTTTACACTGTCACTTATTTGTCCTAATGCATCACTCTGTAACAACATGCAAACTAACTGACCTTTAACTATCAGAGTAGCGCTGGATTCAGATTTGTCTGGCAAACAGATCGTGTATTCGCCCTCGTCCTCTGGGATAGCGTCCAAAATTTGGAGCACCTGTCTGTACCTCTCACACAGAATCTTGATTCTCTCGCTCGGCTTGAGTGGCATTTTGTTCTTCATCCAGCTGACTGGTATGTCTGGACGGCTGAGCTCGACGTACATCTCGATGTCTTCGCCTTCCTTGCCACTGGCATCGCTCAGACGGTGTGTGAACTCTGCTGCAGGTTCTATTAGGGAATAAGATGGAAAGTTTAACCCTTTCCTACATACAGACACTTTCTGATGATACTGAAGCAGACGACTTTTGAGAACATTGCGACCCTATTCAATAAATTTTATTTCATAGATAAAATTTGTCCATATTTTTGCCTATATGTGTTTTAAGTCTTCTGTTGAACATTTATTGTATGTGGGAAAGGGTTAATCCATTAATTATCATTTATTATAAAATGAGTTTTGTACCTGATCATGAAAAACGTGCAGACTTATTTTGATGCATATCTAGAAGTCAACAATTGAAAACCTTATGCCAAAACGAGCAATATATCCTTTTGTCAAAATGATTTCAGATCTATTTACTAAATTATACTCTCATTTATAAAGATTTTCCCTATTTGAACCAAGATGTTTATAAGTTGTCTGCAACAGATTTGTTGGTTTTTGGAAATTATTATGTTAAAGTGCAAAAACCAAAAGAGACAAACCAAATTTAGTACTGTAGCCAACTGATATTTAAAATTCTAAAATGAAACCATGTACCAGTACAGTCTTATTTTGTTGTATAAATCTGCTTTTACTGGTGGAGTATGATTGTTTGTTTGTTTAAGATGGAGTTTATATCATTTTCAACAATAATGCATCCTGAAGCATCTGCAGCAGACGACTTTTGAAATCATTTTGACAAAAGGTGAAATTGCTCAAAACAGTTTTTAACTTTTTTCAGAAATTATACTTTCATTTATAGAGATTTTCCATGTTTTTGCATGATTGTTTTCAAAGTCGTCTGCTGCAGATTTGTTGTATTTTTGAAAGGGTTAAATAGTTAAAATAGTGGCTGTAGAGCAACTGTAGAGCAAAGGTTGACAACTTGTTGTATGTGGCATAGGGTTAAAGCATCTATAAAGTCTATCAAAAGTACAACATGGGCCTACCTTCGACATAGAGCATGGTAGTAGTCTCGGCGTTACCAATCATACAGGTGTATTCTGCCTCGTGGTCCAACGAAGCGCGTCTGATGAGCAGCTTATGGATGTTGCCTTCGACAACAATCTCGTAACCATCGGCAACTGTGACCTGTTCCCCGTCTCTAAGCCACATGGCAGGTACGTTTGGTTTGTTCACTTCGCATATCAGTGTGATAAAATCGCCTTCTGTACACTCCATCTGATCTTTGAGTGGTTTTGTGATCTCAACTTGAGATTCTGGTTGGAGAAAAAATAAAACGTGGAAAACATTGTGGCAAAAGGAGAAATTGCTCGTTTTGCGCAATTTCTTCTTCTGTCACTATGTTTTCAAAAAGCTGTCTGCTGCAGTGGCGTCAGAAAGCGTCTATATGAGGGAAAGGGTTAAAACAGAGTATACTAGAAATAAAATGTTACAAGATTGATGAAAGTTTCTAGGAATATTAGCCATGGCTGAAATAACTTGAGCCATTCTTCATGTACATGGAATCAGTAGTTAGAAAATACTGCCAATTCTTGAATAACATGCTGCTTTCAAAAAGCATCTGCTGCAGTGATATGGCTCCAAAACTATGAAAGCTTACTCTGTACACTTAATTTGCGCTCAAGTATCTGATTGGTCAGGAATAAATTCATTCTTGAAAATTGACCAATCAGAAGTCTCATTTGGAGCATAAAGTACATTTCTGAGCACAGAGAACGTTTTCAGAGTTCTATAGCTTTGGGGCCTGAGCCGACTCCATTATGTTTAATGCAATTTATTTACCTTCAACAAAGAGAGGTGCAGTGCTTTCTCTGTCCTTGACCTTGATGGTGTATTCTGCCCTGTCATCAATTGTGGCATTCTTGACGGTCAAGGAATGGCGGCGACCCTCCTTTGTCATCAAATACTTCTCGGAAGGTTCAATCTTTGAACCATCTTTGAACCATTTGGCGGGAGATTTTTCATCAGCCACTTCGCATGTGAACGTGATTTCCTGTCCTTCTTGGCATGTGGCCTCTTGGAGGGGAATAATAAACTGTGTTGGAGGTTCTGAAAGAGGGAAGTATTAGGTTTGAACGATAGAAGTCTTGCATCTTTTTTCTAATTTTCCCTTTCTGATGCTTCTGCAGCGATATGACTTATTAAAACATTGTTGAAAGAAGAAATTGCTTTATCTTCTTTTGTCATAGTGTTTTCCACTCTTTTTACTTTCATTTTTAGAGGTTTTCCATAAATTTGCCCAGTTGTTTTCAAAGTCGTCTGCTGCAGATGTGTTGTCTATTTGTTAATTTTTTTATTCTTAGATCTGTAAATAAAGCTAGAATATCTCATGCTTTCAAACCACATTGTTGTTTTATATATCACATACTTTATGATACATGCAAAACTCATCATTAATTTTACTGTACTACTAATGTAGGCACACAATCATTCCAAGCATCATGCAAAAATGTCATCAACTATAGTTTATATTGTTTTATGAAATAACTCAAACCAAGGAGGAAATTAAAAACAAAAACAACAGTAATTTTGACCCACAGCACACCCCAACCTAACCAAACTTCAGAGATTTTGAAATACATGATAATTAAAATCAAATTGGGTTGTGGCTATAACAGCTCTCCATTAGCTTCTAAGATTCAATTTGATTGATTGATAGATAGTTTATCACAGTTTTCAACAATTTTGCTGTCATATCATGACAACCAGTTCACAAACTCATGTATTTTTTTTGCTTTCTAAAACCAGTGTTCCACACACAGGTTTTTCCAGACATTGTACTGCTTTTCCACATAAACATAGACTGTTAGCCCATTGGTGGAAGAAAAATTCATGCTTGTTGTGTTGACTTTTGTCAAACCTTGAAAAGAATGTTGGCCAAGCTTGGGTTTAAACTAAAAACCCTGGATTGACAGACCTTTTCGCAACTTGCTATTTTTCCACAAAGACTGTTAGCTGACTGGTTGAAGATGAATAAGGCTTGTCACATGTACTTTTAACAAACATCAGAAAGAGGGTTCAAAGATTTTCAAGAATTATCTGATGCATAACATCTCAAAGATGTCGTTTTTTGTAAGACAAGACCCAATTAATTAAGCATACAAAAAACAAAACAAAAACAAACCTAGTAGTGTAGCCCCATGCATTATTCTCGGAGTACCAATCTCCACAACATAATCACCGTAGTCCTCCACGCACAGATCGTGAATGGCAAGGGTGTGATATCGCCCCGTCTTTTCGATCTCGTACTTACGACACTGCCTCAATTCGGTCTTATCCTTGTACCATGTGACCTCGATGGAGGCTTTCGAGGTCTTGCAGAGAAAGGATGCCATGCGTTCTGTGGTTTTCGTGTCGTAATGATATTTCTTGTCGCGTTTTAGTTTTAGAGAGAGGTTAATTGGAATTTCTGGAATCAGAGGTTGCATGGAAAAGGTGGTGAAGTGTTAGGAAAAATCAAACTATGGATGTCTTTGACTGTCATGCTCAGTGAAACTTGTATTTGTTTTATATAATCATTAATTGTCTACCTGATAAAAATGACATTTGATACTTAAACACTTTTCCACTTATAAACGACTTTTAATGCATTGTCTGCTGAAGACTTAGTGTACATGGTAAGTAGTTAACAGCAGACAACTTATGAAAAAATTGTGAGAAAAAGGAGAATAATTGTTCAATTTCTCCTTATCCCATAATGTTTTCAACAATGTTTTATGACATATCATGAGAGATTTAATAAAAAATGGCGACATTATAGTTCCATATCAGGTAAACAAAGTAAATGAGGCATTCACCATTATCTGTCAGTTTTTTTTTTATTTAATTAAGCTTATATTTCCCTAAAAAAAATGTAACATTTGCTATTCCAATTAAACAAATCCCAGTCCATATAGTGTGTTCATTCAAGCCAAGTGTATACATATATGCAGTTTAGCGTTAATTAAGCATGCTGTATGTTAGCAGAATAAAAATGGTACTGTGTAATTTAAATATGAATTGTGTATCAAATGTCTTGAATATTTACAATGTATAATTATGTTA
Source organism: Serripes groenlandicus (assembly GCA_031761405.1). Classification (NCBI taxonomy): domain Eukaryota; kingdom Metazoa; phylum Mollusca; class Bivalvia; order Cardiida; family Cardiidae; genus Serripes; species Serripes groenlandicus. The sequence continues at coordinate 14,361,498 of JASEVX010000012.1, forward strand.
ATCAGAAGCTGATTATTATTGTCCTTTTTTCGATTACTAGCACTTAAACCTTTTCCCTCATACGACAATACTGCAGCAGACGACTTTGAACATATTTTGACAAATAATAGAAAATCTTTTTAATTAAATGGATAACCAATGACAAAAAGTGGAAAACATTGTGGCAAAAGGAGAAATTGCTCGTTTTGAGCAATTTCTTCTTTTGTCACTATGTTTTCCAAAAGCTGTCTGCTGCAGAGGCGTCAGAAAGCGACTATATCAGGGAAAGAGTTAAATGTATATACACATTACTATAAGTATTGCCTAAGGATCAACAAATCAGAGATTTCTGTAGACAATTTAACATATAGCTCACCAAGTGGGGGCATATTTATAAATATGAAAGAAGTTCAACAAAGGCTTCAGTAGCCATGTTGTCTAATAAAATTCAAAACCTAACAACTAAAACATTTTGCTAACTCCACCAATGGTGCTATAATGCTAATGACAGGGTGGCAAAAAATTCTCCAATTACAGCCTACTAGTCCTGGTGAACTAAATATTTACATGTTTGAATTAATTTGTGCAATGTTAACAAAGCATTTATTTAATAGAATAGATAATAAATAGGTAATAATAATATAGTATATATACATAATATACATGCATTTCATGCTAGATTGAACATATCTGAAATTATCTTTGCTACATAATATGATATTTGTCATTTGTCATGATATTCTATATGTATATATGTTTTATGTGTATACATAAATGTATGCCGAATAATGTGTAATGTGTAATGTGCACACACTGTCCATGTGAGTTATGTATGCTCCCTGCTCTTTGACCTTTACTTATGTGCAAATGTTAAAAGTGAATCACACACACTCATAAATTATAAAAGTCTATGGGGGGAAAATAAATGTCTCTTTTGGCTACCGACCTTCTAGGAACAACATAGCGGAGGACGTTTTTTCACTGCCCTCTAACTTAATCATATAGACGGCTTCATCGTTCAAATCAAGATCAACGATTTTTAACTTTTGAAAACTACCCAACTGTGTAATAGTGTATTTATGACTGTCGTTTATATCTATGCTGTCTTTGTACCATGTGACTTTTGCATCAGAATGGGACACATGGCATGAGAATGTGACGGACTGATTGTTACGTTTAAAGGTCTGCTGTAGTGGAGTTTTAAACTGGGCTGGCATGCTGTTCAGTACATGTCCTGCAAGGCAAGCAAAGATAAAAGGGATTTGTAAACAACACCGAGTAACATACACCATGCAGCTACATGCAATACCCTGCAAGTTTACCTGTATATAATGGTTTAACCCTTTCACACATACAACAAAAGTGGCAGCAGACAACTTTGAAAACATGTTGGCAAAAATATGAAAAATCTTTATCAATACATTTTAGTTATTGAACAATGTTGAAAACAATGTGGCAAAAGTAAAATTATAATAATGAGTAATTCCTTCTTTTGCCACATAGATTTCAAATGTTATCTGCTGCTGATATGTCAGAAATCGTCATTGTGTTGGAAAGGATTAAAACCCTCTTGAAAGAAAATTGTAGAAAACAATGGGAAAACCTTCACAAACAAACATTGCAGGAAAAGGAGAAAATAGATCAAATATAAGCCATTCTCCTTTCCCAAAATGCTTTCGGAATTTGTATGCTATTGAATCTTCCAAGAGGGCCTATATGAATGGCCCAGGTAAGAAAGTAAATTCTTGAATAATGGATCATGCACTGTTAACATTCAATTAATCTACCATTTAACCCTCATCCTGCTCTAGCGTACTGAAACAACCCTTTCCCACATACAACAAATATGCAGCCGAGGACTTAAAAAATATCTATGCAAAAATATGGAAAATCTCTATAAATGAATGTATAATTATTGAGTTAACCCTTTCCCTCATACGACAATTCTGCAGCAGACGACTTTGAACGTATTTTGTCAAAACGTAGAAAATCTCCATAATTGAATGGATAACATATGACGAAAAGTGGAAAACATTGTGGCAAAAGGAGAAATTGCACGTTTTGTGCAATTTCTGCTTTTGTCACTATGTTTTCAAAAAGCCGTCTGCTGCAGAGGCGTCCGAAAGCGTTTATATGAGGGAAAGGGTTAAGTTTGAAACATTCTGGCAACAGATAAATTGCTTATCATGAGCAATTTTCATCTTTTGTCACAAAGTCAGTTGCTGCAGAATGGTTGTACATGTAGACGCTTTCTGACGCCTCTGCAGCAGACGACTTGCAAAAACATTGTGACCAAAGGAGAAAGTGCTCAAAACGAGCAATTTCTCCTTTTGCCACAATGTCATCAACTCAATTCAATATTTATACGTTCATTTTTAGAGATCTCTAGTATTTTTGACCAAATGTCGTCTGCTACAGATTTATTATATGTTGGAAAGGATTAACGATTTATCAGCATAAATTTCAGGATAAGTGTCAAGCGATTGTAAGGTATGGAATTATCATTTAATACTACAGGCACATCTTAATTTATTCACCATTTGGCATTCTAATTTACAGCTTTCAGAAGATAAACTTGCTGAATATTCTTCAAATAATCTCAAATTCATTCTTCATTTGTGTATATTGCATTGCTACAATTAACTAATAACCCTGCATTATGTAACTTTTACTCAAAAAGGCAACTTATTATTATAATTTCATGGATTATCATAAATATTCTTATAGTTAAAAAGTCTTTTAACTTGTTTACTGTTTCCCAGTATATCAATTTCAATTTATCAAATTCATTATATCAATTTCGCAGCAGATGACTTTAAAACATTGAGGCAAAAATAAGGAACATCATTACAATTGAAATGAAAGTAAACATAAATTTCATTGAATTTATATTTCAAAACAATACGGCAAAATGATAAATTACTCATAAAGGGTTAACAGTAAACAGCTGTTTAATAGTAATAAAGTGTCTAGATTAGTTCAAGCCATGTCTTTGTTAACCAAACTATAGGTTTTCATAATAATGTGCAATATTAGGCAAACTGATATTCAACATTAAATATATATTGAAACACTATTCTATGATAAGCAATTTTATCTGGTATTTAATGGTATTTCAATGTGCCTGCTTAAAATACAACTTTTAATGCTTCAGATCAACCCATTTCCAACCTAAACTAATCTTCTACATATTTAAGTGTTTAGGAGGATATTTAAATATTTAATATCTTAACCCTTTCCCTGATACGACAATTTTGTAGCAGACGACTTTGAACGTATTTTGTCAAAACATAGAAAATCTCCATAATTGAATGGATAACCTATGACAAAAAGTGGAAAACATTGTGGCAAAAGGAGAAATTGCACGTTTTGTGCAATTTCTTCTTTTGTCATTATGTTTTCAAAAAGCCGTCTGCTGCAGAGGCGTCAGAAAGCGTATATATGAGGGAAAGGGTTAAAGTATTGGCTGGAAATGAGTTGAACTTTTAAGTATTGCATTATATCACAATCCAAAACAGAGTTCCAGATAATGTGTATGACATGCCCTATAACCTTTACTTAACCCTTTCCCTCTTATAGATGCTTTCTGACGCCTCTGCAGCAGACGGCTTTGAAATACGTTCAAAGGCGTCTGCTGCATAATTGTCGTATGAGGGAAAGGGATATCACTCAGACTCAATGTTGTGAGTAATGAAAAGAATCATCACATTTAGACTGTTCTTTTGACTACCCTTGTAATAATATAGGGTTTCGGTTTTGCAATAAGAGAAACTTTTGAGGGCAAAAGATAAGTTTACTTGTCATTATCTAGACCTTTGCTCAACCCAATAACCTTTAACCCTTTCCCTATTGCAACAAATCTGCAGCAGACGACTTTGAAAACCATCCGGGCAAGAAAGTAGAAAATTTTAATTATTATTTATTTTAATCTGTAATTATTGAAAAGAGTTGAAAACATTGTGGCAAAAGTAAAGATTGCTCATTATGAGTACTTTTTTTCTTTTGCCACAATGTTGTCAAAAGTTGTCTGCGGCAGATGCGTCAGAATGCATCTGCAGGTGGGAAAGGGTTAAAAAAATAATCAAATTGTGTTCCATTTGACACCAGTGCATGACAGCATAATGCCATCCCCAAGTAAAAATAAATGCATGCACAATTTCCACCTTCCACCATTCATGTGATAAATATTGTGGAATAGCAAATCATTGGATCTGAATTTGATTTCAGTTGAGGTAATAAAATATTTTGGATTAAATTCATTCAATTCTCATATCGGTGTAACTATGAGACGCCAGGTAAAGGAAAAAAAAACGTATTTTTTAGTAAATGTTTTAACCCTTTCCCTCATATAGACGCTTTCTGATGCCTCGGCAGCAGACAGATTTTTGAAAACATGGCAACAAAAGAGGAAATTGCTCAAAACTAGCAATTTCTCCTTTTGTCAACATGTTTTCAACTCTATTCAACTATTATTCTTTCATTTAAAGGGATTTTCTGAGCTTTTCCTGGATGTTTTTAATGTCGTCTGCAGCAGCTTATTTGTTGTATGCGGGAAAGTATAAAATGAAAGCCTCTGATGAGACTGACCAAAGCATCATGTTGATCAGGATCTTGCTGTTCATCCTTCCCCACATTTAACAAATCTGCAGCAGACGACTTTGAAAAGATCTAGGCAAAGCTGTTGAAAATCTCTATAAATGAACGTTTTATCATTGAATAGAGTTGAAAACATTGTGGCAAAAGGAGAAATTGCTCATTACTGAGCAATTTTTCCTTTTGTCACAATGTTTTCAAAAGTTGAATGCTGCAAATGCATTCAAATGCATTTCCATTTGGCAGATATTTCATTTTTCAATGTTTGTTTTCACTGTGACTCTCTTCAGAATATATAAAAGTAAATAAAACCATCCCTTGAGCATGTAATCAGAAACTAACACAGAATAATGTCCATGTACAATTAATCTGTTCAATAAATAAAACAAAAACATAACAACATATTAAACAAATCATTCATCATTAAGGAAAATGCACTCATGCACAAATCACAGTTATAGTTCTATTCTAAAACCAGATATCAGGCTTTTGTTGTTTTACTGTAACTATAATTTGTTTCAATATTGTAGAGCATGATACTCCATCTATAGACAAAAGAAATAGATGCCATTGTAAACATTAAGGCAAACATATACGGAAAATCTCTACCAAGTATAACTATTGAAATGTGTTGTAAACATTGAGGCCACAATGTTTTTAAAAGTCATCTGATGCAGATGCATCCAAATGCATCTACAAGGTAAAAAGGATAACATTTAGAAATAATACATTACAGAAAATAAGTTCACTTACCATCCAGATGTAGTTTAGCTGAGCTGCTCTGGTCGCCAACGACGACAGAATACTCCGCTACGTCTGATTGGTCGGTATCCATAATCACGAGTGTGTGTGTGGTACCGTCATCCATGATTTGGTGTTTCTCACTCGGCACGACGGTTTTACCGTTCTTCTGCCAAGTGACTGTAACATCGGGCTTGTTGACTTCACAAGCGAAGTAGGACACTTTGTGTTCTTCAACATGTTGTTCAGACAACTCTGCGACGAATTCAACTGGTACTTCTGTAAGAGATTTTAATTAAGATTTATATTATAACTTAACCTTTTCCCGCATACAACGAATCTGCAGCAAATGACTTTGAAAATATCAAGGCAAAGATATGGAAAATCTTTATAAATGGAAGTATAATTATTGAAAAAGAATTATAATGGCAAATGGAGAAATGGTTTATTATGAGCAATTTCTCTGTGTACCACACTGTTTTCAAGTGTCATTTGCTGCAGATACATCAAAATACGTCTGCAATGTGGAAAGGTTTAAAGTAAAAATTGAATCAGTGTTTTTATTCAGCTTTCAACAGTATTTAAGTTATATCAAAGGTGGTCTCAAAACAAAGATTTGACTGTTTAATATCATGTTAACCCTTTCCCTCATATAGACGCTTTCTGACGCCCCTGCAGCAGACGGCTTTTTGAAAACATAGTGACAAAAGAAGAAATTGCACAAAACGTGCAACTTCTCCTTTTGCCACAATGTTTCCCACTTATTGTCATAGGTTATCCATTCAATTATGGAGATTTTCTATGTTTTGACAAAATACGTTCAAAGTCGTCTGCTGCAGAATTGCCGTATGAGGGAAAGGGTTAATAAACTTTCCAATAGTAAAATTTAAATAACTGATCTGCTTTACCTTCAACAGTAAGCTCGGCCTTCTGTGTCTTACTCTCCACCTTAGCCGTGACTTCACCAGCATCAGGCAGAACTGCATCTTTGATAACCAGTCTGTGAGTCTTGCCTTCCGAGAAGATCTCGTACTTATCGTCTTCTTCAATCTCTTTGTTCTTCACAAACCATTTCACGGTTATACCTTCCTTGTTCACTTCTGTAATGAATTCTGCTTGGTCACGCTCTTTGACGATGACATTGGCCAAAGGTTTAACAAAGTCTGGAGACAGCTCCTGTACAAACAGATTAGCCGTCGATTTCTTCTCGTCTACGAGAACCGACACCTGTCCCTCCGATGTGACATCCACACCCTTCAGGATGAGTTTCTGGACGGTACCCTCGCGGATAATCTCGACTTTGTCACCTTCACGAAGTTCAACTTCGTCAAGGAACCAGCGTACATTGTCAACAGGAAGTGTAAGTTCGCACGTGAATTCAGCGTTGGACTTCTCCAACACAGAGGTGTCAGAAAGTGGTATCTTGAAATCGGCTGTGATTTCTGAAAGAATGAGAACAAAAATGAAATTTTTCTTTAATAAATAAACAATATAATAACATACAGTCCAACCTGTGTTTTAACCCTTTCCCTTATATAGACGCTTTCTGACGCCTATGCAGCAGACGACTTTCTGAAAACATAGTAACAAAACGTGCAATTTCTCCTTTTGTCACAATGTTTTCCACTTTTCGTCATAGGTTATCCATTCAATTATAGAGATTTTTTATGTTTTGACAAAATACGTTCAAAGTCGTCTGCTGCAGAATTGTCGTATGAGGGAAAGGGTTAAGACCACACATGGGAAGAGAACAGTATGGTCTTTATTCACAGGCTGTCTAATTGCAAGGTCATTTATGCAGAAAATGAGTATTTGTTTCATTGGGGTTTTACACCATTTTCAACTTTATTTCAGTTATATCACACATATATGTTCACTTATTCATGATCCCTTTGGGTAAACAAACCAGTAATAGGCTAGAAAGTGTGCCTTGCTCAAGAGCACTCCACCATAACCGTTGCGTAAAACATGAAATACACTGGTATGCATGACCATCATTCTGTATTGAGTTTCTGATGAGTGAGGACATTATTATGGTCCTCACGAAGCAGATCTGTAAAACGATGTAAAGTCTAAGTTTCATATTGTATAATAAAGATGAAAATATTTTAACCCTTTCCCTCATATGACAATTCTACAGCAGACGACTTTGAACGTATTTTGTCAAAACAAAGAAAATCTCCATAATTGAATGGACAAAAAGTGGAAAATATTGTGGCAAAAGGAGAAATTGCACGTTTTGTGCAATTTCTTCTTTTGTCACTATGTTTTCAAAAAGCCGTCTGCTGCAGAGGCGTCAGAAAGCGTCTATATGAGGGAAAGGGTTAACTGTACCTTGAACTTCAAGTTTAGCAGATGTTGTCTGATCACCAAATGTTGCAGATACTTCACAGGAATCTTTCGGTGTCAGGTCCGATATGGTGAGGGTGTGAGTCATACCCTCGTCAAGTGTTTGGTATTTGTCTGAGTCGGGTAGAGGCTTGCCATCAACCTTCCAGAGGACATCGCCTTCTGTGTCCGTAGTTGTACACGTGAACGAGGCCTCGGTATTTTCAACAGTCATGGTGTCGTCAAGTTTAGCTGTAAACTCCTTGGCAAGGGCTGATAATGAAGAATGAAATATTACTTAAATGGTAAACTCCTTGCTATATAAGGGCAGGTGAAGAAGAATGAAATATTCCTTATACAGACTTTTGACTATTCTGCATCAGACGACTTTCGGGAAGGAAAACTTTATCAACTAAAGAGTAATTTCTCTTTTTCTCCCAATGTCTTTAGCACTGTATCATTATAGTATAATACCAATTTAACACAAGTTTATACTTATTTATTTTACATTGATCGTGAAAAAAGCTTTCAGCTTACATTAATCACACTCATATTCACAATGTTTTCAACTTTATTCAATAAATGACTTTCCAAATTTTTGTTTAAATGTTTTCAAAGTTGTCTGGTGCAGATTTTTTGTATGTGGGAAATGGTTAACAATAAGACTTACCTTCCACTGTCAGATTAGCGGTGGTTGTATAATCTGAATAGGTACAAGTTACAGGCCCTTGGTCACGAGGGCGGCACTGCGATACATCGAGGGAGTGTTTCTTGCCCTCGGATGTGATGCCGTATTTGGGACTGGCCTCTGGTACAGGCTCACCATTGACGGTCCATGTAGTGTTGACGTCAGTTACGGAGAACTCGCATTCAAACAGGGCGGATTCAAGCTCGTTGACGGAAACATCTTTGAGTGGAACAGACCATTCCCACTGCAATATTCAAAATCAACAAGTTGTGAATGTAGAATTCAATGTAATTCATGTAACAACAACTTTAAATAAACTTAGTTACATGAAATTGCTGCAATTAATTATATATATTTTTGTTTGTTATATAAAACATCATACTTTTTTCTAACAATTAACACTTTTGTAATCTCAAAATGATTCATTTGGAGATACTTTTAAGTATTCATAATAGAAGATTTGGTTGATTAACTCTTTCCCACTTGTAGATGCCTTTTAATGTATCTGCAGTAGACAACATTTGAAACATTCATAATGAGCAATTTCTGCATTTGCCACAATGTTTTTCAAATCTATTTTCATTTAAAGCTCTTTTCCATAATTTTGCCTAGATGTTATCAATGTCGTCTGCTGCAGATGATTTATTTTCATTTTAGAAAGGGATAACCCTTTCCTGCATATAAAAAAAATCTTCAGCAGACAACTTTGAAAATTAATGATCAAGTCCAAACTATAGAAAATCTCTATGAATGATAGTATGATTATTGTTTTTTTAACCCTTTCCCTCATACAGCAATTCTGCAGCAAACAACTTTGAACGTATTTTGTCAAAACATAGAAATTCTCCATAAATGAATGGATAACCTATGACAAAAAGTGGAAAACATTGTGGCAAAAGTTGAAATTGCACGTTTTGTGCAATTTCTTCTTTTGTCACTATGTTTTCAAAAAGCCGTCTGCTGCAGAGGCGTCAGAAACCGTCTAAATGAGGGAAAGGGTTAAAGTTTACCTTCACTTTAGGAATGACAAGTTCAGCAGAATCGAGCTCGTCCTCTGTGAGGACCTTCTCTCCTCGTTTGTAGGGAGTTTTCTCGAGTTCCTCTGATGGGGCGTCCTCCTTGGTTGTCTTGGTAGGTGCTGCCGTCTGTAGGTCAATGTCTTCGCGTTCCATTGGCTGGATCTCAATTGGTGTTCTCTTGGTACCCTCCAACTGGTGAACAAAAAGGCATTTTTTTCATTTTTTATAGTACTTGTATGATTGATGCATTAACAATATTATGTAGGCTCCAAATGCAAATTAGCATTCACAATACAGTCAAACCTGTGTTTAAAGACCACCCATGGGAAGTGAACAATCTGGTCTTTAATTGGAGGGTCATTTATATAGAAAATTAGTATTTGGGAAACTAAAAGTATAGACAGGGAATTGCTATTCCAAGGTGGTCTTTAGCACAGGTTGGACAGTATTATATACATTGACAATAGTATTAGGTAATGGATTGACCATCTTACTGATGTGTTATGTAACAGTCTGCTTTAAAAGCATCTGAGGAAAATATTGTAACATTTAAGAATTTGACAGAATGCTTCAAAAGCTCATTTACAGCATGAGTCTGCAATTGCTTTCATTTAACCCTTTCCCACAAACAGATACTTCCTGATGCATCTGCAGCAGAGGACTTTAAAAACAATTGTGGCAAAATTAGAAATTGCACATAATGAGCAATTTTTCCGCTACCATTATTTTATAATTATTTTCTCATTGATAGGGAGCTTCCTTTTTTTTTGAGTAAATGTTTCTTTATTGAAAAGAATTGATAAAATTATGAAAACAGGAGCAATTGCTCATTATGTTTTCAAAAGTTGTCTGCTTTAGAGGCATCAGAAAGCAGCTGCAAGTTAAAGATGATTAGTAGATAACATACCTCAGACATCCTTCGTTTCTGTAAGATCTGGAAGGCGACTGGTTCGTCTTTCTCCATGATGAGTTCTTTTTCTTCTGTGAGTTCGGGAGATTTCTCATCCTCTTCAACATGGCGGAGACTTGGTACCCAGTCAGCTGTGAGTTCAGCGTCCTCTCTATCGTATTCTCTGTAATACAGAATTCAAGCATAATTATATAGCCCTCAACTTAAACCTTTCCCTCATACAGATGCAGTCTGATGCCTCTGCAGCAGACAGCTTTTTGAAAACATAGTGACAAAAGAAGAAATTGCTCAAAACAAGCAATTTCTCCTTTTGCCACAAGGTTTTCCACTTTTAGTCATAGGTTATCCATTCAATTATAGAGATTTTCTATTTTTTGATAAAAAATATGTTTAAAGTGTCTGCTGTATATGGCATATGAGAGAAAGATGCTTTCATGCAATTCATACAAATCTCTTGTAACTACATTTTGTAAATAAATGTATTTATGACTGATTTGTATGAAAGCTACATTTTACAGTTATATAAAAAGTAATTCTATAATGTAAAATTATTATAAAATACAGATCTAGGAATTAAAGTTAAACTCTTCCAACATACAACAAATCTGCAGCAGACAACTTTGAATACATCTGGGGGAAAATATGGAAATTCTGTAAAAGTGATAGAGTAAGTATTGAAGAGAGTTGAAAACATTATTGTAAATAAAGAAATTGCTCATCATAAACAATTTCTCTTTTTGCCACAATGATATCAAAAGTAGGCTAATGCAAATGTGTTGCATGTGGTTAAAATTAAAAGAGACACACACCTGTGTAACAGGGAGGCGGCCCAATCTTCAGCCTCTTCCGGAAGAGAAGTAACAATAAGCGTGGCTGGTACTTCAACGGTACCATGCTCATTGGATGCCTTCACCGTGTAGGTTCCGGCGTCCTTGTTCTTCACCTCGTTAATCTCCAGAACATCTAGACCGGTCTTCTCGTCTCTGAACACGTTGTATTTGTCGTTAGGTTTGATTTTGGTCCATCGTCCTTTAGACCATTCCAGTTTGGGTTGAGGTTCACCTTTCACAAGGCATTGGAATATGGCTTTGGCACCTAGAAATGAAATATTAGTGTGAAAACGGTGAAACAACATTGAAAGGGTTAACCCATTTCCAACATGCAGATGCATTCTGACACAAAAGTATCCCTTTACATTAGAAGGTAGAAACATACCGGTTATGGTCAAGACTAGAAAGTATAAGAGCCAAGAATATCTGTTTTCTTAAAAGTCAATTTGAAATGTCTGTTTCCCACCTGCAGACCAGTTTTGACACATATGTAGCAGACAACATTTGAAAATACTTTGGGAAAAGGAAAAATTTCTAACTCTAACATTGTTTACAACTATAGATCAAAGTTGTGCATTACATGAAACACAAATGTTGTTTAAAGGTCACATACAGCGGGTTAAGGACTTAAATTTAAACTACAAAGCAAAAACACTTACCTTCCAAAATTGTACATTTGATTGGTTGTTCCACGAATGTTGGGGCCATACCTCTGACCTGGAGATTGGCTCTCATGAGTTCCTCTCCTTTCACATTGGCAGCAACGGCCCTGACCTCTCCCTGAAGTTCAGCTGAGGTGTCTTTCATGGTCAAAGTGCATGTGCCATCCTTTTTCTGCTCCACAACAATGGTCTCACTAGGCTCGAGTTCCTTCTCGTTTAAGAACCATTTCACTTCTGGCATTGGGAATCCTTCAACCTTGCACTCGAATTTGGCCTCACCGCTTTCTGGGGCCAAAATGTCGGACATCTGTCTCATGAAGCTTGGTCTGCGGGCAGCTAAAATACCATACAATAACAGGAAATTAATACCATGAAAAAGTGTTTTAATTTTCTAGCTGAAAAAGTTACCGTTACTCAGAGCCCTAGATAAGAAGAGTATTGCACATCTCCACATTCCTTGTATGACCCTCAAACTCAATGTTAGCACTTTCCCTCATATGACAATTCTGCAGCAGACGACTTTGAACATATTTTGTCAAAACATAGAAAGTCTCTGTAATTGAATGGATAACCTATGACTAAAAGTGGAAAACATTATGGCAAAAGAAGAAATTGCTCGTTTTGAGCAATTTCTTCTTTTGTCACTATGTTTTCAAAAAGCCGTCTGCTGCAGAGGTGTCAGAAAGCATCTTTATGAGGGAAAGGGTTAAGGGTACTAAAAAAAAATTCCCCTTATATGACACTCAAACCCAATGCTGTGGGTACTCAAAGGAATTGTCTCAGTGAGACAGTTCTTTTGTGTACCCACAACATAGGGTTTAGTTTAGAGTCATAAGAGATAACAAGATCAGCATTTACTCCTTCTTATCTGGTCCTCTGTAATATTACTGTTATATCTGTTAATTATAGCAAAGACTAACTACTGGATGTTTTGTTATTTCAAAACCATTATGGCCAATTTTCTGCAAAGGTCAATTTGGTTAAAACTGACACCTTTCTCTCCTCTTACACCCAAACGTCTATAAAAGATATTGTTTTATAATGGGACTACATTCACTCCTGGAATTCTAAATATGAAGAATATTCAGAACACTATAGTGTGTTGTCAGTTGAGATTGAAACTTTTTGACGTGCTCAGACATTGTGCTCAAGTATTTGATTGGTCGGGAGTGAATTCATTCTCAATATTGACCAATCAGAAGTCTTGTTTTGAGAAGAGCGTTTATCTCTGAGCACCTAGAACGTCCTCAGAGTTTAACAAGTTTTGAGCCTTGTTTTGATTTAATAGCTTTTTACACATTGATCCTGAGATCAATGTACAACTTGATGTAGAATGAGAGAAAGGTTCCATAAGCATTTAAGTTAACTGAATATAAAACTCATCATGATTATTTGTTATCACATTCCCTGATACAGCAACTTTGAAATTTCTCTGAATTGAAAAATATCCTGAGATAAAACAGTAAATCTAGATGAATATTAGACTAATTTAACCCTATCCCACATACAACAAATCTGCAGCAGACAACTTTGAAAATATCCAAGTAAAAATATTAGAAATAACTGAATAGAGTTGTAAACCTTTTGGTAAAAGGAGAAATTGCACATGATGAGCAAATTCTTCTTTTGCTGCAATGTTTTCAAAAGTCCTCTGCTGCAGATGCTTAAAATTGTGTCTGCAGGCGGGAAAGGGTTAAAAACATAGTAGACTGTGTCCTAACTCAAACAATGGTTTAAAAAGTTGCTTGTATCAGGGTAAGGTAAGGAAATAAAGTTAGAAATTTAATTATTATCTATATCTAAATTATAACAATTTAGCCAGGTCTAGCGATTTAGGGTCTCTAATGATTCTCCATAACGAGGTCATATTTAGGTAAATTTGGATACAACAAATTGAGGACTTGGCGTAAAACGGTTCTAACTAAAATTTGTATTTTTTTTACCAAGGTTAATCACCTCGCCATAAAGTCTTTATAAGCATTAAATCATTTTTTCTCGGTAAACAATGGAAATTTAGGTTCCATTGCTCGTTCCGAGCAATGGCACCTAAATTTGCGTTGTTTACAAAGTGGTCAAAATGGCCCCTAAACCAGGGTTTTCAAAATAGGTTTTTAGTTACAACCGTTTCAAGCCAAGCCCACTTTATGGAGAGAATTAACCCTTTCCCTCATATAAACGCTTTCGGACGCCTCTGCAGCAGACGGCTTTCTGAAAACATAGTGCCAAAAGAAGAAATTGCACAAAACGTGCAATTTCTCCTTTTGCCACAATGTTTTCCACTTTTAGTCATAGGTTATCCATTCAATTATGGAGATTTTCCATTTTTGACAAAATATGTTCATAGGCGTCTGCTGCAGAATTGTCGTATGAGGGAAAGAATTAAGACCCAAAATCGGTAGAAGCAGCTTAATCAAATGAACAACCACACTGTTAATTTATAAGATCTTCATTTAGAAGAACGACAATTTTGATGTTGACAGAAAATAAAATCGGAATTTCTTTATTCTTTGATCAGAGACGTGTAACATGCTATTTGTTAAGACTCTTACCTAGAGAAAACATTATACCAAAATGAGGAAAAAATAATCTGGACAAATTTAAGTAAAAATTTTATATAAAGTAGAAAACAACAGCGAAAAAGCAAAAGTTGCCGAAACGTTTTTAAAATGTGAAATTTATCAGATTAATGGTTACTTTTATACTTTTGAAAAATGTAACCATGGTGATGCAAACAACATCTAGTCTACACTATTTGTATTTGAGCATATCTTATAACAGAAAGCATAATGTATATATACAAATCTTATACTAAATTTGCTTGCTGCTTTTCACTTAAGTGAACATCTTGGCCATTTGAATTTTAACCAAAATCCTTTGTCAACTCTAAAATATAGTGGTTGAAGGCAATGATGTTACATCAAATATCTGTAACCAAAACCGTTTGTATGGTTTTTACACCACTTTCAATTTTGTTTCAGTTGTATCACATTGTTTCCTAGGTAAGTAACCAGTACTTCTGACCCATTTATCCTAACACCAGCCAGTCAGATATAATTCTAACCCCATAATCCTGAGCACCTAGGAGGGCAGCCATTATTACCATAATGAAGGTATTTGGTACGACATGGCCAGGGATCGAACCCCTCACCTCTTTAAGTAAAGCAATGAAAATGCAAAAACAGCAAGTCAAATATCCTTAAAAATATACAAAAGCTAACTAAACTGTACAGCATTTTTATGTGTGCATTGCCTATTTCAAATGATCTACTTACTTAATTAACCCTTTCCCTCATATAAACGCTTTCTGACGCCTCTGCAGCAGAAGGCGTTTTGAAAACATAGTGACAAAAGAAGAAATTGCACAAAACGTGCAATTTCTCCTTTTGCCACAATGTTTTCCACTTTTTGTCATAGGTTATCCATTCAATTATAGAGATTTTCTACTTTTTTACAAAATATGTTCAAGTCGTCTGCAGACGACTTTGAAAACATATAGGCAATAATATGAAAAATCTCTATAAATGACAGTAAAATATTTCGATAGAGTTGAAAAGATTGTCTAGGTTGGCGCCAAGGAAAATAATGTACTAAAAAGCTGTCTGCTGAAGATGCGTCAAAAAGTGTCTGCAGTTGGGAAAGGATTTATAACAAGTGCAATAGTTTTTTGGAGGCGCTACTATGTACATAAACATGTGTTGCATACAAAATTTGATGTGTTGTAAAATATAATTGTCTTTACTATAATGCAGGAACTGTCAGCTACATGTTCTTATTTACATACAGCAAAATTATTGCTAATATGCACTATGTTTCTATATTCTATAATTGCATATGGGCTATCAATTTCTTTTCTCTTTAAATTCAGCAATTAAACATGATTAAATGGATTAATGTTTTGATGTTAAGTGTAATGTAACACTGTCATCATACTGTTAAATTCACTGAAACAAAGCAAATCTCTGTTAATAAATTAGAAGCAAAAATTCATTTTATATGAAAAGAAATGACCACCGAGAGATTCTTACCACTTTTACCTATCGTGCAATTTTTCAAAATTTTAATATTAATTGTAATTACAACTACCAGTATTATGCAAAATGTATATGATAAAAAGTACAGAACTTAATTGTTTAACCCTTTCCCACATAGAACAAATCTGCACCCGACGTCTTTAAAAGCTTAAAATATTGAACATCTCTATAAATCAAAGAATTATTTAGGAATTGAGTTGAAAACATAATGTTACAAAATGAGAAATTGCTCAACATGAGCCACTTTTTCCTTTTGCCACAACATATTCAAAAACAGTCTGCTGCAGACGTGTCAAATTGCATCTACTCATGGAAAAGGGTTAAGAGAAATGATTGTTTTGCAACAATAAAGAAAATGGGTCAGACATAGCTTTTGCCGTCTTTGTCTCGACTTTAAAAATGATATGATGAAAACACTAATGATAACCTAAGCTGGACAATAATTATGATTCATATTATGTAAGAATGGTGTTTGTTCATCAAAGAAAATGGCTATTAATGAATGTTAAATGGTTTACTAAACATGAACGCAAAAAGAGCAACAAATTTTAAACACATACATTATATAACTATTTCTCAAAATTCTTTTTTTGTTCCAATCTTGAGAGAGTTATCATGTGTTTTTTTTCATTTCCAATAAAATAAAAGTCACAAATTGTTTGTAACAAGAAGTTTCAATTTTATCAAATAAACACAACGTGAACGAACGTATATTCATCCATTCTGTAATTAAAATTTGTTGCTCAAAACATCAATTTCCCTTTGAATGCCATTGTAAGGTGATACATGTATACTGTAAATGATAAGGTTTGTAATTAAGTAGAACGTAATGCATTAGAGAATGTATTGCATTAGAGAACATACTGCATTAGAGAACGAACAGAATTTAATGTTCATTTAGATATTGTGTGCCCTATCTTAAAATGCATGAAAGGTTTCAAGTTTCTTTCTTCATCAACATAACAAGAAAATAAATGATTCCAATACAATTCTAATGTTGTATGTAAAAGACATTCAAAGAGGTATCAATGTTATTATTCAGTCAATATCTAATTCAACCAGGGAGCTACACACTATTAAGTGTAGCTCCCTGGTTGTTCCTGTAGAATATATACACGTTTTATAGTAGTAAGAATTAATTTCAAAATGTATTGGCTCTAAACCAATGTAAAGAAAGCAAACTGATGTCAGAAGCCTCTGTCATCACCAAGACCTCTTGCAATATGGTTGTAACTTCAGCAAAATGTAGTTACATCCGTTTTACATGAAGCCAATGATATTACAGAGCTCTAGATAAGGTGAGTTTTTATGTTCTAAAATCCTTATTTTACCCTTAAACCCTATGATGTGGGTACTCAAAAGAATCGTCTCAATGAGACGATTCTTTTGAGTATCCACATCATCTAATTTGGTTGGATAATAAGAGAGATATTGTGGGGAAAAGAGCTGTATACTCCTCCTTATCTGGACCTCTGGATTTTACACGCCCTTTTCTCTATTACCACATGTGTATATATAGTACAGAGTCTAACCTACGCCGCCGCTGCTGCAATTTAACTACTATTAAGTACGCTTGCATTGGTGCGCCGCTAAGCTAAATTATTGTTTTGGTGAGAATATTATTGAACAAAAGCTAAGCTCTGGGACTTCCAAAACCGTTTCTATCGTCAACGTTGACCTTACCCTTGACCTCGACGTCTTCCTCTATTGGTTTGGTCTCATCCTCGCTATCCTCATCTCTCGCTTTGAAAATGATATGACATGGTATGATGGATTCATTCACATTGGTGAATATAAGAAATTTTTAAACATGTGTAGATCTAGTATAGTTCTAGAACAGTAGTTGTGAAAGAAAAGCTTATAGATTTATCACACACACTGGGTTTTGTCCATGTTGGTAAAAAAAACAAAAAAACTACATCATTATGCGCAATATCTCCTTTTGCCACAAAGTTTTCATCAGTCATCTACTGCTGCCAGTTCACCTACACACATATTTTTAAAACCAGTACTCCACACAACTGGCTGCTTTTCCACATAGGCTATTATTAGCCCATTGGTAGAAGACAAATGACACTTGTGCCGTTAGAAAGATTGTTGGCCGAGCTGGGGTTTAAACTAACAACCCCTTGATTGACCCGCACATGGTTAATATTAAAGAAAGATTTTCTTGGATCCTACATGCAAGCTTTGCTAGCCTTTGTGAGTCTGCCTGTAAACTAATTCTACATAATATTTTTAGTTTTAGTTAGATCTATATGAATTATTTGCCATATTAGATGGTTTATGTGAAAAATAAAATACCTATCTTTTTAATGTTAGTCGTTACTCATAAGATGGCAAAATTATAATGATTTCAATCTGTTAAAAAGCATATAAATAAGTATTGACAATTTCTATTCATTATGTTTTATACATGTTACTTCGAAATTAGTACATCTATTAGAAAAAGAGCTGTTGTAATTCAAATCTCAAACATTTTGCCAACCCCACCCATCAACAGTATGGGAGATGAGGCCTATGACAGGGCACCAACACATAGGCTCTCCAGGAAAACAGCCACAATGAGATAAAACTAAATGTTTTATTTACGATAATAATGTAATTATTTTCATTAATTAACCAGCACTTACTATATTTCAAGTTTAATGCATCAATAGTACCCTACAACAATAGTTTAATTAAACAAATATCTATGACTAACAAATTAAATTCAACACAAAAAATATCGCAATGTACTTGATAGAAAACAGAAAAAAAGCTGAACAAAAAACCTTAACCGGAAGACCACGCCGCCGCAGACGATGACGCCAGGGTCATGACAATAGCTCTCTTTTTTTCAAAAGTCGAGCTAAAAATCTAAAATTAAACTCTTTCCAACTTTACAACAAATCTGCAGCAAACAATTTTGAATAAATATTGGCAAAAGTAATACAAAAGTATAATTATTGAATAGAGAAAATTTCAATATCATCTGCTTCAGATTTGTAGTATGGGAGAGTTTGATTGTTTGGTGTTTTACGCTGCGTTCAACAATTCGGTCAGTTGTAATGCTAATCCCATTACAACCATTTTTAATGGTATGAGAGAGAAATTAAATCTAACCATGTCATCTGTGTAAACATCACACAAAAAACATCAGAGAAATAGTCCTTAAACAATTCAATCAAAGTAAAGGGGAGATTATAAGGGAAAGAAAAGTAAACATTTATAATATAATGACAACAACAACAGGAAGTTACGATAATGGGATACTTACGTGCTACTTTAAGTCTACCACTACAGGAAGTTTGTCCAGCGGGATTGTGGGCCTTCACGGAGAACAGTCCGGCGTCGACTGGTTTCAAAGTCTTCAAGGTCAATGTATGAATCTTGTCAGTAACTTCGATGACAATGTCTTCAGTTTCTTTGAGTTCTACATTACCCTTTGACCTGTAAATAAGGTATCAGAGATTCAACTCTATGGTTACTGTCTTCACCTTTTCCCTCTTGCAGATGCATATGAAGCAGACCACTTTTGAAATCATTATCGCAAAAGGAGAAATTGCTTGTAATGAAACATGTGAAATATTGTTGGCCGAGCTGGGGATTAAACTATAACAACCCCTTGATTGAGCTAGCTACACATGGTTCATGGTTAATATTAAACAAAGATTTTCTTGATCCAACAATGATTTCGACTCTTTTTAATATATATAATCCATATTCTTGTCCAGATGTTTGCAAAAACTTTTGCTGCAGATTTGTCGTATGTGGGAAAGGTTTAATATCACCTAGCCAATTAGAATATTAACTGTTTACTTAATTACTATAACAATTCAAAAGTCTTTTTGCCATAAATACCTCTGAGCGAAGTAATAACTGGAAAATTGGAAATAACATTTTGATATAGCGTTAAAAAATATAAGGTCAAAAGGAGAAACTGCTCAAAATAAGCCATTTAGTCTTTTACCACGATATTTGTTCTGCTGCATAAGGCATTATAAGTTGACTGTTACAGGGGCAAATGTGTAACTGTAATAATCCATAAGCATGTTTAATCTCATTTCACTACCAAATATGTTATGCCTAGTTGCTTCCATGTTAAAAGAAATCGGGGTCAACACTGTCGGAAGAGGTATAATAAATCACATTTCATTTTTGATCTTTTTTTTTTCAAGATAGCCATTTCATTAGAATCATTTGACATTTCAATTTTAACATTTTCTCCATTTCCCACCAATTTTTTGCCATACTGATCATCTGTATTAACCCTTTCCCTCATACGACAATTCTGCAGCAGACGACTTTCAACGTATTTTGTCAGATGGATAACCTGTGACTAAGAGTGGAAAACATTGTGACAAAAGGAGAAATTGCACGTTCTGTGCAATTTCTTCTTTTGTCACTATGTTTTCAAAACGCCGTCTGCTTTAACCCTTTCCCTCATACGACAATTCTGCAGCAGACGACTTTCAACGTATTTTGTCAGATGGATAACCTGTGACTAAGAGTGGAAAACATTGTGACAAAAGGAGAAATTGCACGTTCTGTGCAATTTCTTCTTTTGTCACTATGTTTTCAAAACGCCGTCTGCTTTAACCCTTTCCCTCATACGGCAATTCTGCAGCAGACGACTTTCAACGTATTTTGTCAAAATTTAGAAAATCTCCATAATTGAATGGACAACCTCTGACAAAAAGTGGAAAACATTGTGGCAAAAGGAGAAATTGCACGTTTTGTGCAATTTCTTCTTTTGTCACTATGTTTTTAAAAAGCCGTCTGCTGCAAAGGCGTCAGAAAGCGTCTATATGAGGGAAAGGGTTAATGAAAGGCTTGACTCACCATGTACAATGTGGTTTGGGTTTGCCTGAAACCTCGACCTCAAACTTAATGGTGGCTTTCTCTATGGCATCTACATTCTCCATCTTGCGTACAAACTTCGGGGATTCTTTCTTCTCTGTGAATTAAAAATAATGAAAATGGTTGAACATAGGAGCCTGTCTATGGAAAAGAGACAAATAGGCTTTTGTGATCACTGTAGATCCAGATCAGCTTGTGCATCTGCAGTTTTAGTCTAGAAAAAGTGGTAAAAATGGTTTTCCCATGGTGTTCAGGATTATGGGGTAAGCATTATGACTGACTCTCTGGTGAAAGGATAAATGTACCAGTAGTAATGTTAATTTACACAGGAAACACTGCGATATAACTGAAAATTGTCGAAAGCAGCATAAAAACACAAAAACAACGAAAAGGTACACTGAACACACGGCTGGTTCTTTTATGTTACATAACTTTTTATCAAGATTGATTGTTAGGTGTTTTAGGCTGCATAAACCATTATTCAGTAATATCACAGCGTTTTCTGGGTAAGTTAGCAAGTACTACTGGTCAATTTATCTTGACACCAGCAAGTCAGTAATAATGCTAACCCCACAACCCTGAGCGCTAAGGAGAGCAGCCATTACTACCATTGTTAAAGTCTTTGGTATGACCTGGCCAGGATTGAACCCACAGCCTACCCCACCAGAGTGGCCGCTCTACCGCAGCAACACCGACGCTGTATCTTTATCAAGGTGAACATTTATACAATGTAATCTTAATCTCTTCATGCCTGAAGATGAAACGGCTTGAATAAGCTCTACTTCATTAGTTGATCACTTCCCAGTAATAAATCTATCGCTCACCTTTAACCCTTTCCCTCATACGACCATTCTGCAGCAGAAAACTTTGAACATATTTTGTCAAGAAATAGAAAATCTCTTTAATTGAATGCATAACCTATGACTAAAAGTGGAAAACATTGTGGCAAAAAAGAGAAATTGCTCGTTTGGTCACTATGTTTTCCAAAAGTCGTCTGCTGCAGAGGCGTCAGAAAGTGTCTATATGAGGGAAAGGGTTAACAGTGAGGTTGGCTAAACCAGACTTGTTGATGGCTTCAGTACTGATGCCACAGGCTTTATTAACCCTTTAACTCTTTAACGACAATTCTGCAGCAGACGACTTTAAACATATTTTGTCAAAACATAGAAAATCTCCATAATTGAATGGATAACCTATAACAAAAAGTGGCAAACATTGTGGCAAAAGGAGAAATTGCTCATTTTGAGCAATTTCTTCTTTTGTCACTATGTTTTCAAAAAGCCGTCTGCTGCAGAGGCGTCAGAAAGCATCTATATGAGGGAAAGGTTAAATCAGGTCTAACAGCCAAAGGGTAAACGTTGCAAAATTTTGCCTAAATTGCTCATCATGAGCAATTTCTCCTTTTGCCACAGTGTTTACAAATCGTCTGCTGTAGTTGACCAAAAACATCCTTATAATGGAAAGGTTTAATAAATTGCGTGCTTACCTTCAACAGTGAGGTTGGCTACACTGGTCACTTCACCAGCCTTGTTGGTGGCTGTGGCCTTGACCTTGCCTGCATTCTCCACCTCCGTGTTGTCAATGCTGAGACTGTGTGTAACGTCACCCATCATGCCTTTACGCTGTTCTGTATGGAATTTAAGGCCTGGTTCTATTGGCTGGTCATTGATGGACCTATTAAAAACAAACACAACATGTATGGTCAGTTACCAAGGTGTTAACAAATAATTTAAGAACTATCAAAATGATTTGGGAAATTCAGTTGTATTCAGATATCCTCTTGATTGCAATGCTTGTTTTAAAAATAACTAAAGTAGCTTGCAATTGAAATACATGTAAAATAATAAACCTGCCTGCATATTATATATTTTGTGTCTTAGCCATGTTTGCAAATAAACACTATTTTGTTAAGAACCACTTTTTCAATTAACTTTTTTCCAATTTGCAGAT
This sequence comes from Serripes groenlandicus, assembly GCA_031761405.1. Taxonomy (NCBI): domain Eukaryota; kingdom Metazoa; phylum Mollusca; class Bivalvia; order Cardiida; family Cardiidae; genus Serripes; species Serripes groenlandicus. The sequence goes on from JASEVX010000012.1 coordinate 14,384,071, forward strand.
GACTTTCGAAATAATTATTTCAAAAGCAGAAAAAGCTCAAAATGAGGAATTTCTCCTTTTTTCAAAAATTATTTCAACTCAATCAAATGATTAAAATCTCAATTTTAGATATTTTCAAAAAAATTGTCTAAATATTTTCAAAGTTGTCTGCTGCAGATTTGTTGTAAGTGGGAAAGCATTAAATCACATAAGCTGTATCTTAAACAAATAAAACATGTAATCTAAAGATCAGCGACTGAATGTCTTACCATGTAATGTCTGGTTTGGGAATGCCTTTAACCGCACATTCAAATTTGACTGGGCGACCTTCACGGCAATCTCTATCTGTCAACTTCCTTGTGAATTCTGGGGCTTCCATTTTACCTACAGACAAACAATTTACATTATCATACAACTTAATAAACACTACAATTTATTAAATTATATCATGCAAAAATTAAAATATGTCCATGACTTATGTGTGCTTGACAAAACCAGTTTTCAGAAAAAAACCATTTTTTTCAATATTTTATGGTTTGTTTTGCATGGTGTTTTTTACTCACCTTCAAATTTTTTTAAGTTATATCACAGTGTTTCTTGGGTCATTTATACTTTTTCAGTCACCTTGACAACAGAGAGTCAGTTGTAATGCTAACCCAATTATCCTAAGCGATAAGCAGGGGAAACCATTTCTTCCATTTTGAAAGTCTTTGGTATGACCCAGTAGGGTATCAAACCTGTGACCTCATGCACCCATTTTTTTTCAATATTACTTCAAAAATATTACTTCTATTGTAGACAAAATATAATGCTCTGAAACAGGTACAAAATTAATTCAATACCTTCCACGGTGACCTTGGCAGCAGTTTCGGCCTCACCGGCAGAGTTTTCGGCGACACATTTATACTCTCCGTCCATTTCCATGGACATTTTGTTGATGGTCAGGGTCGCAGTGTTCTCCTCGTAAGTCTGTTTTACATTGGGCGTGGGTATAAGTTCCTTGCCTTCCCTTAACCATGCAACATCTGGCCTGGGGAGACCAACCACCTTGCAGGTCAAGGTCATTGGTTTATCCTCCATAGCAGTCTAAAAATAGAAATATATCATTTTGAAGCTTGTATAACTACAGTCAAACTTGTCATAGCCAACCAGTCAATGGGGAATCAAAATGTGGCTGTTGAACTCAAGTGGCTGCAGAATACAAGTCAAATAAAGAAGAAAATATTGTTTTGGTTGCTAAATACAGATTAGCTGCTTAACAGAGGTGACCGCTTACACAAGTTTGACTGTAGTATAGGTTGCTTTTATACAATCATTTTTTTGTTCTCTGTGATTCTACATGTCATGAAGATATATTCATTTCTTTTCATAGTGTGGATGTGCACAAGGATTATTTTCCAAGTTTGTTAAAAAACAATGTTTCAGTTATAACATGGCATTTCCTAGGTAAGTTGCCAGTACTTCTGGTCAATTTTTCCTGACACCAGCAAGTCAGTCATAAAGCCAACACCACAACCCTGAGCTCCAAGCAGCGTAAGCCATTTTACTACCATTTTTAAATCTTTAGTTTGACACAGTTGAGGATCAAACCTGCAACCCGCAATACCTCAGGCGGATACTCTACCACTACACCACTGAGGCAGTCTATTTCCATGGTAAAACTACTTACAGTTGCCTCAAAGATTTCCGTAAAATCTGGTGGCTGTGACAATTCCTGTGATCGGATGACAAGTGGAGATTCTGTGACTCTCTCATCACGGACAACTGTAAATAAAAAACAACAATTTACTATAAGATTTTGTAGTATATGGGCAAAGGGTCTACAATGTTGGTGAACATACTATGTCTATGAATAATTTCTGCAAAACCAAATCCATACACAAAATGCAGACTTTCAGCATTTGACAAACATTATTGAATTTTGTCAAAGTATGCTATAGACTTAAATTAAAGGAACCAGTGTATGAAAAATTCCAGTAGCTGACTTAATTAAAACATTTAACACTGGTAGTATTCTGAATGAACTTTTTGACTTTTTTATTTTTTGTTGATAAAAGAATTTTTAACCTTTTTAACACTTTATATCATTAAAACTCTTTAATTATCAAATTTTTGACCACTTCGTCCTCATCAAGATTCACAATTTGATCTCTTCAACACCAAAATGCACTGAACTTAAATTTACGTTGTTTGTTTAAATCTTGATAAAGACCAAGCGGTCAATTATTTGATAATTAAAGAGTTTTTATAATATAAAGTGTTTTAATGACTTTCTTCCATTTGGGATACCTAATACATGTATACAAATATTTCATTTTTATATACAATTTTTTCAGATGTAACATTTTGTTCCTGAAAAGTGTACAAAGCTAACGAATAAAAAAATATCAAAGGAGGGAAAGCATCATTCATATTAAAGTAGCAAATACACTGAAGATAAGCATTTGATCTCCAAACATTACAGAAATTTACTCAGAAGTTAATTTCACCATTTTCTGTTAGATATCAATCTTTTCCCTCTTACCGGCACAACAAATCTGCAGCAGATGTAATTATCAATACATTTCTATAAATGATATAGTATTATTGAGTAGAGTTGAAAACAGTGTGGCAAAATGAGAAATTTCTCATGATGAGCAATTTCTCCTTTTGCCACAATGTTTTCAAAAGCCAATCTGCTGCAGATGCATCAAAATGTGTCTGCAAGTGGGAAAGTGTTAAATAATGTTTACTTTAAATATTGCTGTTATAGAAACAATCAAGGTTATTTTTTATCACTTGTATAATAATATATAAACAATACCACGTACAACAAAAAGTATTTTATAACAATATTCAACATCTATTTAGGATTATAGAATGAAATGTATTTTCACAATATAGCCCTTTCCCACCTGCAGAAGCATTTTGACACAATAGCAGCAGACTGCTTTTGAAAACATTGTGGCCAAAGATGAAATTGCTCATAATGAGCAATTTCTCCTTTGGCCACAATGTTTTCAACTTTATTAACATTGAATTAAGCCATCTTTTATGGAGAGTTTTCAGGTTTCTGTCACTATGTTTTCAAAGTCGTCTGCTTCAGATTCATTGTATGTGGGAAAGGGATAGTATGCTTAATATCAACCTTTCTGACTTGCATTCACATTATAATGCATCTGCAAAAGGAGAGAATTTTTAGATTTGGTTGGTTTTCTAAACAAATGGCCCAAGTGATGTTCTAAAATCTAAAATTTATAGAGTGCAATTTTTATTGTTCCCAGTAGAATGGTGTATAAAAAAGCTCCTAGTGCCAAGGAAGGTGCTGCCCATTCATTATTCCTTATACTTTTAAGGGACTTCTTTCAATCTTTCTATTTTCTGTTTCCCACATACAACAAATCTTCAGCAAACAACTTTAAAAACAGTCATAAATATTAAAAATCTCCATATATCAAAGTATAATAATTGAACAGTTTTTATCTTTATCTTTATTGTATTTCAGTTATTGAAATACAAAAAATTAAGTATTTCTTATGAAAATACATGTATATTAAACAGGTCTATGTCTTCTTTTATTAGATTTAAATTCGAAAAAAAATAATAATATTTTCCTAAACCCATGCAATTGAGACTGTACTAGTATGCTAGAGACATTATATATCAATATTTAGACAAGTGTGAAAATCATGCACATTCTGAGTCCTTCATTGTTTTGGGATTTTTCATTCTTTTTCTGAGACCGAGCTTAGGCTACGGTTCTGCTAGAGCTGCTAAGATAATCTTCTCTAAGCCTTTCCCTCATATGACAATTCTGCAGCAGACGACTTTGAATGGATAACCTATGACTAAAAGGGGAAAACATTGTGGCAAAAGGAGAAATTGCTTGTTTTGAGCAATTTCTTCTTTTGTCACTGTGTTTTCAAAAAGCTGTCTGCTGCAGAGGTGTCAGAAAGCGTCTATATGAGGGAAAGGGTTAAACCAATTCCCATACACAATAAATCTGCAGTAGACAACTTTGAAAACATCTCCTTTTGCCACTATGTTTTCAAAGTTATTCTGTCCAAGAGGCGTCAGAAAGCGTCTTTAAGTGGGAAAGGATAAAATATTACCATAACAATTAAAGGTTTATAACTTCATTATTAGAATACAATAACTTTAATATTCATGCACTATTTTTTATCTGTGACTTTTTGGGGTTCCTAGATAATAAAACTTCCAAGTTCTGGAAGCAGTCTGTTAATAATATCCCTTGATTGGTCATTTCTGATATAAGCCTCAATTCTGACCAATCAGATACTTGAAATTTCAGACTGGTTTCAGAAAAAAGCTAAAATTATTGAACCTTAGTAGTTTTAGATATTTTGATATCTGCAATTGATATCTGAGCCCAGTACAGCATATTCATATCAATACCGACCAGTGAATACCGAGATCAGTCTGCACATTAGCAGAATCAGATAAGATCTTCCATGATAAAGACATGGTGGAGTGCCCTCGGGCAAGGCACATTTCCTAGCAAAGAACATTGTGCTGGTTTGTTTACCCTGGGATCATGAATAAGTGAATTGTCCGCCAGAGGTCCAGATAAGGAGGGGTAAACAGCTGTTTTCTCCACAATATCTCTTTTATTATCCAAGCAAATCCTATGTAGTGGGTACTCAAAAGAATCGTCTCACCTAATCTAGAGCTCTGTGCACATGTCCCCATGATATAACTGAAATCATGTTGAAAATGGCGTAAAACGCCAATAAAACCAAAACAAACCATGATAAAAGATTTCAGCCATCATGCTGGAGAATCAGGCCACCGACAATACAAAGACAGCCAAAGAGTTACATGCCTTAAAATTTAATAAAGTCTTGTATGATTTCCTATCCTCAAATGCTTTTCTATCAACCTTCACCTAGTTTCTGTTTATTTTCCATTTAACAATGTACAAACATGTATACATACATAATGATTCTGAGGTCATACTTCAAGCAAAGTTTCTCTATTAAATGTATTATTTAAAAATAAATTCAAGCTCTTTTTGTTTCCTTGCAGAAATAATATCAACACAGATGTAATGTGCAAAGGAATTTTGATTAGAAAGCAGTAAAATTTGGTCAAAACATCAAACTTGTTATTTGATGCAGAAGCATCATTGAATGTTCCTTATAATTTGTTTCTTTCTTTAGAGATGAGTGAGGAAAGGAGTATATATTAACCCTTTCCCTCATACAACAATTCTGAAGCAGACGACTTTGGACATAATTTGTCAAAGAATGGAATATCTCTTTATCACATAAATACCCTTATTTTCAAGTTGAGAACAAATCACGGAACAACGTTAGCATACACGTGTGATAACAAAAACACGTCATACATGCGACTACTGATGATGTCATTTTGACCTTTATCTTTATTATGTTTATTGTCAAGTTGTTAAATTTTACACATTGAAAAATGCAATAATACGTTATTTTGAATAAATAACGAGTCTTAATTGTTTAAAACATTCTTGTTTTTTTTTCTTCTTATTGAAAAATGATGACGACTACTTTTTTATGCCGTGAATCACAAGTTCTTATGAAGAATATGTTATTCGGTCTTTGTTTTGATGTTGTCAATATTTTTCATTAAAACACACTGTTTAGGTGATAAAAAGAATCCATCACTCGTTTTTCTTTGGAGAAGATTTCTTAAATTCGTCTTGAAAAAGAGAGTTATTAACCTCGCCAAGAGGCTCGGTTAATAACCGTCTTTTTCTAGACTCATTTAAGAAATCTTGATCTCCAAAGAAAACTCATGATGGATCCTATATATAATTGAATGGATAACCTAAGAAAGGGTTAATAATAAATTCTTGCCTGAATGTGCATAAGGGCTATTTTAGAATCCATGTAAAACCTACTCAGCTTGTTCAATATGACCTCAGAATGTGTTACATACAAATATTACGACACCACAATACATAGATGTGAAATGTGTTAATGGCTTACTGATATACTTACTGTCTTCAGGTTCAACAACTACTGAATATTCATTTACCCCTATGAAGGATGAGAAATGGGTGAGTGTAACAGTACACAGAACAATCAACTACAGTAAACTACAGCCCAACCTGTGTTTAAAGACCACCCATGGGAAGAGAACAATCTGGTCTGTGTTCACAGGTGGTCCTAAATTATAGGGTCAACCTGTGTTTAAAGATCACACATGGGAAGAGAACAGTCTGGTCTTTGTTCACAGGTGGTCTTTAATTATAGGGTCAACCTTTGTTTAAAGACCACCCATGGGAAGAGAACAATCTGGTCTGTGTTCACAGGTGGTCTTTAATTACAGGATCAACCTGTGTTTAAAGACCACCCATGGGAAGACAATAATCTGGTCTGTGTTCACAGGTGGTCTTTAATTAATTACAGGGTCATTTATACAGAAAATGAGAATTTGGAAAACTAAAAGTATGGTCGCTATAGACAGGGTATTGCTATTCCAAGGTGGTCTTTAACACAGGTTTGACTGTATATAATTCAGTTACAAAAAAAGTGAAGTACAGTTTAACCGTTTCCCACATACAAAAAATCTGTAGCAGACGACTTTGCAAATATGGTGACAAAAACCTGAAAAATCTCCATAAAAGATAGGTTAATTGTTAAATAAAGTTGAAAACATTGTGTCGAAAGGAGAAATTGCTTTGGTCACAAAGTTTTCAAAAGTCTTCTGCTGCTATTGCGTCAAAATGCGTCTGCAAGTGGGAAAGGGTGCTCTGATGATACTGTATTATAACCTTATTTCACTCTTTGAATAGTGCAAACATATAACAGACAAAACATGTGAGAATACATAATGTACTCCTAAAAAAGATGAAAACTGGGTGAAATTATTAAATAGAGCAATCAAGCATATACCCCGGTTACCCATTCCTACATACAGAAAATCTGCAGCAGACAAATGAAAAATCTCTTCAAATGTAAGAAGTTTCATTGAATAGAGTTGAAAACATTATGAGCAAATTCTACTTTGGCTACAATATTTACAAATTTTTAAATTTTAATGTTGTCTGCTGCAGATGCGTCTGCATGTTGGAAAAGGATAATCTAGTTACAGTTCATTTCTCTAAACTGGATTATGACCTTTTTTACTGTTTGAATAGTGCTCATATAATGATTCACAATAATTGCAATTCACATTTTGTATGATTAAATAGTTCTATATCTTATTTTAAACTGTTTTTCAGTTATAATAGTCCAGGCCTCTGGAGAGCTAACATGGCAATACTGCAACTTGTAACCCTTGGCTGCAGACATAAGTTGATGCATCTGCAGCAGACGACTTTTGAAAGCATTGTGCCACAATGTTTTCAACTCCATACAAGAGATAATTTACATAGACGTTTTCAAATCAGTCTCCGGCAAATTTTGTGGTATGTGGGAAAGGGTTAAAGTTGTTTGCTTGCCATTTAATTGAAATTTATATTTCATTGTGCATATATAATTTCTATGAATGAAAGACAGAGAGGGAAAACTATTTAAATGTTACTGAGTGTTGAAAAGAACATATGTATGAGAGTATGATTTATAAATGAAGTAAATGTACAGTAAACTACACTTAATTGAAGACCTGACAAATACTGCATATATTACTCAACCCTAGATTTGAGACCTCAAAGTCAGGGGAGCGTCTTATTGTCAAGAGCGTCTGACAGTCGAGCTTTTACGGTACCTTTAAAGCTCTAATGCAATAATAAGCAATTTCCCCTTATTCTTTTAATAAAAAATTGTCATTAAAGTATGCTTCAATTTAAGTGTAATTCACTGTAACTAAAATGATATAAATGTACATAATTAATTAAGTGTGTATTTATAATGATATTTCAACAATAAATTGCAAGCAAGTAAGGTGATATAAAGAATATGATAAAACTGTATACATGTAGGTCTAATAATCACAAATGATACTCTTAATGTTGATATTGTCATTACATTATCATTGAAGGATTAGGCCTCAAGCTACACTTAAATTGAACCTTAGTTTTCTGAAACCACATGAATAAGTAAATCAAATAAAAACAGCTGAACTAAAAAAATTGAAATGCATTTAAACCTTTTCTTCAAGATACAACTTTAATAAATTTTCAGTGTTTTAATTACAACAATTACACTTCAATATTTTGATCTGCTAATAAACTATATGTAAGCACACAACTAATGATCAAAAACTACGCTATTTGTCAAATTTCAACACTTTTTAGTTTTAAAGTTTTGACAGAAAAAAAGTGATTACTCAAGATGTAAAACAAAACTAGGATGTGAGAGGTTTATAGACAATCTACAAGCTACAAATAGAGCTAGAAAATAGGGGAGAATATGACTCAACATTAACTAGGCATCTTTTTCAAATGATTCCCCCCAAAAGAAGTTAGTATATTGCTAAATATATACCATTGCCATGGAAACAAGTCTTCACCCTAGAGCTCTTGATTGATAACTACTTTAAAAACAAACAGACAACCACCAAAAAGCCAGAAGCTTACCTTTGACCTCCAAAGGAATCTCGCAGGTTGCCTTGCCGACTTCATTTTCAGCAATGCATGTGTAAACGCCAGCATCATCCACTGTCGTGTCCTTGACCTCGAAACAGTATGTGTCCTCATAGCTCTCTATGTGGTAGAGGTCAGCATCTGTCAAGGTCACATCTTCTTTGGTCCAAGTCACTGGGGAATTAAAATTGGTTGATGGAGTTAAATTTAATTTTTTGATAACTTACTCATAAAGACATTTTGCCATTAGAAGTCATGTCACATCTTGGAATGAAACCATTCTATATGAATACTTTTTTGAGGGGAAATAAATAAAAATCTTTTACAAATGCTTTGGAATCTTTGTACCCATGAATCTTATTTGTACAAAATTGGATTTAACCCTTTATGGCATACAACAAATCCGCAGCAGAAAGCTTTGTAATTACAAAGGCAAGAATATGGGAAATCTCTATATATGAAAGTGTTAAGATTGCATAGATTTAAAAACATTGACACCAAAGGGGTTGTTTGCTGCAGATGCATCAGAGGGTGTGTTTATGTTGGAAAAGGTTTACAGGAAATATATTATTTAATATATTATTTGTTTCCAATGTGCTCTTTACGACACCATAATGGAATACACTTACCTGTTGGACTTGGTAGCCCTATCACCTTGACCAAGAACTGGGCTCTGTCGTGTTCTCTAGTTATGACCTCTGATGGAGATTTGATGATTTCTGGCGCATACTTCTCTTCTTTTTCTGTTTAAAGTAAGACATAATCCATCACATTTATGTGGATGTTAAGCCTTTCCCACATACAACAAATCTGCAGCAGACTGCTTTCAAAACATTTACATAAGAATTTAGAAAAACTCCACAAATCAAAGTGTAATTTTTGAAATAGTTAGAAACATTGTGTCAGATGAGGAAATTACTCATGATGAGCAATTTCTCCATTTGCCAAAATGTTTTCAAACGTTGTCTGCTGCAGATGCATTAAAATGCGTCTACTGGTGGGAAAAGGTTCACTTATCACTCAATTCTTTAGAATGTATTGGTTCTACATAATAAACAGCCTCACAGCGTCATTTAATTCAAATATTCCTAAGGTGCTACGGAAGTTTGAAATCCATAGCACTCTAATTACTATGGAGCCACCATAACATAGCAATAAACATTTACATATTGATGGTTTTATGCAAAACGGTTGTAACTACATCTTGAATAAGATGTAGTTACAACCGCTTTGCATGAAACCCTCAAATTATAATGACCTAATATGATATTTAGAGAAATATCTGCTTTGAAAAAAATCAGAGGTTCATTAATTGATTGTTTGGTGTTTAATGCCGCTTACAACAATCTTCTAGTTATATCACTGCGTTTCCTGGGTAAGTTACCAGTACCACCAAGATCTATTTATCCTGACACCTGTCAATCAGTCTTAATGCCAACCCTGCAACCCTCAGCCCCAATGAGAGCAGTCATTACTACCATGTACTACAGGCCGGGGATCAAAACCGCTACCTCCCACGCTCGAGGCAACACTCTACCATTACACCACTGAGGGGAAAACATCAGAGGTATAAAATCAAAACTTATTTTTTGGGGGGAAAGGATTAAAGGGAACATACCGTGAACGAAGAGTTCAGCTTTACAGGTCACAGACCCAACGTCATTTTTCGCCTCTGCCATGTATTTTCCGTCGTGTTCTGGAAGCACATCGATGATGAGCAATGAAGAATCGTCATCGCCATACTCGATGGTAAATCTGTTGTCCTTCTTCGTGATCTGTCGGTCCTCCTTGTACCAGAGGATTTCTGGTTGGGGATTACCCTTGGCCTTGCAGAAGAAGGAAGCTTTGTCGTTGACAGATGTTTCCACTGTCTGGATCTCAATGACAAACTTGGGGGCTTCAAGCTTCTGGACCTCTTCTTTTGGTTTTTCTGAAATGGATAAACAAAATTATATCTTATATAGGCCCTGCAATGTGTCATTGACAAACCCTTTCCAACATACAGATCCTTTCTGACGTCTCTGATGCAGAAAAATTATGAAAACATTTGTGGCAAAAAAAGAAAATGCTCATGATGAGCAAATTCTCCTTCTGTCACATCTTTTTTAACTCTTTTATTTTAGATTTTCAACATAATGTTGTTTATTCAGTGTTTATTATGACAAAATAAAGCCAGTGATAAAAAGCATATCAAGAAAACAGTATAGCAGCAGTTCTGATTTCTACACTGTTTTTAAAAAGGAAGATCTGTTCCAGGAAATGTTTCAAGTTAACCCTTTTCCACATATGGAGACTTTATGACATTTCTCTAGCAGGCGACTTTTAAAAACATTGTGTCAAAATGAGAAGCAGCTCAAAACAAGCCATTTCCCCTATTTGCCATGTTTTCAACTCTATAAAATAACTGTTCTTTCTTATAAAGGGATTTTCTCTGCTTTTGCATTGATGTTTTCAAAATGGTCTGCTGTAGATTCATTATATGTGGGAAAGGGTAAAGCGATATATTCAAATTTTCTCATGTTAAAGTTAATGCAGTCCACAGATTTTTGCTGTTATTATAATGTTAACACTCACCAATGACCTGGAGTTGAGCAGTGCACGTTGCTTTACCAAAACTATTCTCTGCCTCCACGATGTAGTCACCAGTATCATCGGGAACGATGTCCGTAATTTCAAGATGGTGGACGGTCTCCTCTTCTGCGATGAGGTATCTACCTTCCTGTTTGAGTTCCTGCCCATTGTAGAACCATTTGATGTCAGGCTTGGGTTCACCGATGACCTCACAGTTAAAGTCCACTTGGTCTCCTTCATCCAACTGTAATTTAACAACAATCAATAAAACATTCAAAATTCCTCTTAATTAAAAGCCTATTGGTGTGAAAATAAATTCTGCAATTAAATTAACCCTACCCAGATATAGACGCATTTTGACGCATCTACAGCAAATGGCTCTTGATATCGTTGTCACAAAATAATGAGCAGATTTACCTTTTGACATAATGTTTTCATCTTTATTCAATAATAATACTTAATAATATAAATAAAGATATTTTTTAAGTTGTCTGCTGCATTTTTGTTGTTGGTGGGATAGGCGCAAGCAGACTTCATGAACCTTTGATGACATATAAAATTTGTAACTATGAATTTCATATTTTTTCGTAACACCAGCATTTTCAATTTAAAGGAATTAAGGTTTGACAAAAGAAACAAATCTGTAATGATAAGCAGACTTACAGCTTGTGTTTTGATCTTGAGAACAAACTCAGGTTTCTTCCCTTCTGGTTTGATAACTGCTTTCTCCTCTTCTTTCTTTATTTCTTCTTTTTCTGTAATATCAAGAATATTCACTAGTACATTGAAATAGGAACAGTGAAAAGATTCATTTTCTTCAAACCTTTCCTAAATGCATACACATCTGCATGTGACGAAAATGTTTTAAATTTAATTCAATAATAATACATACATACATATATTGACAGTTTCCACAAAAGAAGTCACCAGTGTATCATCCAACGCAGTTTCTTTTACATGAAAATGTTTCCTGGGTAAGTTAACCCTTTCCCTCATATAGACGATTTCTGATGCCTCTGCAGCAGACGGCTTTTTGAAAACATAGTGACAAAAGAAGAAATTGCTCAAAACGAGCAATTTCTCCATTTTGCCACAATGTTTTCCACTTTTAGTCATAGGTCATCCATTCAATTATAATAGAGATTTTCTATTTTTTGACAAAATATGTTTAAAGTCGTCTGCTGCAGAATTGTTGTATGAGGGAATGGGGTAATTATATACTACTGGTCCATTTATCCTAACACCAACAGGTCAGTCGTGAAGCTCACCTCACAATTCTGAATGCCAAGACAGGGAAAGTCATTACTACCATTTTTAAAGTCTCTGGTATGACCTGGCAAGACCTGACACTCAGACCTCCAGCACCCAAGCAGGTTATTATTATTAACTCACCATGTTTATTTCTGTATTCCAGTTGAATGTCCTCGAGTTTTACATTACAATATATAGTGATAAAAGTTTTACTGAGGTTATCAGTATATACCAACATTGTAGTAGTTAATCATGCTTCATTAAGACCACTAGACCACATTCATCTAAGAGCTTTAATCCATGCCCAATGTTACAGGTAAAAGCACTGTTTTAAACTTTCAATTTCATAGAAACTTTCATTTATATAATTCAACTTTAGAAGATCTTTTTTTATCAAATATTTTCATTTGATAAATTTGATTCCCTTGAAATTAGTTTTGAATACATCATTTCCAAGTACATTTTTATCCTTGCATCTCAAACATTTTAATTTGCCAACAAAATACTGAACACATTGTCATTTCACATTTCTACTTTCTTTTTCTTTGCACTTGTTTCTTTATAGGAATTCTTATCATAATGCTCCGTAAGTCACACATACAATCACACGTAAACTCTGTTTACAATTATTATCCCGACCAATCATAATTTATCACTTTGTAACAATTCCATAATTTTTTTTATATTAATATCATAGGTTATTTACACACTTATTATCCAATTTTAAATACTATACAGCATCACCGAACAATCATAAGTGATCACTTTGTAACAATTCCGTACTATGTCCATTCCGTACTATGTCCGTGTAATCAAATGCATTTTGTTTATTTCTCTTATTCAATGTTATATTTCCTTATAGCTAGTAATTAATATTCTACAAGAATGTACGGATTAACCCTTTCCCATTTAACCGTTTCCCTCATATAGACACTTTCTGATGCCTCTGCAGCAGACAGCTTTTCGAAAACATAGTGACAAAAGAAGAAATTACTCAAAACAAGCAATTTCTCCTTTTGCCACAATGTTTTCCACTTTTTTTCATAGGTTATCAATTCAATTATAGAGATTTTTGATTTTTTTGACAAAATATGTTCAAAGTCATCTGCTGCAGAATTGTCGTATTAGGGATTAGGGTTAACCCTTTCCCATTTAAAATAAATATGCAGCAGACGACTTTGAAAACATCTGAGCAAAAAAATAAGGAAAATCTCTATTAATTTAAGTAAACTTCCCATTGAATAGAGTTTAAAACATTGTGGCTATAAAGGAGAAATTGCTCATATTGAGCAATTTCTCCTTTTGTCACAATGCTTTTAAAAGTCGCCTGCTGCAGATGCGTCATAATGCATCTGTATGTGGGAAAGGGTTAACAATGTCAATATAACATTACCCTTTCCCACATACAACAAATCTACAGCAGACGACATTGAAAACATCTAGGCAATAATATGGCTATCTGTAAAAATGAAAAAGTAATTATTGAATAGCATTGTAAACATTGTGACAAAAGAAGAAATTGCTCATTATGAGCAATTTCTCCTTTTGCCGCAATGTTTTCAAAAGCCGTCTGCTGCAGATGCTTCAAAATGCGGCTGCAATTGGGAAAGCATTAAATAACCCTACTTCACACTGATATCAAACTAAATATAATTTGAAAAGTTGACTTTTTAATCTGAGTAGACTTTTTATTTATCATTGAGGAGGTCATCTTTGGCAAGGATTGATTTATTTAGTTTTGAAGTTATTATTAGGCATGGAATTACATTTTATTAACTGTATCTAGATAGTTAAGTTGATCTCAGTCTGCACTTTTAGAAATTACATTCAGTCTTGGACTTTAGGGTAGACACATTTTGACACATTTGCTGCAGACAACTTTTGAAAATATTGTGACAAAAGGATAACATGCTCATATATGAGCAATTTCTCCATTTGCCACAGTTTTCGACTCTTTAAAACAATTATATTCACATTTATAAAATGTTCAATATTTTTAACTTAGATGTTTTCAAGGTAAGTGTCTACTGCAGATTTGTTGTATATGTGGGGAAGGGTTAATCCATTAATCTGTTTAGAAATGGATCAGTCTAAAGTCCCAAATGAAAAGCACAGATTTTAACCCTTTCCATCATATAGACGCTTTCTGACGCCTCTGTAGCAGACGGCTGTTTGAAAACATAGTGACAAAAGAAGAAATTGCTCAAAACGAGCAATTTCTCCTTTTGACACAATGTTTTCCACTTTTAGTCATAGGTTATCCATTCAAGTATGGAGATTTTCTATTTCTAACAGAATATGTTCAAAGTCGTCTGCTGCAGAATTGACATATGAGGGAAAGAGTTAATAAATAAATCATTAGCTGCTTTTTATCTTAACCCTTTTTCCTACATTTGAGATTATTGATGCCTCTGCAGAATGAATCTTTAGATAACATTAGTGTAAACTTATTCATTTTATTATTCAATTGCGAAACAAACTTTAAGTTTATATTAATCAAGCTCAATGTCTGCTTTCTGGAGACATAACCAGTACTGGCACTGTTTTCTTGGAACAATCCTAAATTGTTATTACATTGTGGAAATTGCAGCAGTTTTTCTTCAAGAGCAAGGTTCCCTTTGCTACCATGCAATGTTTCCATACTCTATCCAAAAGTTACTTGGATGTTTTCAAAGCAGTTAACTTGACCGCTTACTACATATAGAAGCCTTCTGATGCCTCTGCAGCAGACGTCGTTTGAAAACATTGCGCCAAAAGGAGAATGCTAAAAAACAAGCAAATTCTTCTTTTACCTCAATGTTTTCAACTCTTTTCAATGATTCTACATTCATTTATGGTGATTTTCACTAGATGTTTTCGAAGTCGTCTGCTGCAGGTTAATTGTATGTGGGAAAGGGTTAAAGCTTTCTCACATATGACAAATCTGCAGCAGATGACTTTAAAAACATAAAGATCTCCATAAATGAAAGTATCGTTAATGACTAGAGTTGAAAACATTGTGGCAAAAGGAGAAATTACTCATAATGAGCAATTTCTCCTCACGCCACAACGTTTTCAAAAGTCGTCTGCTGCAGATGCTTCCAATATGCATCCGCAAATGAGATACGGTTAATAATTAAGCTAATAAAACAGTAGAAATACAGATAACAATACAGGTAGCAATTTAATCCTTCTCCTTTGCACATTTGTGATAATACAAAAAGATTCTTTAAATTGATTTATTCCAACAAAATATTCCAAAATAGAAAACCAAAGAATATACTTCATAAGTGATCACAAATTATTTACTGACTGCATCATTTGAAAATATATTTGTAAACAACACAATTCCTAAGCACAAAGAATAACCAGTACTACTTTCTTTTGAATAGAGAGCAAATCAAAACAAAGGCCATGTTTAAAAATAGTCAAAGAAACTCTGAAAGAATTAATTGGAGCATTACATTTTACTTTTTGTTTGTTTGTTTACTGTTGGCTCCACCTTCTTTTAACCAGTATTTAACCATCTCCAATAAGCGGACACACTCTTAATTATGCCTCTTCATTTATGGAGTTTTCATATTTTTGTATAGATGTTTCCAAAGTCGTCTGGTGCAGATTTATTGCACGTTGGAAAAAGGTTGAACAGACATAATTATCGGAAGCTATTTTTTCATTTAAATCTTATATCAAAAGTAATCTCCATAACTTCTTGTTCAAGTATTTAACCATTTTAATTAGCTTGAACATGGTTTTTTTTTATCGCAACTCATCTTTCGTGTATACGAAATAAACGCAGTAATCCCTAGTGTATAAGGTTATGGACCAATTGGACATTTTGTTTTAACGAACAATCACTTTTATCTTTTTATACAAAGGTCAATTTTATTTTAACAAAAGTAATTTAATTATCACATAATTAGGGAGGCTTTCTGACACCTCTGCAGCAGACAGCTTTTGAATACGTTGTGTCAAAAGGAGAAATTGCTCAAAACAAGCATTTATAGCAATGCCCTATATTGTTTAACTAGACACTGTTAAAGTCGTCTGCTGCAGATTTGTTGTATGTGGGAAAGGGTAAAAGGACTTTCACTTTTATCTTCGGATAACAAAAGTCTTTTTTTTTAACAAAAGAAATCGACTTATTGTGTTAACCCTTTCCCCCATATAGACGCTTTCTGTATGTATGAGGAAAATTCTGCAGCAGACGGCTTTTTGAAAACATAGTGACAAAAGAAGAAATTGCTCAAAACGAGCAATTTCTCCTTTTGGCACAATGTTTTTCACTTTTGGTTATTGGATATCCATTCAATTATAGAGATTTTCCATTTTTTGACAAAATATGTTCAGAGTCATCTGCTGCAGAATTGTTGTATGAGGGATAGGGTTAAGCATTCATAAAGACAATGCATTTAAACTGATTCTGTTAAGCTACAGTGGGCATCTAAATAATGACGGAAAATAGAGGGAGGACTTAAATGTCTCGGGTCTGAAGAATGATAAGTTTAACCTTTAAGCTGATATGAACCACTTTTAATGCGTCTGCAATAGATAGATTATAAAAACACTGTGGAAAAAGGAGACATTGCATGACATTGAAAGTATACTTTCAGTTTTCTCAAATATTTTACTAATTTTATCAGATGATTTTTAAGCAGGCACATCTCTCATCTAAAAATATAATTATTAAGAAAACGGTTAAACTTTTCCCCAAAAGTACCAACTTTGAATCAAACTTAAGAAGAAAACATCATGAAAACAGTCAAGATCTATGAGAAAAATTCCCAATTTTGCACAGTGTTTCTATTCTGCCTTAAAATTAAATTTTTATTTATCCTTATTTGATTTGCATTCCCGCCGCTTTCAACAATGTTTCAGTCATATCACAGCATTTCCTGGGTAAGTAACATGTTCTACTGGGTCACTTATCCTCACACCAGCAAGTCCATCCCACAACCCTGAGTGCCAAGGAGGGCTTCCATTACTATCATTTTTGAAGTCTTTGGTATGACCCGACCAGGGATCAAACTTGTGACCTCCCACACCCGAGGTGGATGCTTTACCACTACACAACCGAGGCGGTCTTATATGAGAGGAGGGGGGGGGGGGGGGGGGGGGGGGGGGGGGGGTAAAACAAATGAAAAAACTCTTATGAACCTACCTTTGGGTTCTGGTTTCTTGGGTGCTAGAAATATAAAGTAGAATAAGAGATAAGTATAACCATTGAAACAGCAAAACATCCAACAATCAGAAACAGAGACAATTTATATTAACAGATTCTGCGCAATTTGAAGACTTGAAAGTTCATGATTTTTTACAAGAAATCAAAATGAATATTATTTAAGTTATATAAATAAGAGAACAATATTAGAAATTAAATAAAAATTGGAAAAAAAAAAAAATACTAAGAAAGATAACTCTTCAAAATATTGTAATAGTTGTAAATAAAAATTAAGAGTTATAGAACATAGATTATATTTGATGTACAAACAGTTAATCCATTTCCACCATAATTACAACTTTTGTCTACTCTGATACAATGGTATTGAAAAAAGAGAATTAATTATAAAGAGCAAAATTAATGTAATTTTAACATAATTGATTCTTTATTTATTTTTTATCTATTTTTCTAATACCGGTAATTCAAATACAGAGATGTAAACATATAAATATAATTAAAGTGAGGGAAAAGTTGATACATTTTCTCATCAGATAAGGTACAAGTATTATGATTATAGAAAACTGTAAGAAAATAGTAAATAGAATTTAGTACTGTATGAACATGCATCTAATGATAAATGATTCATATGCATGGATGATGCGTGAAATGATCAAAAGAGAGTATATAAATATGTATTTATATGCTAAAAAAATGAGAATAATATGTAATGAAGTAATAAAGATGTATACATGTACATTTAAAGTGAGAAACATAAATAAATTTGACTGATAGTTATATATATCATAAACATTCAATTTCCCTTGCCCTGTATGAATGTAATAAAAAACATCATGTAATATGGTTACAAAAGCAAGGACCCATTCCAACGTATTAATGATTTAACAACCCTTGCCCACATACAACGAAATCTGAAGCTGAAAATCTTCGATGATATCAAGAAAGAAATATAGAAAATCTCTGTAAACGAAAGAACAATTATTGAATAAAGTTGAAAACATTGTCGCAAACGGAGAAATTGCTCCCTTTATGAGCAATTTCTCTTTTCGCCTCAATGTTTTCAAATGTCATCTGTTTCAGAGACATCAGAAGGCGTCTGCATGTGGAAAAGGGCTTTCCATGTTTTGCAATATTTTAGAAACAATATGTGTAAATGAGTATTCAATATAATTACTGATATATCTGCCTACTTCTTCAATTCTTCCATCATGCAGTCATTTCTCCTCATGCGAAATCTAGGAACCGTCTTATCACTTGATGTTTGACAACGAATTTTAACAATGGTTATCTGCATGCAATATCTGGGAACCGTCTTATCACTTGATGTTTGACAACGAGATTTATCAACGATTATCTGCATGCAATATCAGGAAACATTCTTTGCACTTGATGTTTGAAGACAGGCCTTTTAAACAATTTTTCTACCTGTAAAATCTGGGAACCATCTTTTCCCTTGATGTAATAACTTGATTCTTGTAGCCATACTTTGGTCAATGAATTCAATTATGCGATGAGGTTCTTTTTAACCCCGATTAATAAATTTCCCACATTCAAAAAATCTGCAGCAGACGACTTTGAAATAATCTCAGCAAAAAATAGGGAATATATCTCTATAAATAATAGCTTCATAAGAGAAAAGAGTTGAAAAATTGTTGCCAAAAAAATTGCTCATTTTAAAAAGTTGTCTGCATCAGAATCTGAAGTATGTCCTTCAATTTTGCTCCAATTCGTCAAACAGTTGTTAGTTAAAATTTACATTTTTTTGAAATATGTCTCATGTACTTTTTGGATTTCTTTATCTGTTCCCTTACCTCTTTCCCTCATACGACAATTCTGCAGCAGACGACTTTGAACGTATTTTGTCAGATGGATAACCTATGACTAAAAGTGGAAAACATTGTGGCAAAAGGAGAAATTGCACGTTCTGTGCAATTTCTTCTTTTGTCACTATGTTTTCAAAACGCCGTCTGCTTTAACCCTTTCCCTCATACGACAATTCTGCAGCAGACGACTTTGAACGTATTTTGTCAAAACATAGAAAATCCCCATAATTGAATGGATAACCTATGACTAAAAGTGGAAAACATTGTGGCTAAAGGAGAAATTGCACGTTCTGTGCAATTTCTTCTTTTGTCGCTATGTTTCCAAAAAGCCGTCTGCTGCAGAGGCGTCAGAAAGCGTCTATATGAGGGAAAGGGTTAAGATACCCACACTGACCATCAAACATTAATTTCATGAACAAATAAACAACAACCATGCATAAATAATACAAAATTAAAAAAAAAAGAAATGATTCATGCAGAATTTATATATATACGGTATACATGTATATTACCTCTTTGCAGTTATCTTTGTTTGCATTCATAATGGCACATAATAGCCAACCTTTTTTTTATGATGACACTTTTTAAAATATTGTCAGAATAGGATACATGATTGCTCATTGTGAGTAATTTCTCTTTTTCTCACAATGTTCAGAAATTGACTGAATCTGTATGTATGTATAGGTTGCGAAACATAACATAGATGTTTAACCCTTTTCCTCATACAACAAATCTGCAGCAGGCTACTTTGAAAACTATCTAGGCAAAACTGTGGGGGAACCTCTAAAAGGAAAGTGTAATGAGTAACTGAAGAATTAAAAACACTTTGGCAAAAGGAGAAATAACTCAATTTCTTCATTTGCCAGAATGTTTTCAAAAGTCATTTGCTGCCGAGACATCAGAAAGAGTCTATATATGGGAAATGGTTAAAAAAAGAAATGGAAGAGTTTACCAACCAAAATTTATGAAGTATGAATTCATTTAGTTGATTTAATGTTATTTACAAATGTCATACAGCTATATTTGGATAAAGAAAATCCATAATTCATAATCAAATACAGACATTTCATGCTGCACTTAAAATGTTAACCCTTTCCCACGTACAACAAATCTGCAGCAGACGACTTTGAAAACATTTAGGGAATGGTTAAGGCAATGTTTGACAAAGGTAAATTTTCTTACTGCAGTCATTAAATTAACCCTTTCCAATTTGTAAATGCATTTTGACGCATCTACAGTTTAATAATGCAGACTCAATAATGTTTTCAAATCTATTCAATATTCCTACAGTTCAGTAGTTTCCCAGACATTTTCAGTTGTCCGATTCAGATTTGTTGTATGTGGGAAAGAGTTAAGAACTTTCGACTATTTACAGTGTTTTCAAAAGATGTCATGAAATGCTGTTAATATTAGGGTAATGGTTAAAACGAATGAATGTATGACTGTAATCTAAGTAACAATTAACTCTTTCCAACATACAGATCCTTTCTGACGCCTCTGCAGCCGACAACTTTTAAAAACTTTCATAATGAGCACTTTCCCCTTTTCTACAATGTTTCAAACTCTATTAAATAATAAAACATTCATTTATAGAGGTTTACCATACATTTTACCAGATGTTTTCAAAGTCGTCTGCTTCAGAATTGTTGTATGTGAGAAAGGGCTAATGACAAAATACAGACATATAGAATTTCAGTCCAGAGTCAAAGGTCACATTCTGAAACTTTCAATCATAAAAGCAATTATGATCAATCTACTGTACATTCTTTTTCTTAACCCTTTCCCTCATATAGACGCTTTCTGATGCCTCTGCAGCAGATGGCTTTTTGAAAATATAGTGACGAAAGAAGAAATTGTGAAAACATTGCTGCAAATGAAGAAGGATCAATTTCTCCAATTGACACAATGTTTTCAACTCTATTCAATAATTATTCTTTGATCTAAAGTTTTTTTCATATTAGTGCCTCAACATTTTCAAAGTCATCTGCTGCAAGTATGTGAGAAAAAAGCTTCACTGACAAAAAGTCTGACAGCACGTTAAGTAATGGGTAAAATTATTGACATGCATGTGACAGAACTTTATGAGGCAAGATCAATTTATGAATATTCATGAGGGGTGCATTTGACATTATGCCTTAGACCAATCAAATTGCTTTATCATCACAAAGTCATGCAGACTGTCAAAGGTCAACATTTAAAAAGTAAAGACAGACCACGGTTAAAACGAATGAATGTATGACTGTAATCTAAGTAACAATTAACTCTTTCCAACATACAGATCCTTTCTGACGCCTCTGCAGCCGACAACTTTTAAAAAAACTTTCATAATGAGCACTTTTCCCTTTTCTACAATGTTTCAAACTCTATTAAATAATAAAACATTCATTTATAGAGGTTTACCATACATTTAACCAGATGTTTTCAAAGTCGTCTGCTTCAGAATTGTTGTATGTGAGAAAGGGCTAATGACAAAATACAGACATATAGAATTTCAGTCCAGAGTCAAAGGTCACATTCTGAAACTTTCAATCATAAAAGCAATTATGATCAATCTACTGTACATTCTTTTTCTTAACCCTTTCCCTCATATAGACGCTTTCTGATGCCTCTGCAGCAGATGGCTTTTTGAAAATATAGTGACGAAAGAAGAAATTGTGAAAACATTGCTGCAAATGAAGAAGGATCAATTTCTCCAATTGACACAATGTTTTCAACTCTATTCAATAATTATTCTTTGATCTAAAGTTTTTTTCATATTAGTGCCTCAACATTTTCAAAGTCATCTGCTGCAAGTATGTGAGAAAAAAGCTTCACTGACAAAAAGTCTGACAGCACGTTAAGTAATGGGTAAAATTATTGACATGCATGTGACAGAACTTTATGAGGCAAGATCAATTTATGAATATTCATGAGGGGTGCATTTGACATTATGCCTTAGACCAATCAAATTGCTTTATCATCACAAAGTTATGCAGACTGTCAAAGGTCAACATTTAAAAAGTAAAGACAGACCACAGCTTCAGTCATTAGACGGTTAAATCCCGAGTTTGACTGTTGATGTTGGTTAATTGAATTTTTTAGGGGCTAGTTGATGTAGTTTTATAAGATATTTAATATTACAGATTCATGTGTAATTCTAACGCAGTAAATATTTACTTACTCTAGGATTTACCTGTATTTAATTATTTCTTCTTTTTTATTTCTTCACACTTTGTGAGCATACCACTTTACCGATGTTTTTGAAGGGATGTGTTCAGGAGATTTTATGAAAATTACTTTATCGTTTTTCTTTTGTACATAATAAATATGTATGACCTATGTCCTTTGAAGCAGCCGACTTAACAGTAGAGTTATCATGGAGCATTTAACTGCAGCAGACAATTTTTGAAAGAAAAAAAAAGGTGTTCAATGTAATTTGTCGTGTACCAGTTGTTTATAACGAGTAATATCTTTCTACTTTTTCCTTTATGTTTTACGGTCATTAGGTGACATTTCAAGCCATTTCCCTGCACTTTTACGATGTTAAAGTCGTTTAAATATCAACAGAGAAAAGGGTTCATTCAGTTTTGTTCTCTGGGCAAAGACAAGATATTTCTATTGTTTGACAAACAATGGTGGTGGAGATTAGAGTTGTGTTCACTTTATACAGATAGTTTGTTTTATGGACTCTTCACACTTGATCATGGCTATTTATGACTTCATACAGTATCTTATGCCACATTTTGGGTTTAATCCTTTCCCACATTTATGCAGACATGATTTCAAACTTTGGATATACATGTATCTGCGGCATTATACTTTTGAAACATAGTAGCAAATGGAGAGGTTGCTCATATTTAAAAGAGCACAATGTTTTTTCAGCTCCAATCAATGATTATAATTATGTTTATTTTAGACATTTTACATATCGGCTGCAAATTATTGTATATGGAAAGACTCGTGTTTTAGAGTTAACCCTTTCTCACATATAACAAATCTGCAGCAGACTACTTTGAATACATCTAGGCAACTATATAGTAAACCTCTACAAAATAAAGTATAATTTTGCCACAATTTTTTCAAAAGTTATCTTCTGCAGTGGCATCAGAAAGCGTCAGTTTGTGGGAAAGGGTTAAATATATATTTTCTGAACCAGAGAAATAGGGTTTGATCGATAGTTAGGTGTTTTAGGCTGCCTTCAACAATTTTTAAGTTAGTACATCACAGCATTTCCTTGGTAAGTACTACTGGTCCATTAATCCTGACACCAGCCAATCAGTCGTAATGCTAACCCCGTAACCCTGAGCGCCAAGGAGGGCAGCCATTACTACCATTTTTTAAGGTATTAAAAGGTAAAACCGGACCGGGGATTGAACCCGGGACCTCCCACACCAGAGGCCGACACTCTGCCACTACGCCATTGAGGCGTCAAAGAAATTGGGACAGAGAGTTTTATAATCCGGACAAAAACTTCAAAATCTATAAGATAAAACTTTTAATGTATATCACAGATTAGCCCCAATATTCCATAATTTATGTTTGTACTTTTTAGCATTAAATATTTGAATAAACACTTCAGCCATTCAATAAGCATTTCCACAAACAACTTTACCCTTTCCCACATATAAACCTATTTTGATGCCTTTAAATCAGATTTTTGTCACAACGTTGTCAACTTTTATTCAATAAAAATACTTTCTCTTTAAGAGATTTTCAAAGTTGTCTGCTGCAGAATTGTCGTATGAGGGAAAGGGTTAAGAGGCATATGCCTTGAAATACTTCATAATATTTACTTAAATCTCAATGTCCATTATTAATTTATTATGCCTATTTATTCAAATTAAGAATTTTGAGGAAAATATATTCATTCAACACAGAAACTCAACCTGGCTTATACTTCCTACAAGATTTCCTATCTATAGATTAAGCTCCTTTTCGATTCAAGGGGTTGAAAATGACAAAAGTCCAGGGGCCGATTAGGTTTAGAAAAGAGCTTAAAAAACCTATTTCAAATTTTTAAACAGTTTATCAATGTTTAGAATCTGCTGGTAAATTGGCTTGAAAAAATCCTACATTGTACACATGAATATTAACCCTTTCCCTCATATAGACGCTTTCTGACGCCCCTGCAGCCGATGACTTTTTGAAAACAATTGGTGACAAAGGAAGAAATTGCTCAAAATGAGCAATTTCTCCTTTTCTCACCATGTTTTCAACTCAAGTCAATTAATGTACTTTCGTTTAAGGAGAATTTCCAAAAAATTCGGGTTTGTTTTTGAAGTCGTCTGCTGAAGATTTGTTGTATGTTGAAAAGGGTTAAACTGTGTCATTCAAAGAAACCCTTAACATATACCAGTGCTTTAATCTTTATCATTATCTTACAAAGAAATTTAGTGGGGTTACACTTCTATCTTTTCAATACAAAGGATTCAGGAAAAAACTTAATATGCAAGAAGATTCTAAATTGATATTCTACATATTTATTTGCAAGCTTGTCCGGGCTTTTTTTCATTTATGAATATTTTTCATGATGTTGTTTTTCCTGACCCGGCCTAATAGTCATGTACGCCACAAACAAAACACATTCTTACAAACTGTGTTCCAAACTAAACATTTAGATCTTTATCTTTTCTCCCTTTATTTCCTGTTCAGTTTGCGAACCATTGACACGGCAAACTGAGTCATTTATTAAAGTCATACCTATTTAAAATGTTCAAATACATCGCATGACTTTTGTGTGAAAACTTTATTTGAATGAGAGGCAAATACTCATATTACTGAGCTATTTCTCCCTTTCCTAATTAAGTTATCATATTTTTGTTCTCTAATTTGTTGTCTGCTTCCATATCAGCTTCCTAAACTTAGATGAACAATTTTGACAATTACTTTATCTGATTTTAAGATCTAGTATGAGTGTGTCATTTTGAGAACATGAGAAATCGTTCTCTGGTTATGTACAATTTACCCTTTGTCTTGAGAAAGTCATCTGCTGCAGAAACATCAAACGAATATTTCATTTAGGGCAGTCCATCCATAATACACCTATCAGGTAATAAGTCACAGGAGACCCATTTAACCCTTTCCCACATGCAGACGCAATTTGACGCAATATGATGAGCAATTTCTCCTTTGGCCGCAATGCTTTCAACTTTATTTAACAATTTAACTATTTTTTATGGAGATTTTTTTAGGTTTTTGTCACTATGTTTTCAAAGTCGTCTGCTGCAGATTTGTTGTTCGTGGGCAAGATGTTAATTCTTTCCCACATACAACATATCTGCAGCAGACGACTTTGAAAACATTTGGACGAAAATACATAAAATCTCTATAAATGAAAGAATATTTATTGAAAAGAGTTTGAAACACTGTGGCAAAAGGCCAAGCTGCTCATTATGACCAGTTTTTTCTTTTGTAACAAATGTTTTTAAAAGTCGTCTGCTGAAAGGCGTTATAGAAATGGTCTGCATGTTGGTAATGATTAAGTCAGTGTGACAGCATACAAATGAGTCAATCAGTGAAATGGAATGTGACCCCATTCATTCTTTATTATTTATTAACCCCTTTCCCACTTGTTTATGTTAATGTTTATGTATCTGAAGCAGCCGATTTAGAAAAACGTTGTGGCAAAATTGATTGATTTGATTGTTTGGTGACTTATGTTGCTTTCAAAATAAAATCAGTTTCCGAGGTAATTTACCAGTACCACTGGTCCGTAGCCGTTTATCCCGACACCAGGATGTCAGTCGTAACGCTAACCCTGCTACCCTGAGCACCAAGGAGGGAAGCCATTACTACTATTTTAAAAAGTATTTCGTTTGACCCGTAAAAAGAGGCAAAAAGAGAATTACTCATAATCAACACAATGTTATCAACATTGTTCAATAATCTATACTTTCATTTATTATAAAGATTTTTCATAAATTTTCCATGATGTTTTCAATCTCATCTGCTGCAGATGCGTCAGGATGCATCTGTAAGTGGGAAAAGGGTTAAAGCTGTCAGGCTGACTGACCGCCTCATACAGTGAATAACCGCTGTATATCAATCAATTCATAAATAATGGAATATTGTTCAACTGAATCATAAATGTAATTTTAGTTTAAATATTTTGCATTTTTACTATATAATTTATCATTAAAATTTTATTTACTGGTGAGGTGAATTGTTTGGGGGAAATGATCAAGTAAAATAAAGTCCGGATTTCAACAAGGATTAGCAAGTTTGTTTAATAAGTGAAAATTAGATAAATCAAAAGAAAAGGAGGCCATCTTATCTTGTTTTTACTGAGTCATCCCTTTCCCTATTGCAGACGAATTTCAAAACATTTTCAGAGAGCAAACACCTTAACTTGCAGAAGTAGAAATTGCTCATCTTGAACAATTTCTCCATTTCCCTCAATGTTTTTATTTTTGTTCCCATGTTAAATTTTAAATTTTACAATTGTCCATGTACAATGTATTACACTTTTTGGGGCCGAATGTTTGCAATTAGAGCAGACGACTCTAAAGTTATCATATCATGTAATGGTAAACAGTTACCTCAACATTCTCGACATTCTCGTGTTTCCACTCATTGTGTTGATAGACACAGGGGAGCATCCGCTCCATTATAAAACAACCAGTATTATCAATCCAAATCCCCGTCAGAAGTTACCCCTTTCCCACATACAAACCCTTTCTGACGCCTTTGCAGCAGACAACATCTAAAAGTATTATGGCAAAAGGAGAAATTGCCCATAACAAGCAATTTCTCCTTTTGCTACAATGTTTCTAAGCGTATCCAATATGTATACATGTATACAGTTTTTCCATATGTTTGACTAGATGTTATCAAAGCCGTCTGTTACAAATTTGTTGAATGTGGGAAAAGAATTAATCCTATCCTATATACAGATGACCTCGCTAGATCTGATGACATAATTAGTCAACACAATTAAGTAGCAAAGTTAAGAAATCATCATGGAAAAAGGAGAAATTGCTCAAAATGACCAATATTCTCCTTTCTCCCAATGTTTTCGAAAAATCTGTACCAAAACCTTGCTTCCCAATTCCAAGATGTTGCCGTATATATCTCAGGTGTTTTCAAAGCAGTCAACTTTGAACAAAATTCCAATCAGGTACATGGTTCATACTCGTCTTGCTTACTGAATGGACTCCATTTACGTTTGACGGTGGGTCAGGCCTAAATGGTTTTCAAAATGGGATGGACAAAAAGTGAATGATGATGATTATACCTGAAGCAGATTTATGAAGTAACTACAATATTATGTACCTTAATTACCGCAAACTGTAGCTTGACTGAATGGGGTTTAACGCCCTTTCCAACAATTCTTTAGTCATATCACGACGGCCAGTGTTTCCTGGCTTTCTCACACCCGAGTACTTTACACGTCTTTTCCAAGCAAATTGGAGGAAGACAAATGACTCCTGCAGCAGATGACTTTAAACATATTTTGTCAAAAAATAAAAAATCTCTATAATTGAATGGATAACCTATGACTAAAAGTGGAAAACATTGTGGCTAAAGGAGAAATTGCTTGTTTTGAGCAATTTCTTCTTTTGTAACTATGTTTTCAAAAAGCCGTCTGCTGCAGAGGCATCAGAAAGCATCTATATAAGGAAAAGGGTTAAAATGCTACAATGTTATCAAAAGTCGTCTGCGACAGGAAAGGGTTTTACAGATGAGCATGGATACAATTATTTAACATAAAACCATTGATACATATTTTCTGAAAAATGTAAAACCTCCATTTCAGAATATCATGATAAAAATCAAAATATTGAAAAGCTCAGAATGATCCATGGTTTGTAATTGCCATGGTTTATCATTTCATTAAACTTTCTCCAACTAGAAAAACTGCGGCAAGATAAGGTCTATTCCTGCTGAAAGATTTGTATGAACTTACAATAATTTATGTCTCAATTCAATGAAGGGTTCAAAAATGAGGTAAAATTATTCAAGATGCATTCATGCTTCAAATTAAAAATAAGTGAACACACTGAACAACATTCGAACAGTTCAGCATTCAGTTAAAACAAACATGCCAATTTTATATCTAGATCTGCTTGAGATATTTTCACTATCACTCTCTTTTAACATTACAATAATATAACCAACAGAGATTTGTAGGTAAATAAATGCTTTATTTGAATAATACATTACACAATAAATGAACAAGCTCTCATGAAAATCATTACAACAGAATAATTTCTGTCTTGATGTCAAAATATGTTAAATATGCAGACATCTTTTTACAGTGTTATCAAGTACACTAAATTACAAGAATAAATTGTTGCTATTCCTATAGTAATATCTGAGAATAGAAAGACAGACAAACAGCAATATATCTGTATCATGTAAAACATGGTATGGAATGTTAATAAACAATTATGAATAATCCCCTTCACCTATTTTGATATTGACCTTTCCTAACAAAACATTGAAGGTCAATATGCTTATTGTAGTGGATATGATGAGCTGCATAAATCATCTTTATACCAATATACACACATTGTGTAAAATTGAGAGTTTAAACATTTTAAAACTACTTCATTCATAATTATATTCACAATGAATGTAATTAGTAAGAACAACAAAAATATTTGAAAACAAAAGCTTGATTCAGAACCAGATATAAACACAGATTTGAACAAGTCTGGCATGATAAAAGCAACGCTTATTAAACAAATCAGGAATGTTATGAAAAAAAAATATTTGAATGTGAATAAGTTTTCTCATGATTGAGTACATACTAGATCTACTTCATCTGGAATTTTTCTGAAGTCCAAATTATCACAAGATGCAAACATTGGTTTAATGAAACAACACATAGAATAAAAACTCACACTTAATAAAAAAACAACCAAAACATAATAACATTCTGTAGGAAAAACAACACACATTCAATCTGACAACATGGAACTACTTTAAATAAATGCTATAGATGCACAGTTGTATCATGGACCTATTTCTATGGGTTTTATCCCTTTCCCACATAGAGCAAATCTGCAGCAGACGACTTTCAACAAACGTTGTCAAAATATGGAAAATCTTCAGAATAAAAATGGATAACCTATGACTAAAAGTTGAAAACATTGTGGCAAAAGGAGAAATTGCTCGTTCTGAGCAATTTCTTCTTTTGTCACTATGTTTTCAAAAAAACGTCTGCTGCAGAGGCGTCAGAAAGTCTCTATATGAGGGAAAGGTTTTATTGCTAGATCTGATATAGAAAACAGGTTCCACTTAGGTAAGAACTATTATGTGTGTTTTATACAAATACATTGTGCAAAAAAGTAACCCTTTCCCACATACAACAAATCTGTAGCAGAGGACTTTGAAATCATCTAAGCTAAACTATAGAAAATATCTAATTATGAAAGTGTAATTATTGAATAGAGTTGAAAACATAGTGGCAAAAGGAGAATCGCTCATGATGAGCAATTACTCCATTTGCCACAATGTTTTCAAAGGTCGTCTGCTGCAGAGGCACTATGAAGTGTCTGAAGGTGGAAAAGGGATAAGCCTGTTCAGGCGAGTATGGGTGTTGTTGTTGTTGTTGCATTTCGGGTTACAGCTTAATACAAAGGTATATTTGAATGTGAAGATATGGGGCTACACTTCTTGTTCTTCATCAGAAGTGACATCTATAACTGCTGTAAGTGTAGGCAGACATTTAAGATTCTGAGGATACTGTGCTTGCTCTGGCTCATTGCAAATGCAACAAGACCGCATTTCAAATGATTTCTAAGAAGAAAAACTCCTGTCCAACATATAACAAAAAAAATCTACTTTGAAAACTTCAAGGCAAAAATATGGATAATTTCTGTAAATGAAAGTAAACTCTTAACATTTATAGAGGGGAAAATATTGTATCAAAAGGAGAAATTGCTCATTTATATAAGTAATTTCTTCTTTTCAAATAATGTTTTCAAAAGTCTGCTGTAGATACGTCAAGAGATGTCTTCATGTGGGGAAGGGTTAAAAGAGTAAAAACAAATTACATCTTA
This sequence comes from Serripes groenlandicus, assembly GCA_031761405.1. Classification (NCBI taxonomy): domain Eukaryota; kingdom Metazoa; phylum Mollusca; class Bivalvia; order Cardiida; family Cardiidae; genus Serripes; species Serripes groenlandicus. The sequence goes on from JASEVX010000012.1 coordinate 14,414,341, forward strand.
TTGTTTCATTGGTTAAGAATGAGGAAGATGACAAAATTCACATGAAAGATATGTCAATTAAACCACGAAGCACTTCATGTCCTATATTACAATACGAAATATGAATGATATAAGAAGCAAAAGGATATGTGAATAATGAAGCGTGATCGAGCTTTGTATATATCATAAAAATTGTGAACTTTGTACATAAAAATTTACAAATAGTTAAAATATAAAGAAATTTAAAATGATACTATCTACAGTTTCTGTGGTCAAGTTCTGTATAATTCCAGCATTAATCTAAAGATTTCTTGCAAGACTTACATCTCTAAAGTATATTTTTCGCGATCCGATTTAAGCTTTCAGTCTCACATAATGATAATATCTTTGTCAAATATTAATTTGTGATACAGTAGCAGGAAAAAGTATAATTCTTACATCTTTCCCACAATATTTACAAGAATCCTGAGTCTGCTACAACTTTTTGCAAACATTCTGGGAAAGGAGTGATAATACTCAAAAAGAGCGGTTTCTACTTTCCCAACAATGTTTACAAATCTCTTGATGTATCAAACTCACCCTATATATACTATCTACATAATGAAATAAGGCTACATGATTGAAAATGAATGAAATATGATAAAGTAAAATGAAGATTCTATCTCTACATTGAATTTTGCAGAGATTCAGTGTGAGAAAAGAAACTACGAGTTCTAAGCTAAAATCCGGAATGCATGAAAAAAAACATTCCTACACAAAGTTAACCTTCGACACATACATACGACTTTGAAAATGTCTACTCCTAAATATGGAAAATCTCTATAATTGTAGGCATAAATACTGAAATCAGTTGAAAACATCATGGCAAAAGGAGAAATTGCTCGTTTTGAGCAATTTCTCCTTTTGCCACAATGTTTACAAAAGTCGTCTGCTGCAGATGCATCCAAATGTGTCTATAGGTGGGAAAGGGTTAAACCTATCTCCAGAAATGAGCCTTGACACAAAAATAAATAAGTCTCTAATGTAGCTCTTGATCAGAATGCATATATCCACACTCTGATCAGGCTGTGCACTGTTTGCTGTCAAGTAAATGAATGATAAAGAATCTTTTGACTTGGGATTCTAAACACTGAGCAGATCATAGCTATGTAAAACCCTTTCCCACGTGCAGATGCATTTTGACGCGTCTGCAGCAGTCAACTTTTGACTTTTTCATTCAATTATTAAAAGAGTACCAGTAATTCATTTTGTTTTTCAACTTTACCACATATAGACGCTTTCTAATGCCTCTGAAGCAGACAGCCTTTTTGAAAACATATTGACAAAAGAAGAAATTGCTCAAAACGAGCAATTTCTCCTTTTGCCACAATGTTTTCCACTTTTAGTCATAGGTTATCCATTCAATTATAGAGAGTTTCCATTTTTTAACAAAATATGTTCAAAGTCGTCTGCTGCAGAATTGTTGTATGAGGGAAAGGGAAATCATTAAAATTATATTCTAACAAAGATAATTGTATACTTTTCATTAGAAATGAATGACGAATTGGTTTGTGAGTAGAAACATATAAACATGAGCACTAAGCGACGATTCTGTTAGCAATTCAAACTCGTATAAACAATGAACTAATGAACAATGAACATGAGCATCCGAATGTAATGGTTTTAACCCAGCCCCTCTTTGGTTAACTCTTTTCCCTTATACAGACACTTTCTGACACCTCTACAGCAGACGGATTTTTGAAAACATAGTGACAAAAGAAGAAATTGCTCACAACAAGCAATTTCTCCTTTTGTCATAATGTTTTCCACTTTTAGTCATAGGTTATCCATTCAATTATAGAGATTTTCTACTTTTTGACAAAATATGTTCAAAGTCGTCTGCTGCAGAATTGTCGTATGAGGGAAACAGGTTAGACAGCCCCTCATTGGGTTAATGAAGTCAAATCTTTTGTTGACAGTATTGAAAACACTGTGTGCAAAAAAAGAAAGCAGTTGAAAAGAGTACTGGCTTTTTAATGCTAAACATTGTTTTTCAATATTAAGTGTTTTCCCCTTCCAACATACAACAAAATCTGCAGCAGACTACTTTTGAAAACAATGAGGCAAAAGGGAAAACTGATCACAACATATTTAATAATTATTCTGTCTTATCAACAGGTTTTCCGTATTTTTGCCTTGGGTGTTCTGAAAGTTGTCCGTTTCAGATTATTTTATAAGTCGGAGAGTATATAAGGAAACAAAGATGATAATACAATGAGGAGCTGGGCAAGAATGCATGATCTAACATGACTAAATGATTCACAGTAGCAAATGGTTCAGTTATTGCATGACTTTATCAAGACTCTCTTATCTTTCTTTAAAATATCTATGACCAGACAGAACCTCATACTGACTACCCAGCAGCATATGTCTTTCAAAACATTGTGGGAAAAAATATTAAATGACTCAATATGAGTAATTTGACCTATTCCAGTCATGTTCTGTGCTGTCTCGATACCATATGAGTGTCTGTCTTACTAAGGCTATTTTTAGTAGCAAGAATATCCAATTCTACTAGGTCAAATTATTTTAAATTCTTTTGGAAGGTTAAAATAGATTGATTACATGACCATTAACCCTTTCACACTTACAGACACATTTTAACACATCTGCAGCAGACAACTGTTCAAAACATTGTGGTAAAAGGAGAAATCGCTCATAATGAGCAATAATACAATTTGCCACACTATTCTCAAGCAATTTCACTTTCATTAATGGAGACTATCCATAGTTTGTCCTAGATGTTTCCAAAGTCCTCTGCTGCAGATTGTATGTGGGAAAGGGTAACTAAATCAATTTCTTTTCTGGATCTTCTGTTTTGGTTGGGGTTCTGAAGGTTCACACTCATGCAGGCAAGTTTTCTTGATAAAATCATGCATCAAGAATGAGTACAGAATGATGTTCGTCCTAAAATTGGAGTTGTCATGGAAACAATTTGAAGAAATAAACAATGCTTTTTCTTGGTACTGCATAATTTTCTTAGTTAATAACAAGTTTTTGTCTAAAGATAGTTGTATAAGAATTTCAAAAGAGTGTATTTCTTTTGTACAATTTTGATTATATTCATTTTTCACCAGTCCCAAAAATTGCGCTGGGAAACAGTGGTGTAAGTTAATAAATAAATGGATGAATAGTATTTCGTTTATATAATGTCTACAGTTGTTTCCATGACACTCACAGAAAGGTTCCTTTGTTATTTCCGGGTATGAGAACAGTGTTATTTGTAGTAATACATGGATACATATATCAACTATATGAAAATACCTTCGATAGTCAATTCGGCTGATACGCTCTTTTCACCGGCAACATTGACCGCCTTACACGTCACAAACACTGGTGTGTCATTCGTAGACACTTCCTTGATTTCAAGTGTCGCAACATTGTCAGTAACACTGGTAATGTATTTTGGTCCAACAACAACTGGCGTATCTTCAATAAACCATGTCACTGACGGTTTAGGGATACCAGTTACTGTACATGTAAACGTGGCGGTTTGGCCGATTTCAACGACCATGTCTGACACGGGCATCGTAAATACCGGAGCTTCGAGGTGTACCAGGACCTCAGCACTGCTGGAAGCCACTCCTTTGTCATTGATAGCTTTAATGGTGTATTCTCCTTCATCTTCTGGTGTTGAATGGTCTATCGTCAAGGTAACAGTCTCTTCTTCATAGGCAGACCTTTAAATAAGGTGAAAATATGTAAAGATATATATCACATTTGAATTGAGAAAAATGAATATGCAGCTATAGAGCTAACCAAGTGTCCCTGAACAAATGATAAATATCACATGTGCTGTCTGCCAGAAAGAAAATGCATGAAATACAGATAGACAAGACATTATAAACAAACAACATAGAAATGATTTCCAAGTGTGTCACCTTTGCCATGTCAGGCAGCACAGAAACTATGGTTAATTCAAATGATCTATCTTTTTATAGGTATTTTCTTTAGCATACAGATATTTTGACATGTCAGCAGCCAAAATTATATTTCAAATTTTCTCATAAGATGTTTTCTTCTCAGACACAGAATTTGGGCACTAAAAAGTAGAGTTCTATTGCCATTTCGAGGGCTTGGCGTGAAACAGTTGTATCTAAAATTGGTATTTTTTTACCAAGGTTAATTACCTCGCCATAAAGTCTTTATAAGCGTTAAATCACTTTTCTTGGTAAACAATGTAAATTTAGGTGCCATTGCTCGTTCTGAGCAATGGCACCTAAATTTGCATTGTTTACAAAAGGGTCAAAATTGCCCCTAAACCAGGGTTTTCAAAATAGGTTTTAAGTTACAACCGTTTCACGCCAAGCCCTCGATTTTGTTTAGTATTAACCCTTTCCCGTGTATAATAAATCTGCAGTAGAAGACTTTGAAGTTTTCTGCCGCATTTGCATCAAAATGTGTCTGCAAGTGGGAAAGGATTAATACAAGAGAATGATATCATTGAAAATGACAATCCTAACATGAATTGAATACAAGATTATTAAACAAATCAGTTTTATAGCTGTAGTCCCAAATTAAATTAAACTGTAAAGATTCCGTACAATTAATGACAGTTTTCAGAACAGATCCAAAACATTTGTTCATTACATGTGAGACACAATTTCTTGCACAATAACTTCTTTCATCAATCCTTCAGTTGGACAAAGAAAATACACAATTATTATGCATATAATCAAGAGCATTGCAAATTAACCATTTCAATAATGAATCTTTTGAAATGGAATTATCAAGCTTTTGCATTTGGAATAGGCCATAGCTGATAGAAACTAGTCAGACTCATGGTACAGGCTTCACAAAATTGCTTCCAGCAGTCAAAGCATTTAATTACCCTTCCCCACTTGTAGACGCATTCTGACGCATCTGCAGCAGACGACTTTTGAAAACACTGTAACAAAAGGAGAAATTGAGCAATTTCACCTTTTGCCACAATGTTTTTAATTCTTTTCAGTAATTATACTTTCAATTATAGAGCTTTTTCATGTTTTTGCAGGATTATTTTCAAACTCGTCTGCCGCAGATTTGTTGTATGTGGGAGGGTTAATGAAAGTCATTTCCAATTACAATAAATGTTACAAATATTCATAAATGTGGTTAGAATTATAATTAGCTGTTTTTGAAAGCATTATGTTTACAGGTTTCTTGTATACAAAAATCCAATCAGAAGAATGCAAAAGTATCACATGAGGTAAAGGGTTTTGATTGGTTGGCGTTTAAAGCATATTATGGCCATCTGTTCACCTAGCCATGTATTTCCTGCCTTTCTCAAAACAGTACTCTACACAACAAATCTTTCCAAGAAACTGGCTTCTTTTCAATGTAGGGAAGAATATTGGCAAAGCTGTGGTTTAAACCCACAACCCATAGATTGAGAGTCCACGTTTCAGAGCTAACTTACTGCTGTTAAAAATTTACTGACAGAAATGTACTTCTACAAACAATAAAATAATAAAAATATAAATTTATTAGATTCTACAAACCACAATAACCGGTACTATGAAAACAAAATCAAATTTCTTTTAACCTATTAATTGCAACTCTTCTCCATCAGAGGTATCTGCTATAAAATTAAGGGAAACAAACGAGTTCAAAGATTGAACCTGCAATTAAATTTTCTACAAAATATCTGCTATAAAATTAAGGCCACCAAACAAGTTCCTAAAAAAGAAATAGACTATAGACAAACTTGAGTACTGACAATACGGTTCCTTCTATAACTTACCATTCAGAATTTTGCCTACAATCACATTCAGATATCTAGATAAGGACTGTAACTCATGTTCCAATATTATTATTTGACCTCCAAAACCTATGCCACAACTTAATCCTATGTTGTTGGTACTCAAAAATGATCATCTCAGTAAGATAATCCACCTGAGTTACCCACAACAGAATTATGGTTTGATTACTCATAATTGAGATAGTTTGGGAAAAAGAGCAGATTAATCCCCTTTAACTGTTTCAAACAAACATGACGCTTTCTGATGCCTTTGCAGCACATGAGCAAATTTCTCCTTTTTGCCACAATGTTATCAACTTAATCCAATAACTGTCTTTTCATATATAGAGTTTCAATATTTTTGCCTAGATGTTTTCAAAAGTCGTATGATGCAGAGGTGTCAGAAAGCGTCTTTTTGTGGGAAAGGCTCAACTATAGGCCGCTACACATTGTTTGATTGACTTTATTTATTCATAAACATTAATTTATATTATCCCTTTCCCCCATATAGACGCTTTCTGATGCCTCTGCAGCAGACGGCTTTTTGAAAACATAGTGACAAAAGAAGAAATTGCACAAAACGTGCAATTTCTCCTTTTGCCACAATGTTTTCCACTTTTTGGAGGTTATCCATTCAATTATGGAGATTTCCTATGTTTGACAAAATATGTTTAAAGTCGTCTGCTACAGAGTTGTCGTATGAGGTAAAGGGATAGTGAAGGATTTAAAAAAATTATTACTCATGAGAAAATGTTAATTTTGTGACTTCGATCTTGTTGTTTTGAAAATCTTAAATTTTCCATGATTAGTAACTTTTACAGTATTATAACTGCATTCTCATATAAATGTTGTAAACTGACATTAAATTTTTATTTATCATTTTGAAAATGTCATAGAATGATCAATATCTAATTTAATAGCTTTTCAAGGTAAAACTTATTGATCAAATTACCTGATATCATCAAAAGACAATTCCATAATTTCTCCCTGTGCACAATGTCGTTAACCCTTTCCCACTTGAAGACGACTTTTGAAAACATTGTGACAAAAGATGATTGATTGATTGGGGTTTAACAATTTCTCATATCACGGCGGCCAGTTCACCTACTCATATGTTTCCTGGTTTTCGCACACCAGTACTCCACACAACAATCTTCCCAAGCAACTGGCTGCTTTTCCACATAGACTTAGGACAAAAGATGAAATTGCTCATAATGAGCAATATTTCTCCTTTTGCAACAATGTTTTCAACTCTGGTCAGTATTTACACTTTCATTAATAGAGATTTACCATACTTTTGCCCAGATGTTTTCAAAGTCATTGCATGTGGAAAAGGTTTAACCATATAACTCATATAGACGGTTTCTGACGTCTCTGCAGCAGACGGCTTTTTGAAAACATAGTGACAAAAGATAAGTTGCTCAAAACAAACTATTTCTCCTTTTGCCGCAATGTTTTCCACTTTTAGTCATAGGTTATCCATTCAATTATGGAGATTTTCTATTTTTTGACAAAATATGTTTCGTGTTCTGCTGCAGAATTGTTGTATGAGGGAAGGGGTTAAAGAGAGTTGACTGTACTTACCTAAATCTGTCGCCTTTGATGTCCTCTCCATCTTTTGTCCAAACAATCTTTTTGGGCGTGCCTCGTACCTGGCACTGGAGTATTATGGGCGAGTCTAGCTCCACCTCCAGGTCCTCGATACTGGTAATGAAGGATGGGGCTTCACCTGTAGGTATACATAAATGGTATATATATAGGATCTGACATGAGTTGTCATGTAATATAAAGTTTTATTAAATGATTCAAGAATTTTTTTTGGACGAGTTTAATAAAACTTTATGAAATGACAATGAATGTCAGATTCTTTTTATCACATGACGAAACACAAAAAGAAAATCGTTTTTTCGCAGTCAGAAAATAGTCCCGACTTGTAATACTTAATAAACTTGTAACTTATCACACACAAAAAATATTTTTATGACTGATAATGGTCCCTCAACCTCGTCCATCTCTCGTGACGTTTGTATTTACCGGATAAACGTTCTCAGCAATTTTGTAAACATTTTATGGATGAACACAAAAATAGTGATTTGGTCATTTTATATTACACATGTGACATATAAAGAAATATGTAATGGGTATATTAGATCGGATACAAGCATTGTCATGTGATAAAGTAAGTGATTACAACATATATTGAAGTATATCTAAGTGGTACACATAGCAGAAAGCTGTAATTTCTGCAAGTGGAGAAGGGTTAACTAAATGTTTTGTGAATGTGTCATGAAAGGATCCGAAATATATGTTTCAAGCGTAATAATGAATCATATAATCCTTTCCCACATACAGACGCCTTCTGATTCCTGTGCAGCAGACAACTTTTGAAAACATTGTGCCCAAAGGAAAAATCCAATCATAATTCGCAATTTTCCTTCTGACACCTTTCATTGATAGAGGTTTACCAAATTGTTTTTTTGAAGCCGTCTGCTGCACATTTCGAGGGCTTGGCGTGAAACGGTTGTAACTTAAAACCTATTTTGAAAATCCTGGTTTAGGGGCAATTTTGACCCTTTGGTAAACAATGCAAATTTAGGTGCCATTGCTCAGAACGAGCAATGGCACCTAAATTTACATTGTTTACCAAGAAAAGTGATTTAACGCTTATAAAGACTTTATGGTGAGGTGATTAACCTTGGTAAAAAAATACCAATTTTAGATACAACTGTTTCACGCCAAGCCCTCAAGTATGTGGGAAGGGGGTAAATCATCTGTAATTGGACGAAAAGACTCCCAACTTACCTAAAGGATTGACAAACAGTTCACATTTAGATGTTGCTTTTCCTGTACTGTTTGTAGCTGTGATGGAGTATTCAGCATCATCATCAGGTTGGATATCCTTCATAATCAAAGCAGCAAAGTTACCACGAATGTCGATCACATGTCGGTCGTCGGGTTTGATCTCGATTCCATCACGGTACCTATAAACAGTGATATGGACATTTGTGAAAGAGGGCCCAGATTTGATCTCTGCTCGAGTCAAACCAAACACAAAAATTACTATAGAAACTACTGCAATCCTTAATGCTGAAGACTGCTGGGCAGAGCATTAAGACTGGCCAATTGGTGTACAAGAATATAAACAGTTATATGGGAAATTGTGAAAGAGGACCCAGGTTTGATCTCCTTTCGGGTCATTATAACTAAGCACAAATTATTGTAAAACGACTGCAGCTCAAGACTGCATAGATATCGAACCTTAGCACTTTTATGACAAGTGTAGAATTGCCTGTGCATCCATGGGATGTGGTTTCAACGAACAATGTCCTCAGACATTTCTTGAACCCATATGTGACTACTTGCAAAGCATGGCAGATCCACACCAAAGTACATTAATGAGCAGGTTGTGATCTGGATCTACACTGGTTGAAGTTACCCTATTTTAAAAAAAAAAAAAATCTAATTTCCAAGAGTATATATATGTCTTCATCAGTTAATCACTTACCAGGTAAGTTCTGGGAATGGTTTTCCGTCAACCTTCACAAACAAGGTAACAGTATCTCCTTCAGTCACCTCCTGGTCTGAGAGCTCTTCAATAAAGAAGGGCATTTCTACACTGACCTCTTCTATGGTTCTCTTGGGCTCCTCCTCTAAAGTTAACTAAAAGCAAGAATCAAGAAATATGAACATAATGAAGAAAGCTTGAGCAAGTTGAGTATGCTTCTGAAAAATGTAAGCGATTTGATTTGAATATTGAGTAGAGATAAGGAGTCAAGCTTTCAAAATCTTTTGATATATTTGAACACATTATGGGTTGAATACATAATTGATTGAACTATGATTTGTTCTTGTAACAAACTATTGAAAATATTTAACACTTTCCCACTTATGTTTTCTGATGCCTCTGCAGCTGCAACTTCTAAAAACATATCGGCAAAAGGATATGTTTCTCATAATGAGCAATTTTTTCCTTTTGCTAACAATGTTTTTTACTTTATTCAATATAATACTTTCTATTTAAGGAAATTTTCCATATTTATGCTCAATTACTGTCAAAGTTGTCTGCTGCAGATTTGATGAATGTTGGAAAGGGTTAACATTATAAAGATAGTCCTTATTCAGACTCCTTCATGGAATTAGATACACACATCAGATACTTGGGCTATATCATTGGATATTGATACATTGAATTATAACTGATAATATATAATTTAGAATAATATAATAGTCCTATAGGGGTTAGAAGATTCCTGGCTATATTCAATATACAGTATAAACAATTACCCATTTACAGTATATATTCATATAAGTTTTTTCAACTTTCTCCCATATCACCACAGAGAAAGATAAGACTGATAGAATGGCATAGTCATAACAAATATCGTAAGAATAGATGAGAGACTTGGATAAGCGAGAACTTTTAACCATAGACCATCATGATTATCAATCACAGTTTTAACCCTTTCCCTCATATAGACGCTTTCTGACGCCTCTGCAGCAGACAGCTTTTTGAAGGCATAGTGACAAAAGAAGAAATTGCTCAAAACTTGCAATTTCTCCATTTGCCACAATGTTTTCCACTTTTTGTCATAGGTTATCCATTCAAATAAAGAGATTTTCTATATTTTGACAAAATATGTTCAAAGTCGTCTGCTGCAGAATTGTCGTATGAGGGAAAGGGTTAACTCTTTCCCAAATACAAAAAATCTGCAACAGACAACTTCGAAAAACAAAAAATCTCTATAAATGAAAACAGAATTATTGAATAGAGTTGAAAGTATTTAGGCTAAAGGAGGAATTGCTCATTATGAGCAATTTCTACTTTTCGTCATAAAGTTTTCAAAAGTCGTCTGCTGCAGAGGCATCTGAATGTGGGAAAGGGCTTTTGAAAAACATTGTGGCAAAGGAAGAAAGTGCTCATGATGAGCAACTTCTACTTTTTCCACAATGTTTTTTAAAAGTTGCCTGCTGCATTTCTTTACAAATTCATGAAATGCCATCTCAAAGGAAGATAAGAGGAAAGGTGGAGTACAGGATTAAGATTTAGGAAAGTGAACAATGTTGTAATAGATAGACTGAATGGGGATTGGGATGCAAGGGGAAGGAATCCATGCTTTACTGTTGAACATTATTGATTAAACCGCCAGCCAGACCAAATAATTTGCCTGTACATTGTATTTAGCAAAACAACAAAACAATACGTCATAGCAACACTCCATTCCATTTAGCAAATCACAAAATATGCCCTTGGTTTAAACAAGGGAAGGGCATTTCAGGGAGGGGCGGGGAGACAACATTGAAAGTATCATGCAACTTAAATCAATCAAACAATTTTATGGCTATTTTCCCTTCAAACAGATTATTTCTGTTCTTTTACACAAACTCATTGTGACAAATCAATCCTGGTTGTTGTTTTCAAGAATTTAACATTTTCCCACATGCATAATGCCTTTTTGCCTTAGACGACTTATAATGATCAATTTCTTCTCTTTTATCTCTTCAATAATAATACTATCATTTAAAGAGACAATTTCGAAGTCGTCTTCTGCAGGTTAGATGCATGGGGAAAAGGGTTGAATATTGTAATGATGAAAGCAAAAAATAAAATACTGTCATTGAGTTTATGAGGCTACAGAAGATTGTAAATCCGTTAAAACTTCCTAAATTTTATACACAACCCATTCTGTTTGAGGAAAATGTATATTAATGTAAACTGTCTATCAATAATCAAAATTTGATTACACAAATGATAATTCCCAAAATGAACAGTTGTTTACATGTTTACATGTGACATGGATCACAATAAAACAAACAAAAAGTGTTTTTGCTTTCATCATCTCGTAACATTACTGTGTCAAATTACCTCGTGCTCCTTGTCAAGACCATCCATACCCAGTGTGGACCTGGCTAGTGGTCCTTCTACATTATAACTATCATCCACATCAAACGAAGTGTCGCTTATTTCCTCATCCTTCGCAATCTCCATCGAAACATTCCCTGATTCCGACTCTTCCGGGATCTGTTGGAGAAACTCATCCCTAAGAGGTGTGATCTCAACAAATTTCACACTTTCGGCACTAGCAGTGGACTCGCTATCCGAGTCTTCGTCACTCTCTTCCGCTTCTTCAGTGATCCTTGAAAGCTCCAGTTCAGCGGATGAAAGTCCGGATATAATGACCGGAGACTCACTCCTCTCCTCTGTTGGTGTAATTTGCAGTGTGTATCTAGGGGCCTCGTCATCCGAAGAGGAAACATAATCTCTGACCTCAATCATCTGTTGAGGCTTTCTCTCTAGGCTATCAACCAAGGTAATGAACTCCTCTTTGATCGTTGATGACTCGTCATCCGTCGTTTTGTTGCTTCCGTCCGAGACTTCAACTTTTCTAGGTCCAGGAGTTGGAGTGACATCAGCTTCAAAGTCTTCCAGGAGTTCCGCGATCATTTCCTGATCACCCGTGGTCTCAAGGTCTGTTGTGACATCAAAGTTGGAATCGTCCGTTTCTATGGGGACATCGGATTCAGAATCGGGTGTTTCACTTCGAAGGTATCCTTTAAATCTAGGTCTTGGGGATTCTTGAGCAAAGAGGTTATCTCTATAATCAGGTTTCTTTTCATTAGTGGATTCAAGAATTTCGTGAATATTTTCAAGCTGGTCTTTATCAGCATCTTCCTCTATCAGAACTGGTTTTCTTCGTTGTTGTTCTTCATCTTCTGATACCTCTGACTCACTTTCTTCATTTTCTGATATAACAATATGTCTCTCAGGTATATGACTTACTGATGGAGAACTTTCTTCAACAATTACCTCTTCTTTTTCTATGTTTTCTTCGGAAACATCATCAGTTTGATAAGCAAACAGAGATTTAGATTCACCAATAAATGGTTCATTTCTCAATCTGGATATTTCCTGCATGTATGTGTCACCAAACACTCTAGCTGGTATGGCACAAATAGACTCTGAATCATCCAGGGAATCATCAACGTCTACAGGTTTAGCTTGCACCTCTTCCTTCTCTTCATGGTCGGAGTCATCAGGGCTATCGGAATTTTCATTAGAGGATGATTTTGATTTATCAACGTCTACAGGTTTAGCTTGCACCACTTCCTTCTCTTCATGGTCAGAGTCATCAGAGCTATCCGATTTTTCACTAGATGATGATTTTGACTTATCACTTGAGGAAGATTTAGACTCATCATGGATGAAGTCAAGATTAAGTTTTTCAACCATTGGCTGTGTTGACACAGGGGTTCTTAGTGTAAAGTCAGATACTTCAGAAGGTTTACCCAGCGTCAACTCAAAATCTGATTCTCCTATCATAGTTTTAGAAGAGTACACATTAGGTTGAGCCAAGCCAGACTGTGGCTTATCAGCTGATGGTTCTTCATCTGATTCATCCTCAGAGATAACTACATTTTCATCATCCTTATCTGAATATTCTCTGTCAGATAAAGAAACATCTGAGTCTCTTGAATCCCTCCTTCCCAGTTCTCCTTTTCTGTCAGAAATAAGGGACGCTATTTCGGAGTCGGGGAGTTCGGAAACCTCGTCTTCTGTTCTAACAGTCATGTCCCCAAAGTGTCTGTCACCAAAGTAGACTTCCTTTGGAACTTGGTACTGATATTCCTCTTCAAGAATGATGTCTCGAGTGTTGCGTTTCTCGTCTGCTTTGTTATCTTCCGGTGCGAGATTCAAGTTAATATTCAATTCACTCTGAACGGGTTCCTCTACATGCACGTTGATTTCCGGTTCCCCAAATTGTTTGACCATATATTCATCATACTCTACCCCAGTTATTTCCGGTTCAAACTCCCTTCCTTTTGTTTCATCTTGTTCGCTGTCCTCTGACTTAGATGCGTTTTCATCATCATCACCATCAACTTCATCATCCACGGGTATATTAACTTGTTCAACCATTATTTCCTCCTTAAAAATAGCAGGACCGGTTTCGTTCTCAGTGTCTACATTTTTCATTTTCCAAGTGTATATTCTGTCACTATCTAGGTTGTATTGTAGGGGTGCATGCTCTGGCTATGAACAAAATAGCAAAACAAAAACACTGATAGCACCATGCAGTTAGAAAGTCTCTACATTGTGATTGTTAATAGTATCTATTGAGACTGTTTGTTGCAAAATTGCTGTTTATCACACGTTTGGCATAGACTTTGAAAAATAGAGCTAACTGAACTACTTATTGACTACTAGATACATAAAAATATTTTTAAGCTTGACCGTCATTCCCATACCTAATGTAACTAATTACTAATTGCTTGCAGTGCCCAAAGCCTCCATTAGATAAATGTGTGACTGTCTAAGTAAAGGTTTTTTTAAGGCCATTTTCAGAACTATAATTTTCAAAGCAATCTATGTATAAGCTACTATTTTCTAGCCTGTTTGTTAAAAAGTGTTTGCAATCTATTTTTGCACTTTTTCAATGTTTTTTACTACATTGTTTAATCATTTATGAAGATGTTGCCTTCCTATTAACCCTTTCCCTCATATAGACGCTTTCTGATACCTCTGCAGCAGACAGCTTTTTGAAAACATAGTGACAAAAGAAGAAATTGCTCAAAACGAGCAATTTCTCCTTTTGCCACAATGTTTTCCACTTTTAGTCATAGGTTATCCATTCAATTATAGAGATTTTCTATTATTTGACAAAATATGTTTAAAGTCATCTGCAGAATTGTCGTATGAGGGAAAGGGTTAAAATACAATTTCATGAAGCCTTTCCCACATAAAGATTTTAACATATGTACACATTCATTTTTTTAAAACATTGTGACTGAAGGAGAAATTGATATTGATGAAACAAATTCTCCTTTTGCTACAATGTTTTCAACCCTTTCAATAATAATACTTTTCCACATGTTCACCTCAAAGTTTCAGTCATCTGCTGCAGGTTTGTAGTATATAGGAAAGGGTTTTCCATGAAGCAGACAAACTTCTAAGCCTATGTATCAACTGACATAGTTGAACAAAAAAAACCTACAATATTGTGGCCTAGGTAGAAATGGTAATAATCTTTTCAACTGCTTTGTCCAATGAATTATCAATACCCTGATTAAGTAAAAAAAAAAATCTTTTAAAACTAGATGGTTCTAAAACAGCAATGTTCAACACTAGCCGTTTTCCTTTTGTTCTACAAGGACACCAAAACATTGTGAGGAACATCAATGTTCTCAAGCCCAATGTTTCTCTTGGACCATGATTTTCATGTACAATTAACTCAGTTTAACGGGATGAACACTTGATTCCAGAAACAGGTACCAGTTTAGTTTTGTTTTGTTTGTATGATGTTTTAACGACGCTTTCAACAATTTTAAAGTTACATGATGTATATCACAGTTTCTGATAACACCATACTAAAAATGTTGGGAGTTGACCCTTTCCCTCATACAACAATTCTGCAGCAGACGACTTTGAACATATTTTGTCAAAAAATAGAAACTCTCTTTAATTCAATGGATAACCTATGACTAAAAGTGGAAAATATTGTGTCAAAAGGAGAAATTGCTCGTTTTGAGCAATTTCTTCTTTTGTCACTATGTTTTCAAAAAGCCATCTGCTGCAGAGGCATCAGAAAGCGTCTATATGAGGGAAAGGGTTAAACCATGAATAGGATATAGTATAACGGTTTATACAGAGGTCAAGGTTGAGGCTGGGCTTTGTGATAATTGTTATATAATTATAGTGTGGTGTGCAGCTATAGAGCAAGGCGATTGTGCAACAACCAGACCCACATGGAACACCGTCGGTATGGTGACAGGTTCCATTCTAACAAATATAGATACATGATACAAGGTTCTTTCTGTTTTTGCATTCTTTAGCCGTTTCCCATATACACAACAAATCTGCAGCAGACAACTTTGAAAACATCTGGGCAATTACATGGAGCATCTCTTTTAATGAAAGGGCAAATATTGAATAAAGTTGTAATCATTGTTGCTCATCATGAGCAATTTCTCCTTTTGCCACAATTATTTCAAATGTCGTCTGCAGCAGAGGCGTCAGAAAGAGTCTGTATGTGGGAAAGGGTTAAAAAGTACATGAAATCATTATTTAACCTTTCAACCTCACATGCAGATTCATTTTAATGTGTCCGCAGCAGATGAATTTTGAAATCATTGTGGAACAGAGGATAAAATGACTTATCATGACTATTTCTCCTTTTGGCATAATATTTTCAACTGTATCCAATAATTATACTTTCAAATACAGAAATTTAGAATGTTTTTGTCTAGATGCGTTCACAGTAAACTGCTGCATATGTGTTGTATGAGGGAAATGGTTAAAATATATGCCATAATGTCTTATAGTAATAGTAATTTCAACTATTTCAATGATATAGAAATCTATTATTTAAATTTAGTAAGAGGGTTAACCCTTTCCCACATACAACAAATCTGCAGAAGACAACTTTGAAAGTACTTTGGTGAAAAAAATGGAAATTCTCTGTAAATGGAAGTATAATTGTTGAAAAGAGTTGAACTCATTGTACCAAAAGGAGAAATTGCTCATTATGAGCAATTACTTCTTTTGTCACAATGTTTTCAAATGCCGTCTGCTGCAGATGCATCAAAATGTCTATGTAGATGTGAAAGGGTTAAAGGCATGCAATAATATTTTCAAAGTAGGTTTACATTTCATTTCTTAGATTGTGTTCATAAAATATCACATATTTTTGTGAATGCAAAACCTGACAGAGTTGTAAAATTAAAAGTATTTTCAATTTTTTCAAAAAGATTTCTTATATATCCACAGAAGATGGCATGAAAACAACATTGCTTGAAAAGGAGAAATTGTCCATCACGAGCAATGACACATGGAGACGACAATCCCACAACTCTTCTATCTAGTTTTAAAGCAATCTTTTGTAAATAAAAACATTATTATTTCTATGTTTTCAATTTGCATGAATTCCAAATGAGTAAAGTGATATCTAGTTTTTCAAGATAAAAATTGTTCCAAAAAATCTAAAAAAAAATAATTTGATTTCAATTTGATATTAATATTCATTAAATGCACTAGGAAATGAGTTAATTGATTTACCAAAAATAAATCAAGCACTAATTAACATGAAAAATAAAATAAATTTGATGTAACAAATAGGCTACAGGGCTGCAAGCAACAACTATCAATCTTAAAAGCAATCAAAGGCAAACAATCTCTTTCCTCAGGAATTTGTTTTAAAATTTAACCCTTTCCCTCATACGACAATTCTGCAGCAGACGACTTTGAACATATTTTTTCAAAAAATAGAAAATCTCTATAATTAAATGGATAACCTATGACTAAAAGTGGAAAACATTGTGGCAAAAGGAGAAATTGCTCGTTTTGAGCAATTTCTTCTTTTGTCACTATGTTTTCAAAAAGCCATCTGCTGCAGAGGCGTCAGAAAGCATCTATATGAGGGAACGGGTTAAAGTGCTGCAGACAAATGAGTGTAAATCAAGATCAGTCAATTCGATTCTGCATTTTGATCAGCTAATTTTTTTTCCAATCATATATTGTTTCAATTTGAAAGTCTAATATATAAATAACAAACTACCAGGTCGTACTGGTAGATAAATGAGATAAGTCTCGCCTGCATGACAACTGAACTGTTTCCATAGCAACTATGACCTACCTGGACATCAGCACTAGTGTCATCACCAACGGTATATTCAAGCTCTGCTTCAAGTGGAGCAGTGACGTCGGCGGTAATCTGGGGAGCTTCGAGGGTGATCTCTGTGTCTTGCAAAACAAATTCAGCATTTACTTCCGGTTGATCTTCTTCTTCAGCTTCAACAAGTTCTACGGTAATGATATAAAACACATAATTAACTCTTTTTCAAAATACAACAATATTGCAGCCGACAACCTAGAAAACATACAGCAAAAAACCGGATGTCTTTTGAAAACAGCGTAGCAGCTATTCTGCTTGCTCAGACTCAGACTCAGAACTGCTGCTGCGCTGTTTTCATAATTTGATTTTCCCACTGGCTTAATTTTCAATATAAACATTTTTAAAAGTATGAATGAATTTAGCATAAATTTTAGGATCTCTGGAACAAAATGGATAATGAGCATTTTCTCAATTTACCACAATGGATTCAATAGTAGTCTGCTGAAGATGCGTTAACCCTTTCCCTCATATAGACGCTTTCTGACGCCTCTGCAGCAGATGGCTTTTTGAAAACATAGTGACAAAAGAAGAAATTGCTCAAAACGAGCAATTTCTCCTGTTGCCACAATGTTTTCCACTTTTAGTCATAGGTTATCCATTCAATTACAGAGAATTTCTATTTTTTGACAAAATATGTTCAAAGTCGTCTGCTGTAGAATTGTCGTTACGAGGGAAAGGGTTAAAAACATTTCTGAAAGAGGAAGTGGTGTAAAGGTTTGAAGTCATCTTCTGCAGACCTGATGTACGTGGGAGAAAGGATTAAACTTACCGGTTACACTGAGAGTGGCGGTCTGTTCCACTGTTCCAGCCTCGTTGGTGGCTTTGACAGTGTACAAGCCCTGGTCTTCGGGGAAAGCTTCTGCTATCTTCAGAGTGCTCTCCCCTTCAGTTGTGCCGGGAATAACCCTGTAAACCTCATCTGTTTCGATTGGTTTGTCCGCGTGATACCATGTGATCTCGGGTATGGGCTGACCTTCAACCTTGCATGTAAATGTGACTGCATCGCCTTCCTTGGCTGTGTTGTCGGCAATACTGACAACAAACTCAGGGGCGTGTAACTCTGCTTTCTCAACCTAGTAAGTGAAATGTACTTTACAGTATGTATCTTTTAAATTTAACAATTTCAATTACAAAGTGGAACTTATATACAAGAAAAAATAAAAAGTTTATAACACTGAATTTATCCTTTAATCTTAAAACTATAATTTGTGTAACAGAGAACATCTGCGACATGAGAATCTTGTTTGCTTGGTTTTAAACGATGCTTTTAAAACAGTAAGTGAAAATTTAATGTACTTAACAGTTTTTTTCTTTTTAACAAAAAATCCTATCATTCAATTTCAATTAGAAAAGTTGAACTTTTGTACAAGATACATAAAAAAGTTTAAAAAAGTGAATGTATCCTTTAATCTTGAACTATAATTTGTGCAACAGAGAACATCTGCGACCTGAGAATTTTGTTTGTTTCGCTTTATAGGCCTCTTTCAACATATTTTCAGTTCATTTCGTAGACAAGTAACATCTATCCCCCCCTAAGACGGAATGTGTCGGCCGGATCAGTCTGCGCGGACAGCGCAGGCTGATCTGGTCGATACATTACGCAGATGCCTATAATAATCATTATGAGCGGTTGCACTTCTTGAACAATGTTTTAACCAGTACTTCTGGTCCATTTATCCTGACACCGTAGAGACAGTTGCAATGCTTATCCCTCAATCCTAAGCGCCAAGGAGGGAAAGCCATCACTCTCCATTGTCAAAGGTACCATTTTCCTGGCCGGTGATCTATCCCCCCCTAAGACGGAATGTGTCGGCCGGATCAGTCTGCGCGGACAGCGCAGGCTGATCTGGTCGATACATTACGCAGATGCCTATAATAATCATTATGAGCGGTTGCACTTCTTGAACAATGTTTTAACCAGTACTTCTGGTCCATTTATCCTGACACCGTAGAGACACCGTAGAGACAGTTGCAATGCTTATTCCTCAATCCTAAGCGCCAAGGAGGGAAAGCCATCACTCTCCATTGTCAAAGGTACCATTTTCCTGGCCGGTGATCTATCCCCCCCTAAGACGGAATGTGTCGGCCGGATCAGTCTGCGCGGACAGCGCAGGCTGATCTGGTCGATACATTACGCAGATGCCTATAATAATCATTATGAGCGGTTGCACTTCTTGAACAATGTTTTAACCAGTACTTCTGGTCCATTTATCCTGACACCGTAGAGACAGTTGCAATGCTTATCCCCCAATCCTAAGCGCCAAGGAGGGAAAGCCATCACTCTCCATTTTCAAAGGTACCATTTTCTTGGCCGGGGGGGATCGATCGCCCGACCTTTTGCACACAGGCGGTGGATGCTCTACCACTACACTACAGAGGCAGAACCATTCAATGTAGAATGAAACATTTGAGTATTTAAAAAGGAAGTTTCAAAAGACATTAAATTAATACCTGAGAAATAACTACAGTTTCCTCGACCTGTTGTTGTTCGGGTATGTCTGTTGTAATGGTTATTGACTCTGTAATGTCAGCTTCAAATTTCCTGTGGAAACAATGTAACAGTTTGACAAATATTCTGCAGGAACAAGATTATGACAGAAAAAAATGTCATTTATAGCACTAAAATATGCAATGTAGTTTATGTTTTTTTCCCCAGAACCAATATCAATTTATGATCTATACTTTTATCAAACATTACAACATTATAATTAATAGTATATTATATTAATATATTCAGTAGGAACAAGATTACGACAGAAAAAAACTTTCACTATAGTATAGAATGTATTTTTTGTCTTTTTCAAGTGCCAATATCAATTTATGATCAATTAAATGCAGTTAACCAAATTTATATCATAAAGAGTTTATAATTAAAAAAAATTAATCATCAAAGACAAGTATGTTACAATACAGAATTCCATATATCATGTTTAAATAGATAACATCATTTTAGCATCACTGGAGGACTTACTGTGATTTGTTGGCAGATGATTTCAGGAGGGACCTAAAATCTAACTGTTCCATGCCATAATCAACACCAACCTTTGTGGTTCTAATAAAACATAGGTATAAAACATTAGAATACACATGCCATGCAGGGGTGAGAGTGTATAGAATACAACAAGATCAAATAATAAAGGATATACAATTCAATAAAGGTAATATAGGGTTGATAAACCCTTTCCCACATACAACAAGTATGTAGCTGATGACTTTAAAAACACCTTGACAAAAATGTGAAATTATTTGTTGGAGTTGAAAACATTGAGGCAAAAGAACAAATTGCTCATGATGAACATTTCACCTTTTGCCACAATGTTTTCAAAAGACGCTGCAGAGGCATTAGAAAGCATCTGTTTATGGGAAAGGGTTAATTTAATTTAGAGTCTAGGGATGTCTATCCAGTAAATGTGTTGAATAATTGGTTGGAGCTTAAAGCCGTTACACCAACAGTACTTCAGTTACTTCATGGTGGCCAGTTCACCATAGATGCTTATCCTGGTTTTCTCGCACCAGCACACTGCACAACATTTTTCCCAGGCAACTGGCTACCTTCCTAAAAAGACTATTTAGACCAATATTGGAAGACGAATAACTCTTGTCACAATGACTTTATGTCAATCAGTGTCAAGAATAAATGGCCAAGCTGGGATTCAAACATGTAACACATAGATTGATAGCCCTTGCTGTTACCGACAGGAAGGAATTGTGTTAAATACATACAAAAAATATATTTAAAATAAACGTTAACCAGTTAACTGATTCAGTTGTCTTTCGATGCAGAATACAACTTTTGAAACTTTTAAGAGAAAAAGAGAAATTTCTCGCAATGTGTACTTCAAATCTCAAAATCAGACTTAAATGGGTCAAAATCATCCATGGTGTGACAAATCAATCTATAACACCATATAAGCCAATTGGTTAATTAAAGTGGGAGGAGTAAAATAAAGTAATATATTGAAAATAAAAAAATAATTGGATCTTAGACAAACATAAGCCATTCCATGCCAATATCTTCCTAATTGTATAAGCATACACATATAGTGAACATTCGGATTTGAATAACAGGTCATGGCTTTTTATTTAGTAGGTTCTAAATATTGCAGCCATTTCATTTCTTATTCTATAATTTATGTACAGGCAAGTATATCTGAATTGTTTTTGGCCATCTGGATAGGTGATTAAAAAAATCAAACCTTGGCTTAATTAGTGCAGATTAACATCCTGAATCATTGCCTTCAACAAATTGATTGATTGTTTGGTGTTTTATGCTGCTTTAAACAACTTTTCAGTTATATCACGGCGTTTCCTGGGTAAGTCACCAGTACTACTGATCCATTTATCCTTATACCAGCAAACAGTCGTAATGCTAATCCAACAACCCTGAGCACTAAGGAGGGCAGCCATTACTACTTTTTTTTAAGTATTTGGTATGAATCGAACCCACAACCTCTCCTACAACACTGAGGTGGTACGTAAGACAAATCACTAGACATTGGTTTGGTATATGTATGTTAGAAAGCTATCTTTGTGAAAATACAATCACAGTGCAAGAAGAAATAATGTTAAAATAATAATTGTTTTTGTTTGTTAGATGTTTAACGCTGCTTTTGACAGTATATCATGGCATTTCCTGGGTAAATTACCAGTACTACCTGTCTTTGTTGGCATGACAACAGCACATCAGTCTTAATGCTATCCCTGCAACACTGAGCTCAAAGGAGGGAAGCCATTACTACCATTTTTAAATCAATTCATTCGTGGACAACAACATAATCATCTAGCTAGAGGTACTTTTCTGATCCTGACATGTCAATGGTTGAGTGCTCATTAACCCTTTCACTCATATAGACGCTTTCTGACGCCTCTGCAGCAGACGGCTATTTGAAAACATAGTGACAAAAGAAGAAATTGCACAAAACATGCAATTTCTCCTTTTGCCACAATGTTTTCCACTTTTAGTCATAGGTTATCCATTCAATTATAGAGATTTTCTACTTTTTGACAAAATATGTTCGCAGTCTTCTGCTGCAGATTTGTTGTATGAGGGAAAGGGTTAAGGTTATAACCCTTTCCCACGCCTCTGCAGCAGTCGATGTTTTGAAAACATTGTTGCAAAAGGAGAAATTGCTCTTAATTCAATAGTTGTTATTTCATTTATAGAGAGTTTCCATATTTTTGACTCAAGGTTTTCAAAGTCATCTGCTGCAGATTTTATATATGTGGGAAAGGGTTAATAACATATTCTGACCTCTGACATTCCATGATAAAAATGAAACACATTCATAAACAGCAAGCATAATATTCACAGATTTCATATAAAAGGGGATGAAATAAATCAAAGTCTAGCATACAACAAATTGATCAAGCAATTTAAAATGTTCCCGCTTACAACAAATCTGAAGCAGACAACTTTGAAAACATCTAGCAAAAGAATGGATAATCTCATGGCAAAAGGAGAAATTGCTCATCGTAGGCAATTTCTTCTGTTGTCACAATGTTTTTGAAAGATGTCTGCTGCAAGATGTCTCAGAGGGAAACGTATGTATAGCAAACAAAATGTTCACAGGTTTCATATAAAAGGGTATGAAATAAATCAAGACTAGCATACAACACAATGATCAAGCAATTTAACTTTCTATTGCTTACTGTTCAGTTTGAGTAGGTACTTCAGCTGTAAGACATCAAGAGTAATTCGGTGAAATTGTATTCAAAAATTTATTTGTACAATAAAATTGCATAAACTTACACTGTGGATGTCAATGCTCCTCTAAAATCAAGTTGCTCTGCTTCATCAATTAATTCTGTCAAAATACAAGTTTTATTAGAAAATGTATTGTATAATTTGCTAACTCGGTGAATATCTGATATTTGTAAAATTTATTATAAAATATTCAAAATACTGCTAAGCTGTAAATTTGTTACAACAAAACGGCCATAATAAAAGATTTTATTTTTATAATTAAACTTGAGAACATTTATCTCTTTCTACATTTAAAGTTTTAACACAAGTTTGAGGATAATTTGTATTTTTGCTGGAATGGTGTTTTACACCACTTATAAAAGTATTTCAGGTATATATATCCCAGCGTTTCCCTGGTAAATTACCAGTAATACCTGTATCATATATTCTGGCACATATGCATCAGTTGCAATGCTATCCTTGGAACCCTGAGGGCCAAGGAGGGAGACCATTGATACCATTTCAAATAAAATATCTTTGGAGACAAATAAAACCAAGTGAAAGTATTACTTTCCAGAGCCAATTAGGTCAATTGTTATTGGAATGTTCAAAATTTCTGAAATGAAAAAGTTCATGATATAAATTAAGAAGGAGATAATAGAAAGTGCATACCAGCTACTTCCAGTGTAGAAGTACTTTCTACCTCTCCCATTTCATTGGTAGCCTTCACTGTGTAAACACCAGTGTCTTCTGGGAAGGCTTCAGAAAGGATCAGAGTGCTCTCCCCTTCTGATGGGTATCTGGAATAGAAATATACATAATAACAGAGTGTTGAAAGAACCCTTTCCCACCTGCAGATGCATTTGGATGTATCTGTAGCAGACAACTTTGCAAAACAATGTAACAATGTTTTCAACTTTAATTTTAAAATCATTACATTTTCATTTGTAGTGATTTTCGAAATATTTGCAGAGATGTTTGCGAAGTAGTCTGCTGCATATTTGTTGTAAGTAGGAAAGGATTAAAATTGTTGAAAATACAATAACAATTAAACAAGATGTAACTTTTTTTTCAAAAATCAGGATCAATATTGTTGAGCAACAAAAAAACTTACCTAATTTTGTAGATGTCTCCATCTTCAATGGGTTCGTTGTCATGATACCAAGTGATCATGGGAGTCGGTTGACCTGTTGCCTTGGCAACAAACTCAACTGGTTTACCCTCTTTGACCTTGACATCCTCCAGGGTGATTGTGAACTCTGGGGCAGTTTGAGCTGTCTCTGTTGAGATAACAAATTCGGCCTCGACCTCTTGTGGTTTCTCAATGACCTCTTCTTCAATCTGTGTGATCTCCTCAGCGAAAGAACTACAAGTATTTAAATGAACAGTTTTACTAATCAAAATTTTATTAACTCTTCTTGGTAATTAGCCTCTTTTTAAATATAATTTGATCTAAAGCCATGAGAGCTACATGTATTAACTTCTTTAATATTTAATCATTTCTCTCATACATATGTATTTAGACACCTTTGCAGCAGATGACTTTAGAAAACTATGTTGACAAACGAAAACAAATGGTCATAATTAGCAATTTCTCCTTTTGCCAATTTTTTTTTGACTCTTTTTAATATTTATATTTTCATTTGAAGAGCTTTTCTAAATTTTTGTCTACATGTTTTCAAAGTTGTCTGCTGCAGATTTGTTGTATGTGGAAAAGTATTAATTTATATTATAGTTATGTTTCTATACTTACATTCAGAAATAAAATACCAATAACTTTAAGGCTGAATTGTTTCAAAGCAGGAACTAGTACCTGTATCTTGTCTTATTTACATAATATATATAATGGGCTTCATGCAAAACGATTGTAACTACATCTTATTAAAATAGGTAGTTACAATATTTTAGCATTAAGCCATCTATCATGTGACAGACATCATTTACAGTTGGTACTATGATGTAAGCTTACATGTTTTTGTTTAAAATGTTAATGTAAAAGGCATTTTTCAATGAATTAACTCAAGAATAAAACTACATGTATCACAAAGCAATCAGAAAACAGACTTTAAAAGGTCTGACTTTAAGTAATGATACCAAGAAGGCTTGAGCCCATTTGGAAATGCTTAATCAAAGTTTAATATCCCAGCAGATGATCTTTGTTATTTATTCTTTTACAATGAAAACATTCCTCCCATAAAAACGTTGTAAGAAAAGGAGAAAGTACTCATTATAAGCAATTTCTCCTTTATATTCCTAGCAGCTACAGATGTACCAGTATCAAGAAAAGGAGATTCTGCAAACTTTCAACCTTATCCAACATTGTGATAGAAGACATCTGCAGAAGACAAGAGTTATCTAGACAAAAATATGGAACACACTTATAAATGAAAGTATTGTTATGAATTGAACATATTGTGGCAACGGCAGAAATTGCTCATGATGACACAATTGTTTAAAAAATTCTCTGCTGCAGATGCGTGAAAATGAATAATGGAAAGTGAATACCAACCTACATGATCATTTATCCCCACCAACTTACCCTGTTTGGTAATCAGACTGAAGAACATGCCTAAAATCTAGCTGAGGCGACTCAAATTGTGTACCAACTTTGGTTTCCCTACATTAAAGAGTCAAACAAGGGGAGGTCAATAGAACAATCATGCAATGCATACACAGATCACATGCAATATTAGGATATAGTAATTAAAAGTTTAATGGAATACACCATTCATGCAAATAAAAAACGTTGTATGTGGATTTTAAAGTGGAGAGATGTCAGATATTTGCAAGGAAAGACAGGACAGCTGTAACCCCGACTCCCATTTCCCACATACAACAAATCTGCAGCAGACGACTTTGAAAACACCTCGGATTAAATATCGAAAATCTCAATAAATGAAAATTTAATTATTGTTAAGAGTTAAAAAACAATGTTGCAAATGGAGAAATTGCACATCATGATCAATTTCTCTTTTTGCCACAATATTATCAAAGGTCGCCTGCTGCAGATGCATTAGAAAGCTGTATATGTGTGGGAAAAGGGTTAAACCAGAGCTTAAACTGATCACTTTTACCGATTTATGTTTGATTTATGTTTCTTACGGAACATGTAAAATCCTGAATAAAGACAAGATTGAAGAAAACATCTATTTGACTTTCTAGTTGTTCAGTTCCGAGGTAATTATGCAGAAAGTTTGTGACATTTTGCAAGCAGTCTGTTAAAACAGAACATATTTTGTAATTAAGTATACTCACTCAGTTCATCAAGAAATTAAGAATGATTCAGAGGACTAGATAAGAGGGAGAGAACAGGTCTTTTCCCAACAATATCTTTCTTATTACTCATTCAAATCCTATGTTGTGGGTACTCAAAAGAATCGTCTAACTGAGACGATTCTTTTGAGTACCTACAACATAGGGTTTGAATGTCAAATAAGGATTTTAGAACATGAAAAATGCCCCTTATCTAGAGCTCTGAATTGAATACATTCAAAAGTAAAACACATGCATAAGTTAAAGAGAAGAAAAAGAGCCTAAAACCCTATAACTTAATCATACACTTACACTTTTCTAACACTAACTCTCCGTTCAGGTATCTCAGGAATTGGATACAAACTACAGCATAAAAATTCAATCTTTTATCCCTTTCCACAAAACTTCATCTAGCTCATGTTATATTAGTTTTATTCGTTTACCTATCATATTCCAAATGGAACCTCAATATAGAAATGTTTAACCTATAGACGCATTTTGACGCATCTGCAGCAGACGACTTTTGAAAACATCGTGACAAAAGGAGAAATTGCTCAAAACAAGCAATTTCTTCTTTTGCAACAATGTTTTCATTTTTTTTCAGTAATTATACCTACAAGAAACAGAGATTTTCCATATTTTTTAGTGGACATTTTCAAAGTTGTCTGCTGCAGATTTACTGTATGTGGGAAAAGCTTCACCCCCCCTTTTCCACAAAAAAACAATTCTGCAGAAGAGGATTTCGAAATTATCTATCATTATATCAAATTTATATCACAGTGTTTCCTGGATAAGTTATCTGTAGTGCAGCAGAAGACTTTTGACAGTCAGCAGCAGACGTACACCATGTTATTCAGAAAGTATCAAGAGAAACAAAGATGAGATGTTGCTCATCATTAGCATTATATATATCCTTTTTGAACAATGTTTTGACTTTGTTTCAAGTAAAGATTCTTCATTCAGATTTTTCTAAAATGACTGCTTAAGAAATAGGTTAATTTATCCTCATGTCTCAGAACTTTGTGAACCTAAGCAATCAAAGAAATACGCTGCAAACGACTTGATCTATCTTAAGACATCAAAAAATATTTCAACACTTCTCAGTTGACTGCTAGTACTAAATCACTGGAGAATAATGACGACATGAACTTACGATAATCACAAAGTTTGAGTGTTCTACGATAACTAATTACAGAATCAATTCCCATTTAAACCAAGGGTTATAGAATACTTACACTCTATTTCTAAGGGCATCTGTATAATCAACTTGTTCCATTCCATATTGAACTGCAAACTTTGTTTCACTGAACATGCAAATGCAAACATAAAAAAACGTCAAATGCAACATGCACACACATGAAAAACCTTAATTCTTTCACTGCCGAATTTCACAAAGTCGAACCTTTCATGTTGAAAATTGGATCGCGCCATTTTCGTCAACAGAAAATATGGTGAAATTTAATGTCTAAGTAGCAAACAATGCGGATTTCAGGAGAGACAGCTCATTATGATTCCCACTTGAATCTGCATTGTTTGCAAAAGCCTTTAATTGACTATGACAGCAAAAGGTTTAAAAACACAAGCTCATTGAAGCATCACTGGTTTTAAGTTTGTTTGTTTGTTTGGAGTTTAACGCCGCTTTCAACAGCTTTGGTCATATCACGGCGGTCAGTGCACCTACCCATGTTTTCCTGGCTTTCCCACACCAGTACTTACACAACATTCTTTCGAAGCCACTGACTACTTTCTCACATAGATCAGAGGTGAGAGGCAATGGAAAACATCGCCCGAAAGAATGTCGCCGCAACCGGGTATCCAACCCGTGACCTCCAGATCACGAGTCAGATACGCTACCAATTGAGCTACCCGGCCGGGTCACTGGTTTTAAGAAGAGACACTGTATTGATTTAAAGCTTGTTTGTTTGGATGGTGTTATACACCACTTTTCAACACTTTTTCAGTTTGATCACAGCATTTCCTGGGTAAGTTACCAGTTCTTCTGGCCCATTTATCCTCACACCCAGCTAGGCAGTCATAATGATAACCCCGCAATCCTAAGCGCCAAGGAGAGAAAGCCAATACTTCCAGTTTGTAAATGTCTTTGGTATGACCCGACGAGGGACTAAATCCTGGTCTCCAGCTCCTGAGATAGAACTAAAACCACAACCCCATGGAGACAGATTTCTGTTTTGCCTAAGATGAGTTCCCACAATAAAGGGTTTAAAAACTTAATAAAAAGGAGAAATATTATCTGAAAAAGGCTTGCTGATTCCACCTTGTTTAAGTTTCTGACTTTGTATTTAATTATTCTGAGGTACGACAAATCCGCAGCAGACAAATTTGAAAACAGTTTAGCAAAAATGTTAAAAATCTCTTTAAAGGAAAGAGTACTTATTGAATAGAGTTGAAATTATTGTGGCAAAAGAAGAAATTAATTGCTTATTAAGAGCTATATTTTCTATTGCCACAATGATTTCAAAAGTCATCTGCTTCAGTTGCATAAGATTGCGTCTGCAAATTGGGAAGGGTCAATACAAATTGCATTTAATATCAAACTCACACTTTTTGTTTAATAGCGTCTCTATAGTCCACCTGTTCCGTATAAAATTGTTCACCAACTTTCGTTTCAACCCTATTCTTAACAGCATCTCTATAATCTACTTGTTCTGCTTTAAATGTTTCTCCAACTTTTGTGTCTACTTTTGTTATTAGCACCTCTCTATAGTCAACCTGTTCCGCTTTAAATCTTTCACCAACTTTTGTCTCAACTTTGGTTCTAAGGACCTCAGATCTGTAGTCCACTTGCTCAGCAGCAAAGCGCTCACCAACTTTAGTCTCTCTGTTCATGCAACCATATGGGGGGAAAGAGATAACAAGGTATAAATCGACATGCAAAACATATTCAAATATGTACACATATACAAGTTAATATACAAAACAGCTCAACTTAAATAGGATATTAGTCAGTGGGAAAGGGTTAAAGTGTGAAAATTGTAATATAATGCAAACAAAAAAACATTCTCAAAGTCACTTAAAACATGTATGTTATTGAGAAGTGTGCACTGCTAGGAATTTCAACCTATTATGTTTTAGAGGGGTTGGTAAAAGGTGGAATTGATAGATTAACCATATGGGGATGGATCAATTAATGTCATATTACTGGAATACAAATACAGATCTGTTTGAGTACATTGTTTGGGAGACTCAAGGCAACATTAACATAATGATAATCACGATGGTTCTCTGAAGACCATGGGATGGGCTCAATCATATTCAAGCAAATAGTTTCTGTTTACCTTTCTGACTTGACAGATTTGAGACTTTCCCTGTTTGATTGGATAATAAAGTACAAACAATATCAGAACTTGCAATGAATAGTGCCTCATACGGGTACAGTAAACATACTTTGGCATCCGATTTATACCTAATTCAATATCATTTAAAGAACTGATTTATACCTAATTCAATTTCATTTAAAGAACTGATTTATACTTAATTCAATTTCATTTAAAGATGAGGTAACTAAGGTAATTCAATTTCATTTAAAGATGAGGTAACTATAAGGTAATTCAATTTCATTTAAAGATGAGGTAACTAAGGTAATTCAATTTCATTTAAAGATGAGGTAACTATAAGGTAATTCAATTTCATTTAAAGATGAGGTAACTATAAGGTAATTCAATTTCATTTAAAGATGAGGTAACTATAAGGTAATTCAATTTCATTTAAAGATGAGGTAACTATAAGGTAATTCAATTTCATTTAAAGATGAGGTAACTATAAGGTAATTCAATTTCATTTAAAGATGAGGTAACTATAAGGTAATTCAATTTCATTTAAAGATGACGTAACTATAAGGTAATTCAATTTCATTTAAAGATGAGGTAACTATAAGGTAATTCAATTTCATTTAAAGATGAGGTAACTTTAAGGTAATTCAATTTCATTTACTGTGAATTGAGAAAGGTATGTATGTTTGTTTGAATGATGTTTAACGCCACTTTCAACAGTATTTCATTTATCCCTTTCCCTCCCTCATATAGACGCTTTCTGACGCCTCTGCAGCAGAAGGCTTTTTAAAAACATAGTGACAAAAGAAGAAATTGCACCAAACGTGCAATTTCTCCTTTTGCCACAATGTTTTCCACTTTTTGTCATAGGTTATCCGTTCAATTATAGAGATATTCTATGTTTTGACAAAATATGTTCAAAGTCGTCTGCTGCAGAATTGTCGTATGAGGGAAAGGGTTATATCAAGGTGTCTCCTGGGTGGTATTATTTGTTCTGTTTGTTCTGACACTGATACATCAGTGGTGATGCTATCCCTGCAACCCTGAGCGTCAAGGAGAGAATCCACTATTTCCATCATGAAATAACATATTCAAAAGAAAGCAATTTACCATTCCCCATTTGTAGATGCATTTTGACGCATCTGCAGCAGACCACTTTTGAAAACACTGTGGCAATTGGAGTAATTGCTCAAAAGGAGCAATTTCTGCCACAATGGTTTCAACTCTTTTCAATAATTATACTTTCATTTAGAGAGATTTTCCCATTTTTATATAGGACTTGTTAAAGTCGTCTGCTGCAATTTATTTGTATGCTGGAAAGGGTTAATGCTTTAAAAATATGCAGAGAAAATGATTTTGGAATTCCAAAGTTTCTATGGCAACTAGGATGGGATATGAGAATTATGGTGGTGACAAGGAAGACACATGTTTATTATCGATAGAAAAGTATTGTGGTTAAAATCGGGTGATAATGAAAGTCACTTGACTTACACGGCATGAACAAGTTTATTTCGGTAATCGACTTGTTCCGCATCATGTCTAACTTCGACTTTTGTTTCCCTATTGTAAACAGAATAAGATGTTCACAAATAAATTACAGAACAGGCTTGTTTATATAATAGTACAGTCCAACCTGTGCTTAAAGACCACCCATCGGAAGAAAACAGTCTGGTCTTTGCTCACAGATGTAAATTGCAGGGTAATTTCTGCAGAAAATGAGTAATTGGGAAATTAAAAATGTGGTTGCTATAGGCAGAGAATTGCTTTACAAAGGTGGTCTTTAGCACAGGTTTGACAGTATAAGTATTAGTATTACATTCTTTTAATACATTTTTTAATTTAATGTATAATATATTATGTTTAATGTTACATTTGAACTGTTCTATTTTAGAAAGGCTTTATATCCGTCTAAGACGAAACATTGTTGATTTTGAGCACTTCCTTGTATTTCAACAACATATTTTTGGTTACCGTTTTGGTTACAGTTACAGGCATGCTGTCATCGCTAGTCATACCATGACGAGAACTTCATTCTCAATCATATCACTTGTTAAATACCTATATAGATTAACTTATAGAATAATTATTGTACAAACCAAAGTTAGGGTTATAATTGATTTACTCTTTTGTTTACTAATGCCTGATTCGATAACATAATACATTCTTGGTATAGATATAGGAAAACTTACACTTTCTGTTTAAGGGACGTCCTGAAGTCAACCTGTTCAGTCTCGGTTTTCACTCCTACTTTTGTTTTTCTAATCATGCAAAGCAAAGAACAAAATCAATTCAAATAAGTTCAAAACAATCCAATATTTCAACAACATCAAAACAATCAAAATTCAGAATTTCAATATTTCATACAAGCATATCTACCGAGATATCATCTTTAGAACTGTGACAGATTTTAGAATCATTAAAGAAGTAGTGAACATGCAAGTAAAATCTTTAGACTCATTGCAGCAGACGACTTTTAAAACATTGTGGTAAAAGATGAAATTACTCATAATGGGCAATTTCTCCTTTTGCCACAATGTTTTCAACCTCTTCAATAATTACTCCCATTTAGAGATGTATTCCAAATATTTGCCTAGATACTTTCAAAGTTATCTGATACAAATAAAAGCAAAAAGAGAACATTAGATAACTTTGTTAACTACATTCAATAATTATATTTTCATATATAGACGATTTTCAATATGTTTGCTTAGGTGTTTTTAAACTTGTGTGCTGCAGAATTTTGTATGGGGGAGAGGGTTAAATAATCTTATAACATCAACTTTTTAAGCAACACCAAAATAACAAGCCTTTCCTTTAAAGCATTAGTATACACACTTTAACTCTTATTTTCCTAAGACTTCTTTTTACAATACTCTTGTAATTATGACTTCCAAACTATTTTCCCTTTTCTGATGCCGTTGCAGCTTACAACTTTAAAAAACATTGTGGCAAAAGGAGAAAATGCTCGTCAAATTTCTCCTTTTGCCACAATGTTTTTAACTCTTATTTAATCACATTTTCATTAATAGAGAATTTTTTAATTTTTGCCAATATGTTTTTCGAAGTTGCCTGCTGCAGATTGGTTTTAAGTGGGTAGAGCAAAGTTTATCTTGTAAATTGGAAGCTGCACATAATACTGTATTCTTAACTCTTGCCGATATACAACAAATCTGCAGCAGACAACTTCAAGTTTTGTAAACATCGTGACAAAAGGTGACATTGCACAAAATGTGCAATTCACCTTTTGTCGCAATGGTTTCAAATCTATTCAATAATTATACTTTTAGTTATATAGAATTTCCACACTTTTGCGTCAATGTTTTTAAAGATATTTGCTGCTGATTTGTTATTGTATGTGGGAAAAGGGGAGACGAAAGGGGAATTAGATCTTGTCCGACAACTTACACGGTAGTCTGTAAATTACTCCTGAAATCCTTCTGTTTAGGTGCAATCTTTACTCCTACTTTAGTTCTCCTATATATTATATAACAAACAACAATTACATGCATTATACTTTATGACACAAACAAAAAGTTATCTCCCTTGATCAAACCAGTAAACAAGAGGGCCATGATGGCCCTGGATCGCTCACCTTAATTATACAATGTACTGCAATGCAAAACACATCAAGACAATTATTCTGAATGCATCCTCCACAGTGTTAACAATATTTTCCTTCATTTTGCCTAGTGATCTATATTTTTTTACCTGATATGACCCATATTCCTACATGGACTAGATATCATTAAGACAACATACTGACAAAGTTTCAACTTGCTCAAAGTAAAAATGCGGCCTCCGGAGTTTGAACAATATTTTCCTTTATTGACCTAGTTTCTGATCCAATATGACCCATATTCGAACTTGACCTAGATATAATTCAGACAAACATTCTGACCAAATTTCAAGCTGCTGAAGCAAAAAATGTGGCATCCAAAGTGTTCACAAGATTTTCCTTCAATTTGATCTAGTGACCTAGTTTTTGACCCGGCATGACCCATATTCGAACTTGGCCTAAATATCATTCAGCTCAACATTCTGAACAAATTTCAAGCCGCTGAAGCAAAACATGCGGCTTCTACAGAATTAACAAGATTTTCCCTTAATTTGGCCTTGTGACCTAGTTTCTAATCCAATATGGCCCATATTTAAACTTGACCTAGATATCTTTAAGACAAACATTCTGACAAAATTTCAAGCTGCTG
This sequence comes from Serripes groenlandicus, assembly GCA_031761405.1. Taxonomy (NCBI): domain Eukaryota; kingdom Metazoa; phylum Mollusca; class Bivalvia; order Cardiida; family Cardiidae; genus Serripes; species Serripes groenlandicus. Next base: position 14,448,174 of record JASEVX010000012.1, read on the forward strand.
AAGCAAAAAATGAGGCATCCAAAGTGTTAACAAGATTTTCCTTCAATTTGGCCTAGTGATCTAGTTTTTGACCCGGCATGACCCATATTCGAACTTGGCCTAGATATCATTCAGCTCAACATTCTGAACAAATTTCAAGTTGCTGAAGCAAAATATGCAGCTTCTACAGAGTTAACAAGATTTTCCCTCAATTTGGCCTAGTGACCTAGTTTCTGACCCAATATGACCCATATTTGAACTTGACCTAGATATCTTTAAGACAAACATTCTGACCAAATTTCAAGTTGCTGAAGCAAAAAATGCGGCATCCAAAGTGTTAACAAGATTTTCCTTCAATTTGATCTAGTGACCTAGTTTTTGACCCGGCATAACCCATATTCGAACTTGACATAGATATTTTTAAGACAAACATTCTGACAAAATTTCAAACTGCTTAAGCAAAAATTGCGGCCTCTGGAGTGTTAACAATATTTTCCTTCAATTTGGCCTAGTGACCTACTTCTTGACCCGACGTGACCCATTTTCGAACTTGACCTACATATCATTAAGACAAACATTCTGATAAAGTTTAAACATGCTCAAGTTGAAAATGTGGCCTCTAGAGTGTTAACAAGATTTCGCTTCAATTTGACCTAGTGACCTCGTTTTTGACCTCATATGGCCCAGTTTCGAACTTGTCCAAGATTTTATGGAGATGAACGTTCTGATAAACTTTCATGAAGATTGGATGCAAAATGTAGCCTGTAGAGTGTTAACAAGCTCAAATGTTGACGACGCACGACGCACGACGGACGGACGCCGGACAAAATGTGATCCCAATAGCTCACCTTGCACTTCGTGCATAGGTGAGCTAAAAAGAGGAAGATAACCCTTGGGTCTCTCCAGGTCCATTCTGTGAACAGAATTAATTCAATTAGCTAAGCTAAAACAAGCCCTTTTCCATGCAGCAATGAAATAAATAAATAAATTGCATTAGTTTTGCGAAAAACTATATCTACAGTTTTAACTAATTCAAAATAAGTGTTAAACAACAATTTTAATGAACAATTTGTTAAGATTATTAAAACAGGCTATCTATGTTTCTTTTTCAGACAATGTTATCAGTCTGATATCACATGTTTTTATTTAAATCTCTGATGACTTGTAATGCTTCTACCTCTATTTCTGCAGCTTGAATGCTCTATGAAAAGCTCATAGTGAACAATTACTTCTAATCATACAATGTCTCAAAGTTTTTACTTTTACAGAGCAATAAAAAGACTTCAGTATCAAAGATAGAGCTTAGTTCATAAATGAGCTGTGCTCAAAGAAAACTAACCATAAGGCATTTGCAAAGATTGAATGTCGCTGAGGTCAGATCATAATCACTGCACTCACTGCCAATAAGTCTCAGAGCAGAAGCTTTCAAAAAACTTTGACAGTGTTTATTTGGATCAGACATTAGAGATTGGCAGACAGCTCTTTTTCTACAGCGTTTTTACAGATGAACAGTAACACTTGTCCCATTATTTATCAGAAAACAAATAAACTCTTCTTCACTCTACAAAATCTCTTATTTATCACTTAACCCTTTCCCACATATAACAAATCTGCCGCAGACAACTTTTAATATGTCTTGGGCAAAAGTGTGAAAAATCCAAATAAACTAGAATTGAATTATTCAATAGGGTTGAAAACACTGTGGTGGCAAAAGGAGAAATTGCTTATCATGAGCAATTTTATCTTTTGCCAGTGTGCTTTTAAATGTCGTCTGCTGCAGAGGCTTCAGAAAGCGTCTGTATGTGGGGAAGGGTTAATCACTAAATCCTAGTTTGTGGCACTAAAAAAGAATCTTCTCACCAAGAGTAATCACACCATAGTGTTTTGGGGGGTCAAATCAGGATTTTAGAACATGAACTATACCCCCTATCATTAATTCCCTCCGTTTCCTTTCAGAAAACAACAACAATAACAACACAGTTCTATCTATACATGCCCAAACAATTGAGTTGTTAGAAATCACTGTTTTAACTGATGTTAATGTATAATAAAGGAACAGTTCACTTACACTTCCTTCTTCAGCTGGCTTCTCAGATCCTTCTGTACTTCAGCTTCTGTTAAAATTGAAATATGGGAATGGGTTAAAAACATCTTGGCAAAAATATAAATAATCTCGATAAAAGAAAATATAACTATTAAATAATGTTGGAAACAGTATGGTAAAAGGAGAAATTCCTTATAATAAAAAGTTTGTCTGCTTGATAAGCATCAAAAGGAGAAATCAAGTAGACCCACCTTTCACAATGAGAGAAGCAGACACGGTCTCTTCACCAGCCTCATTAACGGCAACACATTTGTAGGTTCCTGCATTGAGAGGTGTGACCTCTTGTAAGGTCAATGTTGACTCGTAGGTGTTACCATCTTCGATTGTGTCGATTGTGTAAAGCTCGTCTGGCTCGATCTGTTCTCCATTGTGGCTCCAGTAGATCTGTGAATATCAAAGACATATCAATGTAAATCAGTCAAGTTTATTATCCCTTTCCCTCATACGACAATTCTGCAGAAGACGGCTTCGAACATATTTTGTCAAAAAATAGAAAATCTCTATAATTGAATGGATAACCTATGACTAAAAGTGGAAAACATTGTGGCAAAAGGAGAAATTGCTCATTTTGAGCAATTTCTTCTTTTGTCACTATGTTTTCAAAAAGTTGTCTGCTGCAGAGGCATCCGAAAGCGTCTATATGAGGGAAAGGGTTATGTGGAAAAGCAGCCAGTTGCATGGAATGACTTGTGTGGAGTACTGGTGTGGGAAAGCCAGGAAACACATGAGTAGGTGAACTGGCTGCTGTAATATGACTGAAATATTGTTGAATGCGGCGACAAACTCCATTCAAACAATCAATCACACGATATTATCTAAGCAGAGGGCATTGAAATTATTTTAGGTAAAAATAGTAACTACATTGTTTGTCACACCATGACAGCCACGGTCGATTAAAGTTGTATCAGTTTGCAAGGTGACTGAAGACAATAAGCGTAATGCACAAACAATAATTACACCCGATATCAATTTTTTATCTGTCTATTGTTGTAATATTGAAAGCATTAAGCAAACATGTGGATTAACATGATACTGCAGCCGCTCGATAACGATATTTTTTTTTTTTTTTTATCTGTCTATTGTTGTAATGTTGAACAAAGCGTTATGCAATCATGTGGATTAACGTGATACTACAGTGGAGATCTATTACTCAGATCGTATTTTGGTGTTGGTGTTTCAAATGTTAGGTTTTTGAAAATTTAGAATTCTATTCCCACATATTTCATGCACTAAAATTCGGGAGCCGAGCAAGTCTTAGACCAGCGTTATACCGAGAACAGCGGTAAAACGGAGAGCTTTATAGAGGGTTGCCAGTGTACTTACATCAGGCTTTGGAAGGGCAGCTACCTTAGCTGAGAATGTTACCACGGTTCCCTCATCTACGTTCTGGAATTTGGGTTTCTGCATGAAGGCTGGGGGTATTGTCTCTTCTTCAGTAACTTAAATAAGAAATTAAATGATTACAACTGTAACCAAGGTTTAGTTAACCCTTTCCTACATATAAAAAAATCTGCAGCAGACGACTTTAAACATATTTTGTCAAAAAATGAAAATTCTATATAATTGAATGGATAACCTATGACTAAAAGTGGAAAACATTGTGGCAAGAGGAGAAATTGCTCGTTTTGAGCAGTTTCTTCTTTTGGCACTATGTTTTCAAAAAGCTGTCTGCTGCAGAGGCGCCAGAAAGCGTCTATATGAGGGAAAGGGTTAATCAGTTAGAATATGATCTAGAAAAAACCCTGCAAAAGTGCTTCTGTATACTGGAAAGGTTTTTATGGACATACAATACAAATCATCATCTCCGTACTTTTGAAAGTATTGTTGCAAAATTAGATATTGTTTATTATGAGTAGATCTTCTTTAGCCATTATACTTTCAAAAGTCGTCTGCTGATATGTCTGTATGTGGGAATGGGTTCAAGGACGTATATTTCAGATAAACATCTCCTTATTTTTGAAAGTGTTGTGCCAAAAGGAGATATTGCTCATTATAAGTTTATCTTCTTTGGCTACAATACTTTCCAAAGTCGTCTGCTGCGGATGTGTACGAAATCATGTCTGTTTGTGGGTCAGGGTTCAACGACATATGTTACAGATAAACCTCATCCTCCCTTTAGAAAGTGTTCTCCTTTTTCAAACAATTTAAAAATACTTTTCAAAGTCGTCTGCTGTAGATGTGTACAAAAATATGTCTCTATGTGGGAGAGGATTCAAGGACTTTTTCCACAATATTTTCCAAAGTCGTCTGCTGCAGATGTGTACGAAAATATGTCTGTATGTTGGAAAGGGTTCAAGGACATATCAATGAATTCCTGCAAAACAGTTGTAACTACATCTTGAACAAGATGTAGTTACAACCGTTTCACGCCAAGCCCTTGATATGTTACAGATCAGCCTCGTCCTTACCTTCAACGAAGAGTTCAGCAGTGGACATAGCTGTACCAAGTTCATTCTTGGCAACCACTGTGTATTGACCAGCGTCTTCTGGGTAGACATCGGGAATTGTCAACAGTGCCACCTCATCTTCGAAAGAGATGTGAAACTCTTCAGCCTCGACCAGATCGACGTCCTCTTTAAGCCAGGTGACGGTTGGTTTGGGATGTCCAGATACCCTTGCTTCAAACACGGCTTTGCCACCGTCTGTTGTGCGAATATCGGCAAGTTGTGCTGTAAATTCTGGAGCAACTTTTAAGACTTCTTCTGTTACTTCTGCAATGTTCATGAATTAATGGTTATACAACGCACGAACATTTGGATGAGTGTTTCATGAATTCTTCTATAATATCACACTGTAAAATGTAATAGAACAAACTTGTAAACAATAATAATAATAATAATAATAATAATACTTTATTTAATGAGGGTAACACAGTTAGTTACACTAATCTTCCCTGTGGCCCTCAACAATCATACATTGAACATGAAATTCAACAATGTAATTAAACATTAAAATATAAAACAAGCATTCACATAATGTTTATAAATGCAATGACAGAAACTTTTCCATTCGTCTGTAACCTAGCCCCAGAAATTCCCCCATAATTGATGAGAGCTATTGTCTTATCTCCAAATCACCATGAAATCAATTAGGGGTCTGCATGGCTATTTTCACAGCATGCATGCCACCAATTAACATCTGAAAAGGTGTATCAGTCAACACACCATGAAGAATTTAAGGGCCATTTATGTTCACACCAGGGTGATAATTACAGACCCTGCTGAGATAAACAGACAGTCAATTTCAAGGAATTCCTGGGAAATGTGGGGCCAAGTCACAGACTGTATTGAATACTCACAATCATTCGTCAATCAAACAGTTTATTTCCAACTAACAATTAAGGTTCAGAAGATAATTTTTTAGATTATTTTTGAAGCTGTATAGACTTGGTGATGATCTAATATCGGTAGGCAGATTGTTCCATAAAAGTGACCCAGAATAATGAAAAGAACGTTTGTAAAGCTCTGTCTTTGATTTTTTAACATATAAATTTCCATTTACAACATTCCTTATACTGTATGGGTTATTATCTCCCACGTATACAAGTCTATTTGACAAATATTCAGGTGCCTGGGAATTTAAGCATTTATAGACAAGTAATAGTTTATGATACTGAATCCTTATATGTACTGGCATCCAGTTTAGTTCTTTAAATAAAGGCTCCGAGGCTGAAAGAGGATCTGCATTGAGAATAATTCTTGCTGCTCTTTTCTGTAATTTTAGTATTCTATCAAGCCCATTTTTAGTGCAGTTTCCCCAAACAGTGCAACAGTAATCAATCAATGGTAGTATATATCCACTGTAAAATAATTTTCTTGCTTCAAGATGAAGATAGTTTCTTATTTTTGACAAAAGGTATATGCGTGATGAGATGACAGTGCATATATGGTTTATTTGACTTGACCAATTTAACTGAGGTTCAATTTTAACACCTAAAAGTTTCTCACATTGAGAATTTTGCAAAATCCCTGCATTTATGGTAATAGTAAGGCAGTCCTTTTGAACTGATAGTTTTTGTCTTGTTCCTATTGTCATACACTTAGTTTTTTCTGTATTAATATACATCATATTTCTTGAACACCATTTATTTATAGAAGTTAAGTCGGCTTGTAATCTCTGCTGAATTTCTCCAACAGTTTTTCCTGAAGTGTGGAATGTGGAGTCATCTGCATACATATCAGTTTCACTGTTTTTTACATGTAATGGGAGATCATTAATATATAGAATGAAAAGTAATGGACCCAGTATGGAACCTTGGGGGACTCCATGAGAAATAGGGGCAGATTTAGACTTGGCATTTCCTACTTTTACCTGCTGTGTTCTATTATTAAGATATGATTCAAACAACTTCAGGGAAGTTTGAGTACAACCATATATATTAAGCTTTTGGCATAAGAGTTTGTGATCAACAACATCAAAAGCTTTTTTTAAATCCAAGAATACAACTCCGTTTATGTTTCCATCATTCATTTCTTGTAACCATTTGTCGGTTATATTTATTAGTGCTGTTTGACAGGAGTGATTCGGCCTAAATCCAGATTGAGATGGATGTAATAGAATTGATTCAATTTTCATTTTCTTACAAATCAAATTTGCAGACGACTTTTGAAAACATTGTGACAAAAGGAAAATTGCTCATAATGAACAATTTATCCCTTCGTCAGAATATTTTCAAATCTATGAAATTATTATCCTTTCATTTACACAGATTTTTCAAAGTAATCTGCTGTAGATTTGTAAATTGTATGTGAGAAAGGGTTAACAAATTGCTTACCATGTACAGGTATTCTAGATTCTTCATCAGAGATAGTTTCCTTCTCCTCTTCTGAAATTACATGGAGATGTATTTTCATATTTAACTTATTAAAGTATATTATAATCATCTGGATTACTTGACACAGCAGGAATAATCTCTACACATGAAAGAATAATTATCAAATAAAGTTACTCAATATGTGTAGGTTCTCCTTTTAACACAATTTTTCAAAAATACCTCCGCTAGTTTTGTGTCTACATGTGGGAAAGGAATCATGGAAATTGTGCTACAAGTAGAATCGTTCCTAATCTTTCTTACAATTGAAGCAAGATTGCTTTATAAAATCACATTCATTTTGATCATCTATCAATTAACCCTTCCCCTCATACGATAATTTTGCAGCAGATGACTTTGAACATATTTTGTCAAATAGTGGAATATCTCTATAATTGAACGGATAACCTATGACTAAAAGTGGAAAACATTGTGACAAAAGGAGAAATTGCACGTTTGGTGCAATTTCTTCTTTTGTTACTATGTTTTCAAAAAGCTGTCTGCTGCAGAGGCGTCAGAAAGCGTCTATATGAGGGAAAGGGTTAACTAAATCATTCCTTCAATAGTTTCACAACTTTACATCCGAAAAAATACAATATTTATCTAAATGGTTTGGTATCTTATAAAATATTAAAAAAAAATAACCACCATAATATTATTTCTAGGCTATTATAAAAAGTTTATTATAAAATCCACCTGGTGTATGAAATTTCTGTATTTTTTAACAACATTGAAAGCTATAAATACACATATATTCTCTGTCCTACACAAAAAAGCTAAAACACTTTTTTATTTTATTTTACACTCTACTATAGTCAGTGCAAATTGAACTGAAATAGTCACATAACCCTTTCCCTCATACGACAATTCTGCAGCAGACGACTTTGAACATATTTTGTAAATTAATAGAAAATCTCTGTAATTGAATTTCTTCTTTTGTCGTCACTATGTTTTTAAAAAGCCGTCTGCTGCAGAGCAGTCAGAAAGCGTCTATATGAGGGAAAGGGATAACTGAAGATCAGTGACCACTATTATGCATTCATCATTATGATGGTTCAATTTACACTGACTATACATGCAAAAAACCAAAAATACAATTTTTTTGCGATGACATGTGACTATGAAAAAGCGCATGTGATAGCTGAATGACAATGAGGCTATTCTTATTTCAAGAGAAAAATTTATAAATTAACAGGATTGTTTCTTTTATGAAGCAGGAATAACTGTTTCTGTGACAAATCCTTGTACTTAAGAAACATGAACTGATTATTTACTATTTCTTCAACAAAGTATTTGTTGAAAAAAAAAAAAATCTGAATTAAGGCTTAAATGTAAATGAGACTATGAGAACAATTTATTAAACAATTGTTAACCCTTTCCCTCATATATACGCTTTATGACGCCTCTGCAGCAGGCGCCTTTTTGAAAACATAGTGACAAAAGAAGAAATTGCTCAAAACAAGCAATTTCTCATTATGCCACAATGTCATAGGTTATCCATTCAATTATAGAGATTTTCTATTTTTTTTGACAAACTATGTTTTCAAAGTCATCTGCTGCAAAATTGTCGTATGAGGGAAAGGGTTAACAAGACATTTACACAGCAGCCAACTCTAAAATATCAGAACGGGTCATGATGGATGTCCGTCAGGGTACATTTCCTGCTTTTATCATTCAGGGATCATAAATAATAAGTGTACTGTCGCATGTGAAATTCATGTACTGTTGAAAATGGCATTAAATAAAAAAAACTTGTAAAACAAGAGAACCATGATGGTCCTATATAGCTCACCTGTTACATTTATCTTTTAAATATACATGAGAAAATGAGCCCAACCCCCTACAGGTAAGGTTTCTGAATGATTTCAACAATCTTCGTAGAGGGTTACCCAAAGACCATTTGTGCCACATTACTTTCAAATGGGGCCAGAACTTTTGTACTGAACATAATTTAAGGTTTTACTACATACATATAAGAATAACTCACCTGCCCGCCCCCCTGTGGTCATGTTTTTCAAAGGATCAGAATCTTTTGAACAATCTTTGTTGAGGGTCACCCAAGGAACATTTGTGCCAAATTATTTTCAAATTGGGCCAGTATTTTTAGACTAAATGATTTTTAAGGTTTACATACATATAAGGGAAACAAGCCCCCCAGGTGGCATGCATGTTTAATGGATCTCAATTATTTGAACAAACTTGTAAGGAGATCACTTAAGGAACATATGTGCCAAATCTTTTGCAAATTGAGCCAGTCCTTTTGGACAAGAAAATATTTCCTGTGAAGTTTCATGAAAATTGGCCCAATGGTTTTGGTGTTAAAAATAAACATTGGCAGACAAACGCCAGGCGACAGTCCGAGGACGCTAAGTGATCACAATAGCTCACCTGCACTGTGTGCTCAGGTGAGCTAAAAACAGAACTGTTTAACATTGAGGTGGGTGTCTCACACAGTCACTTACCATCTTGTTTCTCTTTTTCAGACAAATATTCCTCATCAAGAGTTATCTCCTCGTGAACATCTGATCCTGTATACATTTACAAGTGAGGGATTACATTGGGTATATAATACAGTGGCCTAGCGATAACTCGAAGTTGGAGCGAGGTGTGTCCATTAATTACTTTTTAGTTATGGATATGTTACAGGAATCCCTTATTACTGCTTAGTTTCTTTGTGTTTTTTTCAGCTTCATATTCATTTATACCCAAATATTTATTAACCCTTTCCCTCATATAGACGCTTTCTGATGCCTCTGCAGCAGACAGCTTTTTGAAAACATAGTAACAAAAGAAGAAATTGCTCAAAAAAGCAATTTCTCCTTTTGCCACAATGTTTTACCACTTTTAGTCATAGGTTATCCATTCAATTATGGATATTTTCTATTTTTTGACAAAATATGTTCAAAGTTATCTCCTGCAGAATTGTCGTATGTGGGAAAGGGTTAAGCAAAAAATCAAGACATTTATAAATTTAAAATCATATCAAGAAAGTGCAGCATCAGTTATGATTGCATGTTGGAGAAACATATCCATTCCAAGAAATTCGTACAAGTTTAAGGATTTATTTGAATTATCACATTTTTCGAGTTATCCCAAGTCCACGGTAAAATTAATATATTGCGGGTGTATATGCCACTGTCACAAAATACACAACAAGGTCAATTTAATATATATTTCTACATACACTGACCTTGTGGCATATTCATCCTGTGACAGTTGAATTATTTCTTGGCAAAGCTTTATATTGTGCTTTTCATAAAGTCCGAATTAAAGTGTGAAAAGGAGAGCAATGATCAGCTTACTGGACAGAGGGAATAGATGTATGGAAAGTTTGTTGAGAGTTTGAATATTGCTGAGCACTTTCCCACCTGCAGAGGCATTCAGACGCAACTGCAGCAGACAACTTTTGAAATTATTGTGACAAAAGGAGGAATTGCTCAGAAAGAGCAATTTCTCCTTTTGCCACAATTTTTTTAATTGTTTCATACCTTCAATTTTAGAGATTTTACATCTTCATGTCTAGATTTTTTTTTTTAAGTAGTCTGCTGCAGATTTTATGTATGTGGAAAAGGGTTAAGCAAAGCTTAATCATCCTCGGTACCCAGGCTATTCATAAAATATATGATACCCTGGGCAAATTGGCTGTAAAAATCTCGTACTCATGAATAGCTTATGATGTGAAATGCAGCTACTTGCTTGGCCACATGACACAAACCTTGCGCGATATGAAACTTACCATGTACTTACAGAGGAAATTGTGATGCGAAATCGTGATGCATGCTTTACGAAGTTTCGCTAGCCAATTTGCCCAGGGCATCATTTATTTTATGAATAGCCTGGGTACCGAGATTGAGCTTAATGGACCATCAGACGTTGTGATCAATACATTTATGTATAAGACAGAGGTAGATCTACTTTCTTGGTTCGATACAAATATTATTCTACATCGTTGATTTAAAAAAATAAATGATATGGTATGAAAAGCTTAGAAATAGGAAATGTGAAAAGCAGCCCGTTTGTTTGACTTAATCTGTGAAATTCTGAAGATCTGTCAGATTGAGAAAAAAAAAATGAGAAATTCAAAAGGCTTACAAAATGCATCATATGATAATATGGTATTTATGAATTTATAGAACAATATATACTGAGCCACAATAAACTGTTCTGATCTGATCAAAATATGCCCTATTCTACAATTAATGCCTATCAAAGATACACATGCAGTTTATTCTTGTTTTCAGCTAGTTGCTACTCATTTTAAAACTTTCACAGAAATGTAGCCAAAGATATACGAGGTTTATTGTTCATCATTTACGTACATGTAACCAAACCAAAAGATTCAAAGAAGCAACCAGTAATTTGATTATTTGCAACTAAGCAGAATATATGCTAACAACACTTTTAATTAACGATTTAAACAGAATTGTTTCACACGTATCAATCAAAAATAGCTAACCCTTTCTCACCTGTTATTGCATTTTGAATATTCCACAATGGACAAATTTTAGAGATGAGCAATTTCTCCTTTTATCACAATGTCTTCAACTCAAATCACTAATAATGATGTCAATATTAACCCTTTCCCGTATATAGACGCTTTCTGACACCTCTGCAGCAGACAGCTTTTTGAAAACATAGCGACAAAAGAAGAAATTGCACAAAACGTGCAATTTCTCCTTTTGCCACAATGCTTTCTACTTTTTGTCATAGGTTATCCATTCAATTATGGAGATTTTCTATGTTTTGACAAAATACGTTCAAGGTCGTCTGCTGCAGAATTGTCGTATGAGGGGAAGGGTTAAGAGGTTTTTTCATTATTTTGTGTTCATGTTTTCAGTGTTGTCTGCTGCAGTTTTGTTGTATGTTGAAAAGGGTTATTAGAAAATAATGAGATAATGAACAAAAATAATAATAATAAACCAACAGTCACATCTGTAGTTAATAATGAACTTGAACCTTTAAAATAAATAGAGAACTTGAAACAGATCTAATAAGAAAATTTTGAATTCATGCATGATACATCGAAACTCTAAACTTTAAAGACTTCGTTCAAGTAATTGAGACTGCTAATGACTTTGAAGGTCATATGAACTATGTTTTCTATTTCAAATTAAGATCATTCTAGTGCGCTGACAAACTTTCCTGGTAAGATAACTAATTTTCAAAATGGTTTGTTCTCATTCACAAAAGCTTAGTCAACTCACATTTCACAAAATCAAAATATAAACCTGCAAAGTTACTATGAAATAATAAGATAAAATGCAATATCAATTTCAAAAATAATTGATGAAACAGCCTGCAGATTACAAAAACTCAAACAAAACTAAGCCATATTTAATCTGTCAGACTTTATAGTTCAAACCAGAGAAGTAGATCATGGAGGTCAAGAGGTTGGCAGTGGCATTTCCTACTCACTATAACTTTACAAAACGATAAATTGTCATCATAGACAGCACTTTCTCCCCATATTCACTGCAGTGTGACAGACATTAAACTAAAATATTACCAATAGCATATATAAGTAAATAAATCCTGAACTTAAGCGCAATGTTAACCCTTTCCCTATTTCAGACACATTTTGACTCCTCTGCAGCAGAAGACTCCTAAAAACATTGTGGTAAAAAGAGATGTTGCAAATAATGAGCAATTAATCCTTTTGCCATGATGTTTTTAACCTTATTCAATTAATACTCTTACATTTATTGCGATTCTTCATATTTTTGCCAAGTTCAAAGTTGTCTTCTCTAGATGTATTGTTTCAGGCAAAGGGTTAATGTTCTATTTCTAAGAAGCGAACAATACACACTCAAAGACAGAAGAATAGAACAGAACACTAGAGCTGATCATGCTAAACTAATGTACCTGAACTTTGTATTTCAAATTCTTGGGAGATATCTGTTTCTGACCCAGATTCGTATATCATTTGAACCCCTAATTTTGTCTTGGAAACTTCCTGTACTTTCGAAATAACCGTTTCTGTGGAGACCTCATCCTTTTGATAGACATCCATTTCGGCTTTTATTTCCTCTTCTGCTGTCTGAATTTCTGGAACATCTTTGATGGTAATTTCAGCTTCAGGCTCTTGTGTAGTTACTGTATCAGCAGTGATGGTAACATCTTCGGAAACATCCTTGGTCATCTCTTGTGCAGCTTTGTATATTTCATGCAGTAACTCCTCTTCGGTGATACCCATAAATTCTGGTCTAAGCTCTATCTGAGCCTCTGTATCGGCTGTTTCAGAGTCTTGGACAAATGGAATGTCCTCTGTTATATGTGTTGAAGAAATTGATACTTCTACAACGTCCTCCTCCTTGTCATCAACTTGAATGTCTGGTCTTAGTTCAATAACAGCTTCAGTCTCACTTTCTGGCATTTCTTCAACAAGAATGATTTGAGCTTCAGTTTCACCTATATCAAAGTCTGCCATTGTATCAGTTGTTATCAATGGCTGAACTTCGATAACTAATGTTTCATCTGCCTCCGTCTTTTCAGAAGGTTGAAACTCAACTTCAACTGTGTCTGTGCCGACATCGTCAATCATTGGTGTAATTGTTACTTCTTCTGCAATAGGTGAATCAGATTTTTCAAAGTCAGCTTTGACTTCTATTATCTCAGTTGGTTGCATTTTGACATCTACAGTTTCTATGCTGACTTCTTCAACCTGTGGTGTAATTGTTATTACTTCAGTAATTTCTTCGACTGGTGATTCTGATTTTTCAAAGTCAGCTTTGACTTCAGTCTTTTCAATTGGTTGCATTTTAACATCCACAGTTTCTATGCTTACATCTTCAACTTGTGGTGTAATAGTAATTTCTTCAGTGATTTCTTGCACTGGTGATTCTGATTTCTCAAAGTCTGCCTTGACTTCTGTCTTTTCAGTTTGTTGCATTTTAACATCCACAGTTTCTATGCTTACATCTTCAACTTGTGGTGTAATGGTAATTTCTTCAGTGATTTCTTGAACTGGTGATTCTGATTTTTCAAAGTCAGCCTTGACTTCTGTCTTTTCAGTTGGTTGCATTTTAACATCCACAGTTTCTATGCTTACTTCTTCAACTTGTGGTGTAATGGTAATTTCTTCAGTGATTTCTTGCACTGGTGATTCTGATTTCTCAAAGTCAGCCTTGACTTCAGTCTTTTCAGTTGGTTGCATTTTAACATCCACAGTTTCTATGCTTACATCTTCGACTTGTGGTGTAATGGTAATTTCTTCAGTGATTTCTTGAACTGGTGATTCTGATTTTTCAAAGTCAGCCTTGACTTCTGTCTTTTCAGTTGGTTGCATTTTAACATCCACAGTTTCTATGCTTACTTCTTCAACTTGTGGTGTAATGGTAATTTCTTCAGTGATTTCTTGCACTGGTGATTCTGATTTTTCAAAGTCAGCCTTGACTTCAGTCTTTTCAGTTGGTTGCATTTTAACATCCACAGTTTCTATGCTTACATCTTCGACTTGTGGTGTAATGGTAATTTCTTCAGTGATTTCTAGCACTGGTGATTCTGATTTTTCAAAGTCAGCCTTGACTTCAGTCTTTATAGTTGGTTGTATGTCAATCTTTACTGACTCTACCTCAACATCTTCGATCTGTGGTGTTATAGTTATTTCTTCAGTGATTTCTTGCACTGGTGATTCTGATTTTTCAAAGTCAGCTTTGACTTCAGTCTTTTCAGTTGGCTGCATTTTTACTTCAACAGTTTCTTTGCTCACCTCTTCAACTTGTGGTGTTATTACTATGTCTGCAGTGATTTCTTGTACAGGCGATTCAGATTTTTCAAAATCTGTTTTTACTTCTGTCTTTTCAGTTGATTTAACTTCAATCTGAACTGTCTCTGCTTTGACATCTTCCACTTGTGGGGTAATAGTTACTTCTTCAGTTATTTCTTGAACAGGAGATTCTGACTTCTCAAAATCAACTTGGACATCAGTCTTCTCAGTTGCTGTAATTTCAACCTGAGTTGTTTCTATTTCAACATCTGCAACCTGTGGTGTTAGTGTTACTTCCTCAGTAATTTCATGAACTGGGGATTCAGATTTCTCAAAATCAACTTGGACATCAGTCTTCTCAGTTGGTGTAATTTCAACCTGAGTTGTTTCTATTTCAACATCTTCAACCTGTGGTGTTAGTGTTACTTCTTCAGTAATTTCTTGAACAGGTGATTCAGATTTCTCAAAGTCAGCTTGGACATCAGCCTTCTCAGTTGGTGTAATTTCAACCTGAGTTGTTTCTATTTCAACATCTGCAACCTGTGGTGTTAGTGTTACTTCCTCAGTAATTTCATGAACTGGGGATTCAGATTTCTCAAAATCAACTTGGACATCAGTCTTCTCAGTTGGTGTAATTTCAACCTGAGTTGTTTCTATTTCAACATCTTCAACCTGTGGTGTTAGTGTTACTTCTTCAGTTATTTCTTGAACAGGTGATTCAGTTTTCTCAAAATCAACTTGGACATCAGTCTTCTCAGTTGGTGTAATTTCAACCTGAGTTGTTTCTATTTCAACATCTTCAACCTGTGGTGTTAGTGTTACTTCTTCAGTTATTTCTTGAACAGGTGATTCAGTTTTCTCAAAATCAACTTGGACATCAGTCTTCTCAGTTGGTGTAATTTCAACCCGAGTTGTTTCTATTTCAACATCTTCAACCTGTGGTGTTAGTGTTACTTCTTCAGTTATTTCTTGAACAGGTGATTCAGTTTTCTCAAAATCAACTTGGACATCAGTCTTCTCAGTTGGTGTAATTTCAACCTGAGTTGTTTCTATTTCAACATCTTCAACCTGTGGTGTTAGTGTTACTTCTTCAGTTATTTCTTGAACAGGTGATTCAGATTTCTCAAAGTCAGCTTGGACATCAGCCTTCTCAGTTGGTGTAATTTCAACCTGAGTTGTTTCTATTTCAACATCTGCAACCTGTGGTGTTAGTGTTACTTCCTCAGTAATTTCATGAACTGGGGATTCAGATTTCTCAAAATCAACTTGGACATCAGTCTTCTCAGTTGGTGTAATTTCAACCTGAGTTGTTTCTATTTCAACATCTTCAACCTGTGGTGTTAGTGTTACTTCTTCAGTTATTTCTTGAACAGGTGATTCAGTTTTCTCAAAATCAACTTGGACATCAGTCTTCTCAGTTGGTGTAATTTCAACCTGAGTTGTTTCTATTTCAACATCTTCAACCTGTGGTGTTAGTGTTACTTCTTCAGTTATTTCTTGAACAGGTGATTCAGTTTTCTCAAAATCAACTTGGACATCAGTCTTCTCAGTTGGTGTAATTTCAACCCGAGTTGTTTCTATTTCAACATCTTCAACCTGTGGTGTTAGTGTTACTTCTTCAGTTATTTCTTGAACAGGTGATTCAGTTTTCTCAAAATCAACTTGGACATCAGTCTTCTCAGTTGGTGTAATTTCAACCTGAGTTGTTTCTATTTCAACATCTTCAACCTGTGGTGTTAGTGTTACTTCTTCAGTTATTTCTTGAACAGGTGATTCAGTTTTCTCAAAATCAACTTGGACATCAGTCTTCTCAGTTGGTGTAATTTCAACCTGAGTTGTTTCTATTTCAACATCTTCAACCTGTGGTGTTAGTGTTACTTCTTCAGTTATTTCTTGAACAGGTGATTCAGTTTTCTCAAAATCAACTTGGACATCAGTCTTCTCAGTTGGTGTAATTTCAACCTGAGTTGTTTCTATTTCAACATCTTCAACCTGTGGTGTTAGTGTTACTTCTTCAGTTATTTCTTGAACAGGTGATTCAGTTTTCTCAAAATCAACTTGGACATCAGTCTTCTCAGTTGGTGTAATTTCAACCTGAGTTGTTTCTATTTCAACATCTTCAACCTGTGGTGTTAGTGTTACTTCTTCAGTTATTTCTTGAACAGGTGATTCAGTTTTCTCAAAATCAACTTGGACATCAGTCTTCTCAGTTGATGTAATTTCAACCTGAGTTGTTTCTATTTCAACATCTTCAACCTGTGGTGTTAGTGTTACTTCTTCAGTTATTTCTTGAACAGGAGATTCAGATTTCGCAAAGTCAGCTTGGACATCAGTCTTCTCAGTTGATGTAATTTCAACCTGAGTTGTTTCTATTTCAACATCTTCAACCTGCGGTGTTATTGTGACCTCCTCAGTAATTTCATGAACTGGGGATTCAGATTTCTCAAAATCAACTTGGACATCAGTCTTCTCAGTTGGTGTAATTTCAACATGAGTTGTTTCTTTTTCAACATCATCCACCTGTGGTGTTAGTGTTACTTCTTCAGTTATTTCTTGAACAGGTGATTCAGATTTTTCAAAGTCAGCTTTGACTTCAGTCTTTTCAATAGGTTTAACTTCAGCCTGAACTGTTTCTGCTTTGACATCTTCAACCTGTGGTGTTATTGTTACTTCCTCAGTAATTTCATGAACTGGGGATTCAGATTTCTCAAAATCAACTTGGACATCAGTTTTCTCAGTTGGTGTAATTTCAACCTGAGTTGTTTCTATTTCAACATCTTCAACCTGTGGTGTTAGTGTTACTTCTTCAGTTATTTCTTGAACAGGTGATTCAGATTTCTCAAAGTCAGCTTGGACATCAGCCTTCTCAGTTGGTGTAATTTCAACCTGAATTGTTTCTATTTCAACATCTTCAACCTGTGGTGTAAGTGTTACTTCTTCAGTAATTTCTTGAACAGGGGATTCAGATTTTTCAAAGTCAGCTTTGACTTCGGTCTTTTCAATAGGTTTAACTTCAGCCTGAACTGTTTCTGCTTTGACATCTTCAACCTGTGGTGTTATTGTTACTTCCTCAGTAATTTCATGAACTGGGGATTCAGATTTCTCAAAATCAACTTGGACATCAGTCTTCTCAGTTGGTGTAATTTCAACCTGAGTTGTTTCTATTTCAACATCTTCAACCTGTGGTGTTAGTGTTACTTCTTCAGTAATTTCTTGAACAGGTGATTCAGATTTTTCAAAGTCAGCTTTGACTTCAGTCTTTTCAATAGGTTGAACTTCCACCTGAACTGTTTCTGCTTTGACATCTTCAACCTGTGGTGTAATTGTTACTTCTTCAGTTATTTCTTGAACAGGCGATTCAGATTTTTCAAAATCAGTTTTGACTTCCGTCTTTTCAGTTGGTTGCATTTCAATTTCTACAGTTTCTGTGCTCACCTCTTCAATTTTTGGTACGATGGTTACTTCTTCAGTAATTTCTTGTACAGGAGATTCTGATTTTTCAAAGTCAACTTCGACTTCAGTCTTTTCAGTCGGCTTAACTTCAATCTGTACTGTCTCTGCTTTGACATCTTCAACATGTGGTGTTATTAAAACTTCTTCAGCAATTTCCTGAACTGGAGATTCTGATTTTTCAAAGTCTGCTTTGACTTCAGTCTGTTCTGTTGTTTCCATTTCAATTTCTACAGTTTCTATGCTCACCTCTTCAACTTGTGGTGTTATTGTTACTTCTTCAGTAATTTCTTGTACAGGAGATTCTGATTTTTCAAAGTCTGGTATGACTTCAGACTTTACAGTAGATTTAATTTCAATTTTAAAAGTCCCTGCTTCCACATTTTCAACCTGTGGTGTTATAGAAACTTCTTCAGTAATTTCTTGTACAGGAGATTCTGATTTTTGAAAGTCTGCTTTGACTTCAGACTTAACAGTTGATTTTATTTCAATTTTAAAAGTCCCTGCTTCCACACTTTCAACCTGTGGTGTTATAGAAACATCTTCATTGATTTCTTGTACAGGTGATTCTGATTTTTCAAAGTCTGCTATGACTTCAGTCTTTTCAGTTGGTTGCATTTCAATTTCTACAGTCTCTGCTTTGACATCGTCCAATTGTGGTGTTATTGTTACTTCTTCAGTAATTTCTTGTACAGGCGATTCAGATTTTTCAAAGTCAGCTTTTACTTCAGTTTTCTCAGTCGGTTTAACTTCAATCTGAACTGTTTCTGCTTTGACATCTTCAACTTGTGGTGTTATAGAAACTTCTTCAGTTATTTCTTGAACAGGTGATTCAGATTTTTCAAAGTCTGCTTTGACTTCAGACTTTACAGTTGATTTAATTTCAATTTTAAAAGTCCCTGCTTCCACATTTTCAACCTGTGGTGTTATAGAAACTTCTTCAGTGATTTCTTGTACAGGCGATTCAGATTTTTCAAAGTCTGTTTTTACTTCAGTTTTCTCAGTTGGCTTAACTTCAACCTCAACTGTTTCTGCTTTGACATCTTCAACCTGTGGTGTTATTGTTACTTCTTCAGTAATTTCCTGTACAGGAGATTCTGATTTTTCAAAGTCTGGTATGACTTCAGACTTTACAGTAGATTTAATTTCAATTTTAAAAGTCCCTGCTTCCACATTTTCAACCTGTGGTGTTATAGAAACTTCTTCAGTGATTTCTTGTACAGGCGATTCAGATTTTTCGAAGTCTGTTTTTACTTCCGTTTTCTCAGTTGGCTTAACTTCAACCTCAGCTGTTTCTACTTTGACATCTTCAACCTGTGGTGCTATTGTTACTTCTTCAGTAATTTCTTGTACAGGAGATTCTGATTTTTCAAAGTCTGCTTTGACTTCAGACTTAACAGTTGATTTTATTTCAATTTTAAAAGTCCCTGCTTCCACACTTTCAACCTGTGGTGTTATAGAAACGTCTTCATTGATTTCTTGTACAGGTGATTCTGATTTTTCAAAGTCTGCTATGACTTCAGTCTTTTCAGTTGGTTGCATTTCAATTTCTACAGTCTCTGCTTTGACATCGTCCAATTGTGGTGTTATTGTTACTTCTTCAGTAATTTCTTGTACAGGCGATTCAGATTTTTCAAAGTCAGCTTTTACTTCAGTTTTCTCAGTCGGTTTAACTTCAATCTGAACTGTTTCTGCTTTGACATCTTCAACTTGTGGTGTTATAGAAACTTCTTCAGTTATTTCTTGAACAGGTGATTCAGATTTTTCAAAGTCTGCTTTGACTTCAGACTTTACAGTTGATTTAATTTCAATTTTAAAAGTCCCTGCTTCCACATTTTCAACCTGTGGTGTTATAGAAACTTCTTCAGTGATTTCTTGTACAGGCGATTCAGATTTTTCAAAGTCTGTTTTTACTTCAGTTTTCTCAGTTGGCGTTACTTCAACCTCAACTGTTTCTGCTTTGACATCTTCAACCTGTGGTGTTATTGTTACTTCTTCAGTAATTTCTTGTACAGGAGATTCTGATTTTTCAAAGTCTGCTTTGACTTCAGACTTTACAGTAGATTTAATTTCAATTTTAAAAGTCCCTGCTTCCACATTTTTAACCTGTGGAGTTATAGAAACTTCTTCAGTGATTTCTTGCACAGGTGATTCTGATTTTTCAAAGTCTGCTTTGACTTCAGTCTTTTCAGTTGGTTGCATTTCAATTTCTACAGTGTCTGCTTTGACATCTTCCAATTGTGGTGTTATTGAAACTTCTTCAGTGATTTCTTGTACAGGAGATTCTGATTTTTCAAAGTCTGGTTTGACTTCAGACTTTACAGTAGATTTAATTTCAATTTTAAAAGTCCCTGCTTCCACATTTTCAACCTGTGGAGTTATAGAAACTTCTTCAGTGATTTCTTGCACAGGAGATTCAGATTTTTCAAAGTCTGTTTTAACTTCAGTTTTCTCAGTTGGCTTAAGTTCAACCTCAACTGTTTCTGCTTTGACATGTTCAACCTGTGGTGTTATTGTTACTTCTTCAGTGATTTCTTGAACAGGAGATTCAGATTTTTCAAAGTCTGGTTTGACTTCAGACTTTACAGTAGATTTAATTTCAATTTTAAATGTCCCTGCTTCCACATGTTCAACCTGTGGAGTTATAGAAACTTCTTCAGTGATTTCTTGCACAGGAGATTCAGATGTTTCAAAGTCTGTTTTTACTTCAGTTTCCTCAGTTGGTTTAACTTCAATCTCAACTGTTTCTGCTTTGACATCTTCAACCTGTGGTGTTATTGTTACTTCTTCAGTGATCTCTTGTACAGGAGATTCTGATTTTTCAAAGTCTGCTTTGACTTCAGTCTTAACAGTTGATTTAATTTCAATTTTAAAAGTCCCTGCTTTCACATGTTCAACCTGTGGTGTTATAGAAACTTCTTCAGTGATTTCTTGAACAGGAGATTCAGATCTTTCAAAGTCTGCTTTCACTTCAGTCTTTTCAGTTGGTTGAAATTCAACTTGTACTATATCTCTGCTTACTTCTTCAACATTAGGCATAACTGTTATTTCTTCAATGATTTCCTGGATGGGGGAATCTGACTTTTCAAAATCAGCCTTAACCTCTGTCTTTTCCGACGGTTTCATTTCAATTTCAACTTTTTCCTCTCCTACATCTTCAACCTTTGTTGTTATCACATCTTCTGAAGCGATATCATCAGATGTCCTTTCGTCTATGGTCTCGGTTATTTCAAGTACAGAAAGTTCAGTAACTTCATTGGAAATTTGCTTTGGTTCAAGTTCCAGAACCTGGGTCAGAGATACAGTCTCTTCCGTAAATTCTTGAATGTCTTCTTCGACAGCGTCTGCTATCATTGGCTGGGGTGCTTCTGGACGGTTTGAAAGGAGGTATACATATTTGAGGGTGAGAGTATGAGCTGTAGCCCTAGGTAAAACTCAACCAAACGGTATTTGTGACCAGTGCAATTAAAGATCAGCCAGCATGTCCACTCTATATTGACCACCCCACCCTTCCCACAAACAACAGATCTGCATCAGATGACTTTAAAAACATTTGTTTTATCAGAGTTGAAAACATTGTGGCAAAAGGGATAATTGTTCATTATTATGAGCAACTTCCCCTTTTGTCACAATGTTTTCAAGAGTCGTCTGCTGCACTGACGTCAGAAAGCGTCTATATGTGGGTAAGGGTTAAAGATCAGCCAGCACACCCACTCTCTGTCACCATGTGTTCAACTTTATTCAATTATTGTTCTTTCATTTAAAGGGATTTTCTGTGCTTTTGCTTAGAAGCTTTCAAAGTCGTCTGCTTCAGATTTGTTGTATGTGGGAAGGGGTTAAACCAATTGCACACCTACCGTCATAAGATTCTTGGATGCATGTGTCACCTTTTTTACTAACAGTTCAGATGGATCTCTTTTAACCCCCCATTTCCCACATACAACAAATCTGCAGCAGACGACTTAAAAAACATCTTGGCACAAATATGAAAAATCTCTATAAATGAATGTAAAATAATTAAATTTAATTAAAAACATTGTGGTAAAAGGAGAAATTGCTTGTTTTGAGCAATTTTTTCTTTTGACATATACATTTTTCAAAAGTTGTCTGCTGCAGATGCGTCAACATATGTTGGTAGGTGGGAAAGGGTTAATTAATTAATACTGGTCACAAATGCTATTTGGTTGGTTAAACTGGAGCATGTCTCATATGGAAGAAACACATACAGAGACAAAAATGGATAATTTCCTTTAGACATGAGAGAGGAATAATAACAAATAAACGCTACAAAGAAAAAGGCGACATTCACTAGATATATATGCGGACTTGTATATATAGAAAACTGAAAAGTCTATAATACAAATTAATTTTCTGTAAAATAAAAACCTAAGAAAGTATAAGAGTACAAAGATTATATAAAGTTACCCATGTAAATGAAGTTCACTTTTAAATTTGTTATCGTTGTAAACTAATGATAATCATGAAGTAAGAATGCTGTACGGTATATACATTCCAACCTGTGTTTAAAGACCATGCATGGGAAGACATTTATCTGGTCTTTATTCACAGGTAGTCTTTAATTACAGGGTCATTTATGCAGAAAATGAGTAATTGCTTAACAAAGGTGGTCTTTAGCACAGGTTTGACTGAACTAGACTGTACAAGATTATTTCTCTTTTTGAAGACATTGAGTTGCATCCTTCAGTTACAGGGTGTGTAAGTTGATCTATCTAAAAGTTACTCCTTTATAGACAGCTGTATATATTTCAGCAATAGTTTAGCCTTTTACAACATTAGACCAATAGGGACATTACTTACTTCACCCTTTCCCACATATATACACGCTTTCTGACACCTCTGCAGCAGACAAGTTTTGAAAACATTGTGGAAAAAGGAGAAATTGCACATAATGAACAATTTCTCCCTTATAACCAATGTTTTCAACTCTATTCTAAAACTGAACTTTTATATAAAGAGATGTTCCATATTTTCTCCAGACAATTTCAAAGTCGCCTGCTGCAGATTTGTAGTATGTGGGAAAGGGTTGAATATTGAAAAGTCTTTGGTATGACAAGCACAGAGCTAAAATTCTGGTCACCATCTCTTGAGGTAGATGCTCCAATTAAAATCGCAATTTACGAGGGGAAAAAAACCCTCAGAAGATGGTAGCCATGTGTTTCAGTAAGCTATAAATTGTCTCCAACAAGATTTATAAGAATCTAATTTACAGTTTGTAAAAGGCTAGCTATAATTAGTGAATTCTGAATATATTAACTCATACTTCAATACATTGGTTTCCATCTATTTACTCAATGATAACAGTTGTTGTTCTTTCTTTAATTTAATTCAGAAATCAACGCTTTCATCGAGCAAACTGATGAACAAATCTAAGATATGAGTTTATTTCTACCATATACTGACATGTGTTTAACCCATTTCATGAATTTATAATTATTTTCTTAATAATCTTAACAGCTAAAGACAAGAATGGAAAAGACTGGATAAGTGAATTTTCTGTGTGAGACAATAAGATAAAAGGAGAAATTGTTTAGTATTCACAGCAATTTCTACTTTTGCCTAAAAAGTTGTCTGCTATACATTTGTATGAAAATTGACTTGTTCATGGAATGGGTTAAGAAATAAGTAAATTTTCCCTGATATACAGATAAATGAGTTTGTCTATATAATTAGAAATAAGGACAATAGTTATAATATAACATCAAGGTTTATTTCATATTTCTTCCAAAATTAATCCTTAATAAAGACTTTTTGTACCTTGTCAAGCAATGGAGTGCATTGAATTTCAAATCTTTAAGGCAAGGTAATTGAACTGTTTGTTGTGTACACACTATTGCAGCAATAACGCAATGATAGCTGACCAATAACCTCATAACATATAGTTCAGCAATTGATTAAAGAATGATGGAGCATCTGGGCACAAATCCCAATCAAATTTGAGAATTATCTTCTTCCATTTCTCGTAAGGTTTTCATCATTCAAATGGACCTACACATTAAGAGGAACAGATACACCATCAGTGTTCTTGCATACAATAATTATCTCGGCCAAAAGTAATTTCACAAGTGTTTGAAGGACATCCATTGATGCCTATTTTGTCTGCTTGAGTCATGTTTTATGTTGCTTTTGACAATTGTGTGTCTGCTTGAGTCATGTTTTATGTTGCTTTTGACAATTTGTGTCTGCTTGAGTCATGTTTTATGTTGCTTTTGACAATTTGTGTCTGCTTGAGTCATGTTTTATGTTGCTTTTGACAATTTTGTGTCTACTTGAGTCATGTTTTATGTTGCTTTTGACAATTTGTGTGTGCTTGAGTCATGTTTTATGTTGCTTTAGACAATTTGTGTCTGCTTGAGTCATGTTTTATGTTGCTTTTGACAATTTTGTGTCTACTTAAGTCATGTTTTATTTTGCTTTTGACAATTTTTGTCTGCTTTGAGTCATGTTTTATGTTGCTTTTGACAATTTTTCTGATATTTCATAGTGTTACTTTAATTTACCTGTACTACAGGTATTATTTTTCTTGACATGTTACATCAGTCATGATGATATATCCCCACAACCCTGAGCGAACAGAAGGGTAGCCTTTACTTCCATTTTTAAATTCTATGTTTTTTGTATGTTGTCTTGCCAAATGCAACCAACATAAACACTGGCCCAGGAAGTTTATGAACTAGTCCTTGATGTTATCATGAGTCATGCCAAATGTAAACACTAGTTGTATTGTGATTGCACTTTCAACGTATAGAAATTCTTAGAATAATCCTTTCCCACATACAGACACTATTTGACGTTTTCTTTTGCCACAATGTTTTCAAAAGTCGTCTGCTACAGGGGCGTTAGACAGCGTCTTTATGTTGGAAATAGTGTAAATCGTGAAGGTTGTTTATCATGTGGTATAACCCATGTGATACATTCTAAATGTATGTATATAGTTATAGTTGAGTATACATTGATTAATTGACATGCTATTATGTACAATGAGGTACCAACCTTCTGGTTGAGGAGCAGCCTCTTCCAGCGGTATTTGAACAGCAACTTCTTCCTTGTCAACTGGTAACTGTTCGTCAGTTGAAATCTGTGGAGAGAGAAACCAAAATGTCTTCTGTTATCAAATATTGACCAAAAATTGTCCTGCAAAGACTTTTCACTTAAATGCTTCCAGAGAAAATACAATTTAAAAACAGCAAATCAGTGATTTAGTAATTTGTTTGCTCGTAAAATGCCACTTTCAACAGCTTTTCAGTTATATCATGATGTTTTCTGCTGGTACATTTATTCTGAGACCAGCTAGTCAGTCAGTCATAATACTAACCCAACAATGCCGAGTGGAAAGGAGGAGAAAGCCATTTTAACACTTTCCCTCATATGACAATTCTGCAGCAGACGACTTTAAACATATTTTGTCAAAAAATGAAAAATCTCTGTAATTGAATGGATAACCTATGACTAAAAGTGGAAAACATTGTGGCAAAAGGAGAAATTGCTTGTTTTGAGCAATTTCTCCTTTTGTCACTATGTTTTCAAAGGCTGTCTGCTGCAGAGGCGTCAGAAAGCGTCTATATGAGGGAAAGGGACAACCACAATTTCTAAACATGTTGTTTTTTAAAAAACAAAGTGGAACTAGATGTAACAATCTGTTTGATTGTGAGAGTGATTGGAAAGAAATTGGAAAACTCTAAGAATGGATTGGAATTAATTGCTCCGATCAAAACAATCCAATTTTACAAGCACTTCCATCATAATGAATAGCTGCAACAGTTTAACGATATCTGTTATATAAAAAATATTTTGGGACCGATATAATATTTATAGATTTTAGAGGATTAACCCTTTTCCACATATAGAAGCATTCTGACGCCTCTGCAGCAGATGGCTTTATGAAAACATGATGACAAGAAGAAATTGCTCAAAAAGGGAGCTTCCAAATGTTTTCGGCTATGTTTTCAAAGTCGTCTGCTGCAGATTTGTTGCATGTGATAAAGGGTTAATGGGTGGATATCAAGCCTCTTTCTTGATACAAATGGCATTTGACTCATTTACAACAGATGCGTTTTAACCCTTTCCCTCATAAGACAATTCTGCAGCAGACGCCTTTTAACATATTTTGTCAAAAAAAAGAAAATCTCTATAATTGAATATATATAACCTAGAGCAGAGCTCAATTATTGACAATAATTGTTTTGCGCAGGCACATTGCATATTAATAGCGTATGCCGCACCCCCTTTCCCCTTCATATATTTAAAATGTATATAAAATTATGTAATGTTGTAAGAAATCATTTTGTTTCATGCCATACATATTCTTTAAAGTTAATCTGCCAAAGGCTCATCATAATTAACCCTTTCCCCCATACGACAATTCTGCAGCAGACGACTTTGAACGTATTTTGTCAAAAAATAGAAAATCTCTACAATTGAATGGATAACCTATGACTAAAAGTGGAAAACATTGTGGCAAAAGGAGAAATTGCTTGTTTTGTGCGATTTCCTTTTGTGTCACTATGTTTTCAAAAAGCTGTCTGCTGCAGAGTCGTCAGAAAGCGTCTATATGAGGGAAAGGATTAAAAACAATATGGTATCGGATATTTTTTTCCCCCCAGAACTTTTTGCAGTAGATGATTCCAACAGTTCTATACCAGGTCAATTGGTTGAGGATAATGACTTACCTCAAATGTAATCTCTGCATCAGGTTTCTCTTGTTCTTTAATCTCAAATGTGACCTCTGACACCACATCATCAGTAGGAGCTATAAGTATATCAACATTGTGAATTAACACATGTGTACTAAAATATGTATTCATCTGTGAATAAACACATATGTACTAAAATATGTATTCATCAGTGAATTAACCCATATGTACTAAAATATATCAACATTGATAAATTAACATATATGTACTAAAATATTTCAACATCCGTGAATTAACACATGTGTTGGAAGGTATATCAACATTAAAGAATTAACACATGTTCATGTATACATACCAGTATATATCATGAATTAACAAATGAGTATGAATCAACTTAAAAAACTAACTGTATAACTCTACAAGAGAAAGTCCATAAACAAAAATTATAGCCTTAATTTACTAGGACATAATTTGTTTTGTCGCTGCTGCGGGCAGGCGGGCAGTGAGTCTGCTTAATGCATGTTAATGACATTCCTGAATAATATTTCATGAACAAATCACACTAATAGACGGTTTATAAATTCTGAACTAAACAATAATAGTAGTATCTGATACATTGGTGGCTACAAATAGAACGGTTGGAAATAAATGTCGTAACATTAGAATGTTTATGCTATTTTCAAAAGTATTGCAGTTATATGAGAGCATTTGTTTGGTCATTGACCAGTACTACCATTTTAACCCCTCTTTCATATATACACTTTCTGACGCCTCTGCGGCAGATGAAAACAGTGACAAAAGAAAAAATTGCTCAAAACAAGCAATTTCTCCTATTGCCACAATATTTTCCATTTTTAGTCATAGGTTATCCATTCAATTATAGAGATTTTCTATTTTTTGACAAAATATGTTCAAAGTCGTCTGCTGCAGAATTGTCTTATGAGGGAAAGGGTTAAATAATCCTGATACCAATGCATCAATAGTAATGCTATCCCTGCAACCATGAGCCCCAAGGAGGGAAGCCATTTCTATCATTTTAAAAGTCGTTGATGTGACCTGGTCGGAATCGAACCCTGGTCTCACGCTCCAATGCTGGATGCTCTTACCAATTCACCATGGAGACGGTATCCATTTAGTAAACAAGATGAAGTTATAACTGTTTTGCATGAATGACATAACATCAGTAATTTTGTAAATATCAGTAACAAACAAAAGCATAACAATTATGAAAGTCAACATTTAGTGTGTTTCCTTTTTCATAAACCAATTTTAGTACTTTTTATAAAAACTTATAACATATTTTCAGTGGCAACTTTTTAAGCGCTTTTGCAAATAGATTAGCTAAACATTATCAGTAATCTGCTGTAAAAAAAAGCATCAATTTATTTATTTCTTATTAATCATATTAAACAACAATTTTGTAACAATGTATTATTTTTTTTATATATTAATACGAAATGTCCAGCAGCAAAAAGTTCATTGCTTCTTTCGCAAGCAGCATGATTTCAGAGCTATAGATGAGGTGAGAAAGGGATGATTTTCCTCCCTGCAGTATCAGCTTTTCCACCATCAGGCGATTCTTGTTAACCCCTTCCTTCTTGCAGACCCATTTTGATACATCTACAGCCAAAATATTGTGGCAAAAGAAGGTGATAAGCAATTTCTCCTTTTGCCACCATATCTTCTATGCAAATAAATATTCATATTTTCATTGACATAGATTTTTTATGCTTTTTCAAAGTGGTCTGCAGAAAATGGTTGATTCACTGATTGGTGTTAAATATCCACTGTATACATTCTCTCATCCAGAGCTCTGTGAGGTATTATAAGATGAATGATACCAATATGAGCCATGTCATACAAAAGGGTCTTTTGATGAGCCTAACACCAACACAGTTAGCATAAGCAAAAAAAAAATTATTGATTGATTGGGGTTTAATGCTATTTTCAACAGTTTTTCAGTCATATCACAGCGGCCAGTTCACTTATCAGTGCATTTCATGACTTTCTTACATCACTACTCCACACAACAGTCTCCCCAAGCAACTGGCTGCTTTTCCATATAGACTGTTAGCCTATTGGTGGAAGAGAAATGACGCTTATGACATTGACTTTAGTCAATGGGCTAAAAAAGAATGCTGGCCGTGATTGGTTTCAACAACAACCCATGGATTATAAGCAAACATCTCATTGGCCTATCAGACTTACTTTTGTTTGAACACACACACCAAAAAAGCATTTTTGTTTGACATGGCTCAAAAGGAAGAATGTTGTTTAGTACAACAACATTTTCAATCACTATAGTTACTTATATATAAAATATACATTTCTGACTTAGAGGACTCCTGCACATTTCTACATGCACATCATTTTAAAATTACCCTTTTTCCACAAATAGGCGACCATTGACTCATCTGCAGCGGTGTTACATTATTTAACAATGTATGATGATAAGAACTGCTAATCATCAAGTGCGGTTTCATACTTCATTTTAACTTTTAACTTTTCCATTAAATCTTCTTGTATCTTGACATGTTTCAATTTTTTGGAAACAATTTTCAAATGGCCTAATCAGGGGATGGGTCGATAAACCTTTATGCCTTGAGATATATTATTCAACTATAATTAAAATCTTCTTTTGAGTCCATCAAAAACTCACTCAATCAGATAAAATGATACTCAAATATCTCTCATTATTAAAGGTATGATAAAGATCCTATTATCAAATCAAATAGAAAGTGAAAATTGTACTTTCTATAGATTTCAAAACAAGCAGTATTGGTATGGTACTCACTATCATTCTGTTCTAATACTCAATATACAGCACCTTACAATTTCACCAAACAATATCAACATACATAATATAGAGCTATAATGAGAAGAGCAGTATACAGTCTAACTTCAGTGATTCGAAACATGCCACACTTGATTATGAAGTTTTTAACCCTTACCCTCATATAGACGCTTTCTGATGCCTCTGCAGCAGACAGCTTTTTGAAAACATAGTGACAAAAGAAGAAATTGCTCAAAACGAGGAATTTCTCCTTTTGCCATAATGTTTTCTACTTTTAGTCATAGGTTATATATATTCATTCAATTTTAGAGATTTTCTATTTTTTGACAAAATATGTTAAAAGTCGTCTGCAGCAGAATTGACGTATGAGGAAACAGGTTAACCTTTCCAAAATACAGCAAATCTGAAAACAGTATGTCAACAGGAGAAATTGTTAATCATGAACGATTTCTCCTATTGTCACAATGTTTTCAAATGTCATCTGCTGCAAATGCATCAAAATGCATCTGCATGTGGGAAAGGGTAAAAGCTTTACATATGGCAAGACCACTTTTGATGACTCTGAAAAGATGACTTTTGGGGGGATTGAGAAATTGGTTATAATCTTTTTGAACAGTGTTTCCCATCCTGCTTCCATAGTCATATCCATTTCAGTAAATCCTTCGTTTAACCCTTTCCCTCATATAAACGCTTTCAGACGCCTCTGCAGCAGACGGCTTTTTGAAAACATAGTGACAAAAGAAGAAATTGCACAAAACGTGCAATTTCTCCTTTTGCCACAATGTTTTCCACTTTTCGTCATAGGTTATCCATTCAATTGTAGAGATTTTCTATTTTTTGACAAAATACGTTCAAAGTCGTCTGCTGCAGAATTGTCGTATGGGGGAAAGGGTTAATTATGATGAGCCTTTGGCAGATTAACTTTAAAGAATATGTATGGCATGAAACAAAATGATTTCTTACAACATTACATAATTTTATATACATTTTAAATATATGAAGGGGAAAGGGGGTGCGGCATACGCTATTAATATGCAATGTGCCTGCGCAAAACAATTATTGTCAATAATTGAGCTCTGCTCTTGGATACCAAATCAAAGGCCATTTGTGACAAATGTACTTGGAAGATTCCTTAATCCTTTATGATCCAAATAAAATACTCTTTGTTACAAACACCTGTTATGAACCCTTTCCCTCATATAAACGCTTTCTGACGCCTCTGCAGCAGACAGCTTTTCTGAAATCATTGTGACAAAAGAAAAAATTGCTCAAAACAAGCAATTTCTCTTTTTACCACAATGTTTTCCACTTTTAGTCATAGGTTATCCATTCAATTAAAGAGATTTTCTATGTTTTGACAAAATATGTTCAAAGTCGTCTCCTGCAGATTTATTGTATGTGGGAATGGGTTAATAGGCAAACACTGTAGATCTAGATCAGATTTTACATTGATCACAATAACCTTTAGGTTGGTTTTTCGAGAGCAGGCTCATTTTACCAGGAAATAATAAAACTTCAGGCACTGATCTGTATATATAAGCTTAGACTAGCCCATTGTTTTACATTTCTGGCTATTTAAGGTAATTCCGTACTAAATAGCATATGAGCTAAGAAAGCAACTTCCGATGAAAAACATGCTAGACTGGCTCTAAGTGTTATAGAATCACAATTATAAAAAAATATTTTTATTCTTTTCCCAAGTTGTCTTTAATTGGGAAAATTACATGACATCTGACAGTCTGTATCCACCAGCCTTTTTAAATATATACTGGTTTTACATTTCAATGTCGAAAGTAACACAGTTTACGATTGACTGAACTACGTGGTTTTACCAATCAAAATGTGTGTAACATTTACATTTAAATCAAAAACTATAATAGCTTTTAGAAGAATTAAGGAAACAGGTCTAGTTTTTGAACACTGAATACATATTACATGTTCACTTATTTATATTTATTTATTTATTTATATCTATCTTCTTGTATGACTGAAGTTGGCACTTTACACAGATTCTTCAAAATTTAATATGATAAAAAACATAAAAAATACTTGATATTTATATAAAAAAAAAGTTCTACAAAAATAAAGATGTATTTTGATAAAATCAGACTTATAGTCTGCTGCAGTTTCCATGAACTATTCCAAACTATTTAGCATTTAAACCTATAAAGGTTAACAAATACAGAGAAAATTATGTGAAATATTGTTTCCTAAACACAATAGTAAATCTAATTCAACCTATAAAGAGCCAAGCTAGCATCATCCATATAAACAGCCAAGTTATTTCTAACATGTCAAGAAATACCTGTGTCAAGGATATCATGTGTTTCAAGAGCATCCACACTAACTTCCTGTGGTTCATCAACAATCTCTATCTCTTGAATATCAGAAGTTATGGTAGATTCAAATAGTTCTGAAGTGAAAGTAGTGACAGTGTCTTCCCATTCTTTTAATGTTTCTGTTCTCTGTTCTCCAATATCTTCTTGTGTAGCGTCTTCGTCAGTTAGATCAACCTCTGGTTGAACTTTCATTTCATCAGCTGGTTTTAATTCAATATCTTCTTCTGTAATTACAGCATATTCTTCTACCTTTGTGGTTAAAGATTCCTTCTCAGGAATTTCCATTTCTGTATCCGCTGCAAATTCAGAAATTTCTGCAGTTTTAATGTCAACTATTTCTTGCTGTTTTAAGTCAACTTCTACACTTTCTTCTGTATCATCAATGCTGTCTTTTACATTCAAGGTAACAGTTTCTCTTTCAACAATTTCCATCTCGGTATCTCCTCCAATTTCTGAAATTTCTGTTATTTTAACATCCACTTCTTGCTCTTGGGTTGAAGAAATTGTAATAACAGACGAATCTTTACGTTCAAAGGAAACCTTCGTAACTGTGGTATCTTCTTGATCTTGGGGTTGGTGAATTGGTTGTTTATCAATTTCAACTGTCTCTTTAATACTTGACTGTAACGGAATTTCAAGTTCAATTTCCTCGACAACAGGTTGGACTTTTTCAACATCTTCATCAACAATCTTGTTATCTGTGATCTGGATATCAATGTCAACGTCTTCTTCACTTAATTCATCAACAATAGGGGAGACAACATTTTCCTCAATATCTTCAATAGGAGATTCAACTTCAACAATACTGAATTCCGCATTAGTCTGTTCAATGGACTGAATCTCAATATCACTGATATCATCACAAATTTCCTCTGTCACTGTTTGTTTTTCAATGTCAATGGTTTTATCAGAGACCTCTTCAATATGTGAAATAACTGTGGTTTCTTCAGGAATGTCCTGAACATCTGTTTCAGTCTCAATGTCTATGTCTTCAACAGGAATTTCAACTTCTTCAATACTAAATTCCGCATCAGTCTTTGCAATGGGCTGGATTTCTTCAACAGGAGATTCAATAATTGAAGTAACTGTGGTTTCTTCAGGAATGTCCTGAATATCTGCTTCAGTCTCACTTTCCATTTCTTCAACAGGAGATTCAATACTTGAAGTAATTGTAGTTTCTTCAGGAATGTCCTTAACATCTGCTTCAGTTTCAATTTTTATAACAGTTGATTCAACTTGGACAACAACGATTTCAGCATCAATTTTTTCAATTGGCTGAATATCAATATCAATGGATTCAGCACTGATTACCTCAATCACTGCTTGTTCATCAGTTTTCTCTGAGACCTGTTCAATTATTGAAGTAACTGTGATTTCTTCAGGAATATCCTGAATAGCCAATTCCATTTCAATTTCTTTTTCTTCAATAGGAGATTCAATATCTTCAATACTGATTTCAACTTCAGTCTTGTCAATGGTTTTATCACTGATTTCTTCTATAACTGGTTTTACTAAAGTTTCGTCACAAATTTCTTCAATGGGCATTTCAATTATTTCAATACCACTTTTCTCTTCAAATTTATGTTGTATGTCTTCTTCAATAAGTGGAGTAAAAGCAACTGTTTCAGTTATCACTTGATCAGTTGATTCTTTAAATTCAACGTCTGCTTCATCTTTTCTCTCATCAGTTATTTCAATGTCAAAATAAACTTGTTCATCACTCACATCTGGTTTAACATCAATTTCTACTCCAACAGTCTCAGATGGTTGAACATCAATTTCTTCAGTAACAGTCTCAGATGGTTGAACATCAATTTCTTCTCTAACAGTCTCAGATGGTTGAACATCAATTACTTCTCTAACAATCTCAGATGGTTGAACATCAATATCTTCTCTAACAGTCTCAGATGGTTGAACATCAATTTCTTCACTAACAGTAGATGGTTGAACATCAATTTCTGCTCTAACAGCCTCTGATGGTTGAACATCAATTTCTTCACTAACAGTCTCCGATGGTTGAACATCAATTTCTTCACTAACAGTCTCAGATGGTTGAAGTTCAATTTCATCTTTTACAGTCTCAGATGGTTGAAAATCAATTTCTTCACTAACAGTCACATATGGCTGAACATCAATTTCTGCTCTAACAGACTCAGATGGTTGAACTTCAATTTCTGCTCTAACAGTCTCAGATGGTTGGACATCAATTTCTTCTCTAATAATCTCAGATGGTTGGACATCAATTTCTTCACTAACAGTCTCAGATGGTTGAACATCAATTTCTTCACTAACAGTCTCAGATGGTTGAACATCAATTTCTTCACTAACAGTAAATGGTTGAACATCAATTTCTTCACTAACAGTAAATGGTTGAACATCAATTTCTTCACTAACAGTAAATGGTTGAACATCAATTTCTTCACTAACAGTAAATGGTTGAACATCAATTTCTTCTCTAACAGTCTCAGATGGTTGAACATCAATTTCTTCACTTACAGTAAATGGTTGAACATCAATTTCTTCACTAACAGTAAATGGTTGAACTTCAATTTCTTCTCTAACAGTCTCAGATGGTTGGACATCAATTTCTTCTCTAACAGTCTCAGATGGTTGAACATCAATTTCTTCACTAACAGTCTCAGATGGTTGAACATCAATTTCTTCACTAACAGTAAATGGTTGAACATCAATTTCTTCACTAACAGTAAATGGTTGAACATCAATTTCTTCACTAACAGTAAATGGTTGAACATCAATTTCTTCACTAACAGTAAATGGTTGAACTTCAATTTCTTCTCTAACAGTCTCAGATGGTTGGACTTCAATTTCTTCTCTAACAGTCTCAGATGGTTGAACATCAATATCTTCTCTAACAGTCTCAGATGGTTGCACATCAATTTCTTCACTAACAGTAAATGGTTGCACATCAATTTCTTCACTAACAGTAAATGGTTGAACATCAATTTCTTCACTAACAGTAAATGGTTGAACATCAATTTCTTCACTAACAGTAAATGGTTGAACATCAATTTCTTCACTAACAGTAAATGGTTGAAATTCAATTTCTTCTCTAACAGTCTCAGATGGTTGCACATCAATTTCTTCACTAACAGTCTCAGATGGTTGAACATCAATTTCTTCACTAACAGTAAATGGTTGAACATCAATTTCTTCACTAACAGTAAATGGTTGAACTTCAATTTCTTCTCTAACAGTCTCAGATGGTTGGACACCAATTTCTTCTCTAACAGTCTCAGATGGTTGAACATCAATATCTTCTCTAACAGTCTCAGATGGTTGCACATCAATTTCTTCACTCACAGTAAATGGTTGAACATCAATTTCTTTTCTAACAATTTCAGATGGTTGCACTTCAATTTCTTCTCTAACAGTCTCAGATGGTTGAACATCAATATCTACTCTAACAGTCTCAGATGGTTGAACATCAATTTCTTCACTAACAGTCTCAGATGGTTGAACATCAATTTCTTCACTAACAGTAGATGGTTGAACATCAATTTCTACTCTAATAGTCTCCAATGGTTGAACATCATTTTCTTTTGTAACAATCTCAGATGGTTGAACATCAATTTCTTCTCTAACAGTCTCAGATGGTTGGACATCAATTTCATCTCTAACAGTCTCAGATGGTTGGACATCAATTTCATCTCTAACATTCTCAGATGGTTGAACATCAATTTCTTCTCTAACAGTCTCAGATGGTTGAACATCAATTTCTTCTCTAACAATCTCAGATGGTTGCACTTCGATTTCTTCTCTAACAGTCTCAGATGGTTGAACTTCAATTTCTTCTCTAACAATCTCAGATGGTTGCAGTTCGATTTCTTCTCTAACAATCTCGGATGGTTGAACATCAATTTCTGCTCTAACAGTCTCAGATGGTTGGACATCAATTTCTTCTCTAACAATCTCAGATGGTTGCACTTCGATTTCTTCACTAACAGTCTCAAAAGTTTCAGAAATCAATGTAGTATCCTGCTTTATATGTGTTACAGAAGTTTCATCTATTTCTTGTGTAATTGAAGACTTTGATAAAGAGATAAACTCAGATTGAGGTTCTTTTATATCTGCTGGTAGTACAACATCTACCTCTTTGATGAAGTCTTGGTCTTCGTCCTCAATCAAAATGGTCTCACGGAATATTTCTTGGACAATATGGTCTGCTAATTCATGAATAGCACTCTCCTTTTCAAGTTCTGTGGTCTGTGTTATAATTGGTTTCATATCTAAAGTATCTGTTATTTCAGGTTCCTCAGTACCGACTGTTTGTGTTATTTCTGTGAATTCAATTTGTTCCTTTTCCCTTTTAATAGTAGTATCTTTGGGGAATGCAATGTCAATTTCAATTGAAGTGGTCGGTATATCAGATGCCCTTTCAGCTCTATCAGTTTCATCAATGTCCATAGGTATGTCTTCTATTTCATGCACAGAGTCAATTCTTACAGTTTCACTTTCTTTTTCAGTAACTAAAAGCTCTGAAGGATAATCGCTCACAATATCGATTGTCCTAGTTTCTGTTCTCGATTCTGTTACTTCTGTCCTAGTTATCTTTGTTTCTTTAGATTGTTTGATATCTATATCAACAACAATTTCAGGCATTTTTTCTGACAAATCTATGTCAAACTCTTCCCTACCTTCTCCGATGTATTCAATTACGGCTACTTTAGAATCTTCTTCATCTGTTACCACATCTGTTGTATCAACTTCATCATCTTCAATTAATATAGTTTCACGGAAAACTTCCTGAACCATTTTGTCAGCAAATTGTTCAATACTAGTATCATCAATAGTTTCTGGAGTCTGTTTAGTTATTGCTTCCTTCTCAAGCATGTCTTCTTGTGTTTCAGATGTCTCTTCACTTATAGATGTTTGATGTTCTATTTCTTCTACAGGTGAGTCTGAGGGAATTTCTATCACTACTTTATCTACTTCAGAAACTACCAGGTCCTCTTCAGCAGTTACTAAGGGACGTTCCGTGACTTCGAAGTCAACAGATTCCAGGGATGGACTTAAACTACAAATACTAACTTCATCAATCTGATCAAGAGGAAGTTTTAATTGTTTTTGTCCAACCACAGAAAGTTCTTCTATTGGTGTTGCTCTTTCATCTGGATATTTTTGTGTCACATCCGCCTCAGGTTTAGGGTAAGAAATAATTTCTTCCACTGGGTAAGTAAGTCAGAAGAAAATAGTTAAAATGATTTATATAAGTTTTGCGCCAAGTATAACTTGATAAAATACATCTGATCCTAGCCATTGTGCAAAGATATAAATACTAATGTATATTATATATGTGTGGTTGTCTGTGTGAGCCGAGTTTAGCGATTTAGGGTCATATATCATCTTTGTACAGAAAAGACTGGTGAATCTCAGCATCTGAATAGTCCCAAGGAAGTCTTAAGCATCCGCTTATGATTATGTAAGTACATCTTCGGACAAAAAAATCCTGTAAGTATGCTTTTAAAAAATGTCAAAGAGGATGTCATTAAGACGCAGAAGTATTAGGACCCAAATCTCTAAACATGGTCATACATAGATCTACCTCATAATAATATATATTTAACACAAATGGTAAGGATCCATTGAATCAGGAACGTAGATAAGATTTTATCTTATCTACATCCCTGGTTGAAATCTTGCCAAGTAATGCGTTGCTTTGCATCTATAATTAGATATTTAATTTTAGGACATATATTTCATCCCTTACACAAACTAATTCCCTCTGTTCAATATATCTCTCTCAAAATAAGGCTTCTATCTCAATCTTAGAGGTGCTGAACTACAGATTTGAGATAGTTTAGTCAAAGTTTCAACATTTAACAATTTTGATTTCCATCTGGAGTACAGCACCTTTAACCCTTTCCCTCATATAGACGCTTTCTGACGCCTCTGCAGCTGACAGCTTTTTTTAAAACATAGTGACAAAAGAAGAAATTGCTCAAAACGAGATTTCAATTAGAGATTTTCTATTTTTTGACACAATATGTTCAAAGTCGTCTGCTGCAGAATTGTCGTATGAGGGAAAGGGTTAAGTCGAACCTTTTTTTTGTTATATGTAAGATCCTAATAATATTTGTCGATATTCTCTGAAAGAAAACTTCAATATTCTACACTACAAACATTTGAAGTTAATGCTACAAGAAAATTAAACTCTTTCCCACATGCAGACGCATCTGTAGCAGAGTTTTTTTACAAACACTGAGGGGAAAAGAAAAATACTGATCATGATCAGAGATGTCTTCTTTTGTCCAAATGTTTTCTTTTCTAATCATTACAATGTGATTATAGAAGTTTCCACTTTGTTGCCTGAAGGTTTTCTTAGTGGATTGCTGCAGACTTTCTTTTATGTGAGAAAGGGTCAAACTATTCCCCAATTAATTCTGAGAAAATTTCAAGAATCCATTGTGCATTTGAATCAGATTGCAATTATACCCAGATAGATTAGATCCAGATCAGCATGTGCATCTGCAAACAAGATCTCCACAGTTCACATACAAACGATATACATCAGCTTGTTAGAAACTTCTGTTAACTTGTGTAGATTCAGTCTAGACAATGCAAATGTACAGGTTGATCTGACCATACATTGTTAAGAAAATTCCGACTTGTACCTTTTTCTCAAGGACGGACTCAATGGGTTTTCCTGGATCATATACTTTGAAACAAATAACAAAATAACATGTAGTTCAAAACTTAACCCTTTCCAACATACAATGTCTGCAGCAGACAAATAACTTTGAAAACATCTTGGCAAAAATATGAAAAATCTCTTTAAATGAAAGTATAATTATTGAATTGAGTTGAAAACATTGTGGCAAAAAGGAGAAATTGCTCATTAAGAGCATCTTCTTCTTTTGTCACAATGTTTTTGATTGTCATCTGCTGCAGATGTTAAAAAAGCATCTAAAAGTTGGAATGGGTTAAATTCTACTAAATTGAAAAAAGGAAATAAATGATCCTCATACCTTCAAGTATAAGTACCGCAGTTGATCTAACGGTTCCGAAATCGTTTGTTGCCTCTATGGTATATTCCCCTTCATCTTCCGGCATTGTTTCTTTAATTACCAGAATACAGGTACCATCCTTCTGGTACTCCGAGATGTACGTCTCCGATGTTTCTGGAAGGTACTCTCCATCCAGCATCCATCGGACCGTGGGTCTAGGCTTGCCAACAACCACGCACAGAAATTGAATGAACCGTCCATGTGTGGTCGTGATTGGCGACAATTCAGTGGTGAATCGTGGGGCTTCACCTGTGGGTAGGGTGGGGGTTGCCTCTTCCTTGCGTTCTTCAGGGACCGTCTGCTCTGAGACGTCTTCCCTAGATACAATCTGCAAAATAGATTGTGCAGAGTTTCATATATATTATATATATAAGGGATGTAGAGTGCAACCTGTGTTTAGAGACCACCCATGGGAACACAACAATAATATTATGGTCTTTGGTGACAGGAATGGTGGTTTTTCATTGCAGGGTTATTTATGCAGAAAATGAGTAATTGGGAACATGTAGGCAAAAATCATTGAACATGTCAATAATTGATAATACAATTGTTAAATAAATTTGTCAACATTGTGGCAAAGGAGAAATTGCTCATTATGAGCAGTAACTTTTTTTGCCGAAATGATTTCAAAAGTCGTCTCCCGAGATATGTCAAAAGGTGTTAAGAAGTGCGAAAAATGAAATTCAAATGCTCTAATGTGATACTTGAAAATTGTCTCATTGAGTCAATTTTTTGAGTAACCTCAATATATGGAATAAATGCTTAACCCTATCCAACATGTAGATGCATTTTGACACATCTGCAGCAGACAACTTTTGAAAACATTGTGGCAAAGCTGACATCACTCAGAATGATGTGGGGAAGGGTTAAACTGGATATATTAAGTCAATTTGAAATATTTTAATAAGAGAAGGCAAATATAAACAATGGAAATGTTTAGTTTTGTAACCAGAGTTGACAATAATGAGAGAAATCAAGTTATTATGACTATCATTGTGAATGCTGTCAAAAGTCTTTTGTAACTGACAGCCAGAGGTCTGTGACGCTTTCCCACATACAGACAATTTTGGATGACTCTGCAGCAGACAAACTTTGAAAGCATTGTGGCAAATGAGAAATTGCGCTTTTATACAATAATTGCTTTTTCATTTATAGTTTCCATATTTTTTACTAAATGTTTTCCAAGTCATCTGCTGCAGATTTTTTGTATGTGCGATTTTAAATAACGCATTCTTACCTCCTCTTCTGGAGCAATCTTCGTTTCATAAAGTTGCTCCTTGGGCAATAACAGTTCTACATCGGTAGAAACAGCAGTGACCTCATCTGGGGTCACTTCTGTTGGAATAACCTCTTCCGTCTCCTCGGTCGTTACCATGGAGACTTCTTTAACTGTTGCCGTTGGAGCAACTTTTTCCTCATCAGGAAGAGGCGACTCTTCTATAATGACCTCCGTCGAAGATATCTCAGTCTTCTCTGGAGTCATAATCTCGAAAGAAACTTCTTCAGTCTTCTCAGGCAGTTTCAGATCCTCCCTTGTCGTTTCTACGGTGATGACCTCAGATATTTCTGGGGTCACTTTCTCAGGTGAAATGTCTTGACCCTCCAGGGTTATAGTGTCTTCAACAGTTGTCTGCACCTCCGATACTTCTTCTTCCACATGGGGTGCTATAAAGTTATAAGGTAAGGACGTTTCAACTGAAGTCTTATTGACTATAGAAATATTGGAAGGTAAGGACGTTTTCAACTGAAGCCTAATTGACTATAGAAATATTGGTTTTATGCTTGCTGCAGTTTAAATATTGTTAAGCCCAAAATATATGGTATTTTAACAGTGTTCATAAGACCAAGCTGTTCATGTTAATATTAATGAAAACCCTTTGAAAATAATAACTTTTGTAGGAATTGTTATTACCATTGCAATTGTCTACGCTGTTGATACTTCAGATTTCAAAGTTTTGCTTCTACTTGTATTCTCTTTTTCTTTTAAACTTAACACAAGGATGGATATAACTTACGTCTGAAACCATTTAGTGAAATTGCTCACTATGAACTATTTTCCTCTGGATCAAATATCATTAATTCCTTTCCCACAAGCAGATACATTTCAGCACATCTGCTGCAGAAAATTTTCTGAAAAACATTGCGACAAAGAAGAAATTGCTAATTATGAGCCATTTCTCCCTTTGCCACATTGTTATCAACTTTCATTTATAGAAAATCTCCATAATTTTTGCCTAGAGTTTCAAAATTGTCTCCAGCAGAGTTGCTGTTATGAATCAAAGGATTTAAGTCATCCGGCTTCACTGTCTGGTAGCCATTGGGTACAAAATCCACATTCTTATGTACACCATGAAACTTCATAATCTCAGCATGTCAGCTTGACACTTTCCCACTTGCAGACACTTTTTCTGCAGCTGATGACTTTTGAAAACATTGTGGCAATAGAAGAATTGCTCATGATGAGCAATTTTTCTTTTGCAATAATGTTTTTTTAATCTATCAAAAAATTATCCTTTCATTTATAAAGATTTTCAATACTGTTGCTAAGTTGATTTCAAAGTCGTCTGCTGCAGATTTGTTGTATGTGGGAAAGAGTAAATAACATCAGCAAGCAGATCCGCAGTAATTTTTCAGCTATCTTTACAATAGACATTGTATAGCTTTCACGTCATCATTTGTTTGTATGGTGTATTAAGCCACTTTGAACAGTATTTCAGACATACCACGGCAACTCCAGGGTACTTTACAAGTCCTGCAACCAAGAGCTCAAAGGCGGGAAGCCATTACTACCATTTCCAACTCTTGTCTACTACTGCTTCCAAGGTCGATTCTCAAACCACTACACCACGAAGATGTTTCATATTTTGAGAAGCGAGAAGGGTGATCGACAGATGGAGAAAGATAGATAGAATTAAAGAGAGAGAGAGAGATTGAAGTTGAAGGCATTGGACTATAGGCGTATTCCGCAATCAATCATTAAGAAGTGATTGAAGTGGCATATCTTCTTTAATATGCCTTTAATTGGGGGGCCATCCCTCTGGTTCCGGTGTACAACAAATACCATGCTGTTATAAATGACAGTACAGGGCTTCCTTAATACTGCAAGGCAATTGTTATTCAGGTTTATGGTAACTAACAATTTTTCTGTTAAATTACAGCATTTTCTTGGTAAGTTACTTGCTTGTCATTTCTTAACCCTTTCCCTCATATAGACGCTTTCTGACGCCTATGCAGCAGATGGCTTTTTGAAAACATTGTGACAAAAGAAGAAATTGCACAAAACGTGCAATTTCTCCTTTTGCCACAATGTTTTTCACTTTTAGTCATAGGTTATCCATTCAATTACAGAGATTTTCCATGTTTTGACAATATATGTTCAAAGTCGTCTGCTGCAGAATTGTTGTATGAGGGAAAGGGTTAAGGTAATTTTTGAAATATTGGCAGTCGAGGTACCTTCTCATTGCCCTATTTTCAATATTTGTCAAGTTATGCTGATTCTATTAGTGAAGAAGACAATGATCAAATGCTTTGTGTCTTTGCATATACATTGTGACTTTCACCTGGTTTTACCAGCATGAATGAATGAATATTATCATAAAGCATCTTGATCACATCGGTCCTTTTGGGCATGACTGACCGTTTTAACCAGCCTGTATACCAATTTACATTACCTGCTATATCCATGTGTTGAGACATTCAACTCATATTATGCAAATGCATTTTAGAGGTTATCATTTAATGTATTGTTATCAAAAGATGTATAATATTAAAATGTATCTTTTTTTGAAACCTGAATAACAAGATGAATTTGGGGAGGGGAAGGGGAGGAGCATACATCATGCTATGATTGTACAAACATAGGACCATGTCAACACAGTATCATCTCCTATTCATTTATTCATTTCCTTCAGAAGTTGTAACCTAGATCTTTCTAGAAACACAAGCCACTTATGCATGGGCCTGCATTAGTCTCAATATTTCGCAGTAACATATTGCATCTGATGTGAACAATCAAAATATAAAATCTTAGTCCAGTACAGAATCCTGGTCTAGTGCTTTTAAAAGTGTAGGCATTTGATCTTTAAGCCAAATATTATGCAATTAAATCTTTCTATAATACTGATGACTGTTTTTTTCGCATCAGTTTTGCTGTAAGAAAAATGCATCACAATAACTGGATTGCATTATGAACAGTTCAATTAGTCTTACCTGTTATTCTAGAACTCACATTCTCTAGCTGTTATTACTTTCAGTCTTGTCAACGCATGCTATCTCTCAATTCAATACTGAAAACAAGTCTTCATTAGTATCATGCCTGGGTATTTTAGACGATAAACTATTTTGTTAAAATTATTTCTTTTTCAATACATTCTTATCACATGTTTTTGCTTTGAGGACTATGCTTACAAATCTGTTAACCCTTTCCCTCATATAGACACTTTCTGACGCCTCTGCGGCAGACGGCTATTTGAAAACAAAGTGACAAAAGAAGAAATTGCCCAAAACGTGCAATTTCTCCTTTAGCCACAATGTTTTCCACTTTTTGTCATAGGTTATCCATTCAATTATGGAGATTTTCTATGTTTTGACAAAATACGTTCAAAGTCGTCTGCTGCAGAATCGTCGTATGAGGGAAAGGGTTAACCCTTCCCCTCATACGACAATTCTGCAGAAGACGACTTTGAACATATTTTGTCAAATAATGGAAAATCTCTATAATTGAATGGATAACCTTTATAATGACTAAAAGTGAACATTTTGTCAAAAGGAGAAATTACACGTTTTGTGCGATTTCTTCTTTTGTTACTATGTTTTCAAAAAGCCGTCTGCTGCAGAGGCGTCAGAAAGTGTCTATATGAGGGAAAGGGTTAACAGATTTGTAAGCATAGTCCTCAAAGCAAAAACATGTGACACTATTACACTAAAGTATAAATCATACAACTATTTCATCTTATCATTTGTATCCAATTTAAGGATTAATTTAGAATTCTATCTTTTCTTAATTCAATGTTGAATATAGACTAATTAATTGTTTGTCTGTTGATTTTAACCTTTTCCCGCCTCTGTAGTCTTCAGGAGACAACTTTAGAAAATAATGTGACAAACAGAGAAATTATTCCATATTGCCACATTACTTTCAACTCTTTTCATTACATTACTTTCACTTAAAAAGACATAATGTATTTACCTAGATGTTGTCTGCTGAAAAATCTGTTTTATGTGGAAAAGGGTTAACTTGTACAATGATCATACTAACATAACTGACAAACAGGCACAACTTGTCTTCCAGTTTTGCAATTGTCTAAACCTTGACTGAATACCTGTTCAGTAACGAATTTGATTGATTGATAGATTGATTGGGGTGTAACGTCGTTTTCAACAATTTCTCAGTTATATCACGGCGGCAGTAATGAATTTGAAAAGAATATAATCCGAAATAAAGCAATATCATTTTCACAGAAGTGCCCATTTGTATACAACTTAAGGTAGAACACAACTAAATGTAAGAGGAAGGTTGTGAAAAGGACATAACCCTTCCCCACATACACCAAATCTCCAGCAAATGACTTTAAAAACACACAGATGAAATTATGGAATATATAGATCTATTCATGAAAGAACACTTATATTGTTGAACACATTTCGACGAAAGGAGTAAAATGCTCAATTTGAGGAAAGTTCTCCATTTGCCACAATATATTTTCAAAAGTTGTTCGCTACAGATGTGTCAAAGAGCTTCTGTAAGTGGGAAAGG
The DNA here is from genome assembly GCA_031761405.1 of Serripes groenlandicus. Classification (NCBI taxonomy): domain Eukaryota; kingdom Metazoa; phylum Mollusca; class Bivalvia; order Cardiida; family Cardiidae; genus Serripes; species Serripes groenlandicus. Next base: position 14,492,786 of record JASEVX010000012.1, read on the forward strand.
GTTAAACCCTTTCCCTCATACGACAATTCTGCAGCAGACAACTTTGAACGTATTTTGTCAAAACATAGAAAATCTCCATAATTGAATGGATAACCTATGACTAAAAGTGGAAAACATTGTGGCAAAAGGAGAAATTGCACGTTTTGAGCAATTTCTCCTTTAGTCATGATGTTTTCAAAAGTCGTCTGCTGCAGATGCATCAGAAAGCATCTATTAGTTGGAAAGGGTTAATTACTTTAGCTAAATCTAAACTCATTGTTTATAGGTAAACAATTTCATATGATTTGAAAGTTGCAAGCAGAGGAAACAGCTGAAACTAAAACAAGTATAAAATGATAAATGAAATAAATACGTATTATAACTAAACTAAACTAAATAATCATTCCCGTAACAAGCAATGAGTAAGTATAATACTAGATACCAAAACACAAAAGAAAATATAAGGAGGCAGGTGAGCACAGAGGGATTCACTATAATCAGTACCACTTTTTGCGTTAAAGATGACAGATACATAAAAAACTGACAATCATTGTGGATACAACTATTAAATATTACCAAAAAACAGTAAAACTATAAAACTGACAACATCCAAGTCTGTGTGGTTAATAAATAGTTCTAAACTAACAAAAAGTGGTAGGAACAGTGATCAACATAACCACTAGGTGGCACCATCTAAAGCTTTGACCAATCAGTGCAGCCCATTTCAAAATTCAAAAAAAGTAACCGAGAGGGATGTTACATGCTTAACGGGTCAAGTTTGTATTCAGAATGAATCGGAATATTGACATATAAGTAACATGTGAATTTACGGTTTATTTTTTATTTGGTCCTAGCAGGATTAACAAGTATTCAAATCTTACAAAGAATTTGAAACTGCTTAAAAATCTCTAAAATGTTTCTAAGACTTACAATTTGCTCACCTGCTATAAGGTTTTAAAAACTACAGTTTCTACCCTGAAAAGCAGCTCATCTTCATGTACCGAACATGAAGCGAAAATATACCATGCATTGCTCGATTTCTTTCAACCGAAATATCATCTAATTTCCTGAGACAACCGTATCAAACTTGCAGTAAGGAACACTTTGGACAGTTTATCAAAAATGTTCTAGGGAAATTTCCATCGAAAAAAGGATTTCTGAGCAGGGGTAGCTTAAAACGAAATACTTAATATGGAATTCGAAAGGTTGCCTCATCGGAAAATTATCTATCTCTCAGCTGGAAGAGGGTCCCTTCCGCAAGAACTCGTCTTCTAAGCTTAATATGTTTTATCATTTTCAAATCTCAGTTTATCTCAAGCTCAGATAAAGCTCTCCTCCCAAATGAAAATGGCAATGCACAGAAAAGCTCTAATCAGAGTAAAAGCTGCTTACAAAAGCTGTATATTATTATACAAAAATTAAGATATTAATATAAAATAAGTATAAAGCATTTTAGAAATGGAACTGAAAATCTCCATGCACAATCCAAAACGGAATTAAACATAAAAAAAGACTATAAATTAATTGACAAAAAAGGATCGGAAACATACAACAGAAGGATATTAATTATTTCTAAACATTTCTACATACAAGTTAGGGGCATAATTGACATACTATGTAAGCGATAACAATTATTTCCACTATATAATGGCCATAAATCGCTATTGTTTTACATAAAACTATAAATCTAAGACCCTTTATACGATCTGATCTCTATTGCAATTGCATATTCACAGTATGTCAATTATACCATCTCTGGCAATCTTTCTCCATGTTTCCCAAGAATAACACAATTAATTTAGTAATTTGAAGGCCTGATGAAAAATGGTTGTAACTACAAATGTACTGTAGTTACAGCCCTTTAACATTCACCTTATGGCAGTTTTTTACACACACAAAAATGCAAGAACAATCCGTTTGACAAAATTCCTGTTTTACAAAACATCTAATTTATAATTATTTATATATTGCATGTTCCCACACTGATTAATGATGCATAGCACACAGTTTCAATGTTTCAAGATTGCCAGAGATTTAGTAATAGGCATGTCCATAAACACCATCCAATATGGTACAACCAGGCCAAGAAACGCAGTACACCCAGAATGAAGATGGCCGCCATTAAAATATCCCACAATTCCATATTCTCATGATCGAGAAAATTAAGGTTGGACTGGGACTCAGACATTGCACAGATAGAAGAACAAAATGGCCAACCTAGAGGTGTGACAGACTCGGCTGTGGGTTCCTGTGACACTGGTTGTGTTTCTATGGCAACAGTTACTACTGTTTCCTCGGTTACTTCAGGTCCACGCTCAACAGCTTTAAGTGGTACTAAAATAGGTACAATGGACAATCAGACCAAGAGGTATAATTTGTATGTTTGATTCATGAGTCAAGAGATAAGATGATAGATAATAATGAACCAAATCATTATGGACGATTAATGGGATGGCAGATGTAAAACTGCATAGAAATTTTCACATCTGAAAGAAAACAATTTCATTAAGTTATTTCTTCAGTAGCTTTAGATGAAGATTGGATGAGACGAAATGAGTATCCTATTCTAGTAAGATGTTTGTTTGTCTATCTGTTAGGGCTGGCCGAACGTGAACCTGGCTTTTTTTGTCTGGAAATATGTCAAAATGACATTGTTTGTCTTGAACTGAGAATCTCAACGTTAACATTTTGACAGATACAATGATAATCACAGATGACAGTGTTGAAACCAAGAGTTGTAGATAAAGAGATGAAGTCGGTATGAGTATCATTTATGTTGCTTCCTGCAAAATAAATGTACCAATACCCTAATAAGGACATGTTTACATTTGTTTTACATTGAGTATGTTTTCAATATCCATAAAATAAAACATAATTTGTATTTAAATTTCAAGTCTCCTTGCCTACAACTCTTTTTTATTTACATTTAACACAAAAGGACTGGAACACTTTTTCAAAAACAAACAAAGGTTTGGAGACACCAAATAACCAAATATGTTTTTGATAACAGATAAGTAACAAAATTACATAAATCATACCAAAGGGAAAAAGAACTAAAATGTAGTGGTGTTTTAAACACATTAACGAAATAAAGGGTACCAAAATATTAGTTTGAATAAATAAATAAATCATTGGACATTGTGGTATAGAAAATAATGTTTTGTTCTTTGTTACCAGCCTTTTTATGATAAATATAATGAATAATGACCTAATCTATCGGTATAATAATGAAACTACAAATGGAATGAATACTGGAGCATCGTAAATTATACAAAAGTGAAATGTCAGTCCTTTCTGCAAAGTTAAAATAGGTACATAATTTCAAGGCTGTAAAAGTAAAACATTAAAATTGGCTGTCAATTTGAATAAATAATATTTTTTTGATTTTTTTTTAAACAAAACTATTAATTATCAGACTTTTTTAATAAGCTCTTTAAACATGTTTGTTTCCAAAGTTTTCTATGATTAATAAAGAGCACGGAGCATGTGAATTCACTTGATATTAATATCAGAATTTATCAATTAGTTCTGAATAACGGTTTTCCAATGTTTTCTATATTTAAGTACAAAGAACATGACTGAGCAATTATTAGAAAACCATGTTGCTGCTAAGAACTGACAATTCACTTTTTGGCAATTGGCACTATTTTGTATTTTCTTTGAAATGAAATTCCAATTACATCCTGGTTCTCAAACGTTTTAGCAAATATTGAAACAGAAAATTGTTTATGAATAAGAATTAATTGAGCAAATAAAATGAATGACTGTCTTAAATTTTGTGTACCATTCTGCATGAAATAAGTTCAAACAAAACTATCAGAATGAAAGGTTTCAGTCTAAATGTTTAAATAATCAATAGCAAGATCAGAATATAAATGAAATTTCAGACAAGAGAAGAAATATGATTAAAAGTCTTTAGTGCGATCAGTAATAGAACGCGTTTCTGTAATGTTCTCTTCGATTTTCATCATTTGGTTGTTTCGCCAGAACAAGTCTACCTGTACCTCCAACTTGTAAAACTCTTCTTGTAATATCTTGTATATTGTTACAGCTGTGGATAATACGTAAATACATGATAATAAAGGAATATATATATATATATGATTATATGAGTTTTGTTATAATATATATGTTATGTTCCTAATAAGAGAAAAATAAGCCATTTTCCATGTTTTCAAAGTCATCTGCTGCATATTTACTGTTTGGGGTCAAAACATAAAAGACTCTTTCTACACCTCTGTAGCAGACAATTTTGAAAAAGATTGTGACAAAAGGAGAAATTGCTCATAAGGAGCAATATCTTCTTTGACCACAGTCTTTACACTTTCATTCAATAATAGTTCCTTCATTCATATAGCTTCCATGTTTTTGACTAGATGTTTTCAAAGTCGTCTGCTCCAGATTTGCTGCATGTGGGAAAGTGTTAAATGATTATACGAGTATGTTAAATTGTATGTTCCTAACAAGAGAAAGTGAGCCATGCTTCAGGAAAAAAGTGTTTCCAAATCTATTCTGTAACTAAACTTGCATTTTAAACATTTTCCAAATCTCATAGCAAGTATTTTTTTTTTTTATTCTGCCACAATGTTTCCAACTTTTTTTTCATTAATCATACTTTCATTGACAGAGAATTTTCCAAATGTTTGCGGTCATGTTTTCAAAAGTCGCCTGCTGCAATTTTTTTGTTTTTTTTGGTACGTGGTTAAGGGTCAAGGTCGGGTGTCACCATCGCCTAGCTCATAATTATGATTTCTAATGAAAGGTAGAACTAACCACATGCTATGGCGAATGAATAGCAATGATAGCAACATCTCTCATCCCTTCTACGCTGACAACAGATGAAAACAATGTGGCAAAAAGGGAAATTGCTCATTATTAGCAATTTCTCCATTTGCCACAAAGTTTTCTATTCTATTCAATAACATTGCTTTCATTGGTAAAGATGTCAATATGTGTTAACATTAGTTGTCTGCTGCATATTTGTTGTATGTAGGTTTTCGCGCACAGATGTATAGAGATAAACATACACAACATAAATGTCATTAGTGCATTAGTTTAGTTTAGTTATTTTGGGGTTGACAGATAGACAAACATAACAGTAAATGAGAGCAATGAATGAATGACAAGAATGAACTAAGCCCTAAACCCTATCCCTTACACAGTGCTTTGTGGGAAAAGGAGACAATTGTCCCAAAACAATTAATTTCCTTCTTTCCAATGATGTTTTCAACTTTGAACATAATAACAATATGTTTTTCTATGTTTTCATCCATATTTCAAAAGCTTACTACATATAATATTGAAATATTATATCAGGGAAAGGGTTAAAAGTTCAGAGATAATGTTTATATAAGTTCAACAGCATTATGTAACTGCATATAAAAACATCTGAAAAAGTTAAGAAGTTAATTTATTAGTAGTCATTTTAAATGTCATTATGGTCAAACAAGTATTTAATCCTTTCCCCACATATAGACACTTTCTGAAGCCTATGCAGCAGACAACATTTGAAAACATTGTAGCAAAAGGGAGAAATTGCTCATTATGAACAATTTCACCTTCTGCAACAATGTTTTCAACTTTTCCCCATAATTATAACTTATATATGTATTTATATATATTGTCTATAATTATTATGTTAATTAACCCTTTTCCTCATAAAGACGCTTTCTGACGCTTCTACAGCAGACAGCTTTTTGAAAACATAGTGACAAAAGAAGAAATTGCTCAAAACGAGCAATTTCTTCTTTTGCCACAATGTTTTCCTCTTTTAGTCATAGGTTATCCAGGTTATCCATTCAATTATAGAGATTTTCTATCTTTTGACAATATCTGCTGCAGAATTGTCGTATGAGGGAAAGGGTTAATAATATTCAGAGGTCCTTACTGACATGTAGACACATTTAGATGCATATTTAGCAGACATTTCAAATTATTGTGAGCAATTATTTCTCCATTTCAACTCGAGGCAATAATCATACTTTCATTTAGAGATTTTCCATTTTGCAATCTCTCTATTTGTCACCATGTTTTTAACTTGATTCAATTATTGTACTTTCATTTAAAGGGAGTTTCCCGAAAAAAAGGCTGGTATGTTTTCAAAGTCATCTGCTGCAGAATTGTTGTATGTTGAAAAGGGTAAACATGGTTCATCTGCATCCCTAAACATGAATCTTCATCAATGAACTTATCAAAACACAAATAACGGGAAAAGATATAACAAGCACAGGCACAACAGACTTAACAATCCATGACTTACTCTCTACGAAAAGTTCTACAACTGTATTGGCGACGCCATGTTCGTTCTTGGCTTCACATCGATAGTAAGCTTCATGGTCGATGGTGATGTCTTTGATTGTTAGTCGACACTCGTTACGATGATACTCGGTGACGAAGCGTTCTTCCATCGGCAATGGTTCATCATCCTAAACAATGTCAATGCGATATATATAAGAATGTTGTAAGGAGAGGTAATACAACTAGAAATATCACTGAAGGTGATGAATACCCCCAGCTGGTGCCTGAAAAAATACATATGTATGAGAAATTCAAGGGGCCCTAACTCTTTTAAAAATAATTCCAGTGCAACATGCCGACAATATGCACAACTAGGCTCGGTATCAATCATTCTTGTGAAGTTATATTGAATTCTGATCAAGGCTTGCTGAGAAATAGTGTTCACAAGAAATGTCTATACAGACCAACGGACCGACCGACCGACAAGCGTGACTCCTATATAGCCCCCATATACTATGTATCTGGGGGTATAATAACAAACTCATATGCATACTACTTTTGAAAATATGGCGGAACCAGAAGAAATTGATCATAATGAGCAATTTTTTCCATTTGCCACAATGTTTTCAATTTCATTCAATAATTGAGCTTACTTTCAAGGTGATGTTCCATAGTTATTGCCTAAACTGTTTTTTTATTATTGTCTGCTGCAGATTTGTTGTTTGTGGGAGTGGGTTAATGACATAGTGCACAGCTTTAACTCTTTCCCACATACAACAAATCTGCAGCAGATGACATTGAAAACATACTCAAAACAAATTGGAAACTCCCTTTAAATGAAAGTACAATAATTGAATAGAGTTGAAAACATGGTGACAAAAGGAGAAATTGCTCGTTTTGAGCAACTTCGTCTTTTGTCAACATGTTTTCGAAAGTCGTCTGCTGCAAAGGCGTCAGAAAATGTATATATGTGGTAAAAGGTAAAGGCGTGTTATGAAGACATAATTATTTATCTGATTTAAGATTAACCCTTTTCCCATATAAAACAAATTTGCAGCAGACGACTTTGAAATCATCTGGGCAAGATTATGTTATATCTTTATAAGGTAAAGACTAATCAATATAAAGGAGTTGAAAACATTGTGGCAAAAGGAAAAATTGAGCACACTGTTTCAATTGGACACATGTTATGGAATCCGCCAATTAACTGTAATCACAAAATCCACTTGATTCTAATAAATAAAGCGACACTCACCATGTACCATGTTACTTCGGGTGTTGGCTCGCCAGTTACCACACATATAAGCGTAATTGTTGTCCCTTCCTGTACGTCCATGTGTTTCTGGAGGGTCGTAGTGAAACGGGGAGCTGCGAAAACTCCTTCACTTATAACTTCTTCAGGCTTCTTGGGGAATAATGTTTCTTCTGAAACTTCTTTGCGAGGCTCTTCTGTAAGAAACAGATCGATTTGAGATTATCCCTTTCGGTTTTCCTTATACAGATGCTTTCTGATGCCTCTGTAGCAGACAACCTTTGAAATCATTGTGGCAAAACGAGAAATTGCTTATATAAAACAATTACTCGATTCTTCTGTAAGCAAGAGATTTTCTGATTCCTCTGCAGCAGACATTTTTTCAAAAAATTGTGGCAAAAAGAAAAAAAATTGCTCATGATGAACACTAATTATTGTTTCCTTTTGCTACAATCTTTTCAACTCTGTTTAATAATTTAACTCTCATTTATTGGGATTTTTCAGATGTTTGCCAATATTCTTTTGACTGCTGTAGATTTGTTGTAAGACGAAAAATATTTTTTTACCTGGACAACTTTTTAACAATTTCACCTTTGCCAGAAATTATCTCAACAGTGTAACAAGAATATACTTCAAATTTTCATAAAGTAAAATTAAAAAACTTTTCCCCCAGATATTTTCATATCTTGCTGCGGTCTCTGTGGAGTGCCCTTTGGCATTTAGGTCCATTTTCTAGCCTAGTACTGGTCTATAAATAAAATAATGTTGAATATAATATAAAACCCTAATAAAACAAACAAACAAAACCATGTGCCACACCTCAAAGAAAAGCCACACTGATGATATATTTAACAGAGCTCTAGATAAGAGGCAATTCTCATGTTCTAAAATCAATATTTCGACACAAAACCCTATGTTGAGGGTACTCAAAAGAATCGTCTCAGTGAGACACCTCTTTTGAGTACCAACAACATAGGGTTTGGTTAAGTCATAACAGAAATATAGGTGGGAAAAGACCAGTTTACTCCTCCTTATCTAGTGTGGCTTTGTTAGAAAATTTACCTTTATCTTCAGGCTGTTCATCCAGTGTGAGCTCTACAGTTTCTGTGGTCTTTACAGATGTTGTCTCCACAACTGTTTCTTCTTTATCAGTTGTCTCTTCAATAGCTTCAAAAGAATAATCATAAAAGAATTAACACATAATAACAAATTGACAAAATCTTTTATATATAAGTATTTTAATGGAATGACCTTTGGCAGTGCTTATAGGCAGTATCAATGTTTCTGATGGATCTATTGACCCTTTCCTACGTGCAAGACTTATTCTGATGTATTCTGTTTTAATATTTGCTTCACTACTACTTTTGAAAAGATAGAGGCACCAGAAAAAATTGATCATAATGAGCAATTTCTCCATTTGCCAAAACTTTTTCAACTCTGTTCAATATTCATATATAGAGATTTTTCTTCACAAGGCATCTTGAAAATGTCAAGATATTCAAAATATTATTATGTAGGTTCTTTAATTGATTTAAATTTATAGATATGACTGAGAAAAATTCAATAGGTATAGAAATGATAAAGGAAATTGTACCTAGTATATTCCTCAAAACTGATTACTTTTAAGATATCTAAATTTTTAACTGCACCTGCATAAAACAAGCCCATCATGTTATGTTAATTTAAACGGCAATATATTTTGCATTCAACCGTAACTCAAGTTAAGTCAATGTGTTTCCTGCGTAAAATATCAGTACTACCGTCAACTGTATGAACAAACAAGCATATCGGTTGTAATATTATCCCCATAATGCAACCCTTGAGGCTGATTGCTTTGGGTTTAACATTTTTTCAGTCATATCACGGCAGTCTGCCGTTAACCTTCTCATGTGTTTCCTGGTTTAAAGCCCATGTAATTGGTATCTACTTATCATGATAATTCTCATAAACAAATTAGAGAATTTGAATACCCAAATAATTAATATTAACATTAAATAGAAGATTGCAAAATTACAAACTACAAAGAGATAGTTTAGACACCATTAAAATTGCAACAAATGACGAGACTAGATCACACTAAGGTCAAAACAGACTCTGGTATTGTGTGTATATGATGGTTACATGCAAAAGGTTAAAAGATCATGCATTAAAACATCTTTTTACCTGAAAAATATAAAGTAATGATGTTTATACTTTGCGACATTATTTCCAACAATTTACAATAATTATACTTTCATTCATAATTAAATGTTTAAAACAGCTGTAGAATAATGAAAATGAAATCAAAAATAAAAGCTCACCAATGACAGTAAGATAGCAGATTGATGTAATAGTTCCAACTGTGTTTGTTACAATCACTTTGTATTCTCCTTCGTCATCTAAGAAAACCTCTGGAATAACAAGCTTGCTGAAATCTTTTTCAATAGTGACAATATAATTTTCATTCGCAATAAAAGGTTCATTGTTGATGAACCAAGTAATTTCAACTTCTGTTTGTGATTCAAAGACTATGGTCAACTCAACGACTTCAGACTCTTTGACAGTCAGATCAGTGAGGGACTGGATAAATCTTGGTCCAATTTCAACCACTTCAACAACCTTGGTAGTCGTTTCGGTTACTTCCTCCTCTCTGGTTTTCTCAGTGAAAGTTATATCCATCGTTATATCTTCAGGTTTGTCTTCAATAGGAATGTCAACTGACATCTTTTCTGTAGATGTTGTGGTCTCTCTGATGTCAATTTCAGTTGGAACTTCTTCTGTTTCCTCCGTGACTGTAGTTTCAGTTTCAGTCACTTCCTCAACTGTGGTTTTATCAGTCACAGTTATATCGAATGTTGATTCCTTTGGCTTCTCCTCAATTGGAATGTCTATTGACACCTTCTCGATAGATGTTGTTGTTTCTTTAATATCAACATCAGTCGGAACTTCTGCTTCCTCGGTAACTGTTGTTTCAAACACAGTTTCTTCCTGTGTTGTCTTCATGTCAATTACTATTTCTGATGTAATGATTTCTTCTTCTGGTTTAACGTCAATGGACACACTTGAGATCTCTTGAGGTTTCTTTTCAATGTTAACCTCCATGGTTACAGTTTCAGGCTTATCTTCAACTGGAACTTCTAAAGAAACTTCCTCTGTTGTTTTTGTCTCTTCCTTTATTTCGAAGTCAATCTGAACACTTTCTGGTTTCTCTTCAGGAACAACGTCCATGACTATCTCTGTGATATCTTCAACCAAAGGTTTCTCTGTCACAGTAATGTCCATTTCTACTCCCTCTGGTGTTTCGTCCAAAGGAATGTCAACAGAAACTATCTCTGTGACTGTTGTTGTTTCTTTGACATCCACATCTGTTGGAGAAACTGTTTCCATGGAGATGGTTGTATCCACAGTTTTCTTCTCGATGGTAGTCACATCAGTCTTGACTTCTGTAGTTATGGTTGTTGATCTATCTTCCGGTTTCTCAGACACTGGGAGTTCAAAAGAGATTTCTTCAACAACCCTTGGCTTGTCTTGAATTTCAATATCCAAAGAGGTAGTTTCAGGCTTGGTCTCTGGTGTAATTTCAATTTCTTCGCGTACAATTTCTTCTTGTTCAGGTTTTTCTTCAATTTGAACTGAGATCTTCTCCGAAACAGGTTCTGGCTTAATTTCCAGTGTCACTTTCTCAACTTCTGGTTTCTTTTCTATTTCTTCATCTGCAATTTCAGTGACTTGTTCATGTGTAATGCATACCTCAGCTGTCTCAGGCTTTACAGGGGATTTCTCTTTCACCTTGTCTACAGTCTGTTCTGGTACTTCTGAAACACTTTCCTCTAGAGGAGTAGATTCCTCGCTACCAATTGATGGTACCTCTTCTGTAAGTACTGGTGATTCCTTGATTTCTTCTGCGACTGTTTCAGTTGGATGTTCTGTTACCATTTCAGGTCTTTCCTCGGTTATATCAGTTGTTAGTTCAGATTTTTCCTCATCAACTGAGGTCGGTACTAATTCACCTCTTGATGCCTTTTCCAAAATGTCCTTTGTTATTTCTTCTGCATATTGTTGTATTATCTCAGCAGATATTTCAGAAAGTTCTACTTCCTTTGGCGAAGTCAGATCGAATTTAACCTGCGTTTGCTGTTGATCTTTTACAGAAATACTTTCTTCAACTTCCTCAGTTTCAGCCGTGTCAGCTTTTGTAATTTCAAATTCTATGGATTCTTCAGTTAAATGATCTGGTTTAACATCTATTTCAGCTTCAGTAACCTCAGACGGCTTTTCAGTTGACCTTGTTACAGCAATCAATATGTCTTTGGTGATTTCCTCTGCATAATGATCAATATCTTCAGAAGGTACTACTATAGCATCCTCGACTGTTTGATCTTCAACCAAAACTTCTACTTTAGAGGTATCTCTCTGTTCTTCAGGAACAGCAGAAACATCCTCAATAACATCTTCCTTAGATTCAAGAATGTCTTCTTTTGGAACCTCGGCAGCAGTTTGATCTTCAAGTTCAGTTTCATCTACTGGGGCTCGGAATGGAATCTGGTCCTCTGTTATAACAGATTCTGGAAGATCATCTGTGGTTTCCTCTGTCAAGACAATCTCATCTTCCTTTTTGATCTCAGAAACATGTTGAATATCTTGTTCAACTTCATCATCTGTCACAGCAGAAGGCATCTCAGGTTTGATAACTGATGTTACTTCTATTGATGAAACAGTCTCTTCTTTTGTTTCAAATTGTTCTACTTCTGGTGCAAGTTCAGCAATGGTTGTCTCAACTTGTTCTTCAACAGCTGGCTCAGATTTACTTTCCGGAACCTCAGTTGCCGTTACTTCAAAATGAACTGGAAGAGTATCCTCTTTTGTTTGTTCAGAAACAACTTCAGGAATATCCCTAGTGTCCGACATTCTTTCATCGACTTCTGATGGAAGAATCTCGGAGACAAATTCTTCAGTTTTATCAATGACTTGAACAATTTCTTCAGTTACAGACTCAGTTGGTAAATCATCTTTTTCTGCTGGTAACTCTTCAACCAGACTGCTGGGTATTTCAAGTTCTTCAGGTTTAACTTCAGAAGAAATTTCTACCACTGTAGTATCCCCTATCGGAGTCTCTCCTTCTGTAACCGTTTCAATAGTCTGAATTGTTGTATCAATAATTTCTGTTACCACCGGTTGTGAATCACTTTCAATTTCAATTGACTCTGTTAAGGTCTGATCAACAGCAATTTGCTCCTCTGAAGGATGAATTGTTATCTGCTCAGTAGTCTTGTGTGTCTCAGTTTCAGCAACTTCCATAACATCAGGAAGGCTCTCTTCAGTTTCTTCCTCCTTCACTTCAGTTGTAATCGTCTCTTCAGTGGATATGTTTTCAATAACATCTAATGTGGTTTTGGTTGGTTGCTCTTCTTTTGTGACTGGAATCTCTTCTGCTTCCTCAACAGTTTCCTGTCCTTCGTCAATCTTAGATTCTTGTTCAACATCAACAACAGAAATTTCTTTTGTATCCAAAGTATCTTCTTCAATTGCTACAACTTGGGCAATATCAGTGATAAATGTGACTTCAGTCGGTTGGTCAACAGTAGTTTCTTCTTTAACTTCAGAGGGCTGTCCTTTTTGAATTACAATAGTATCTCTAACTTCCTCAACAGTTTCCTCTTTAGGAACGTCTATCTCTACTTCAGATATTACTTGTTGTTCTTCTTCCATTCTCTCTGGAGAAGATTCCACGACACTTACAGGTTGTTCTTCTGAAACTTCAATTGTCTCTCGGGTAATCTCAATTGTTTCCTCAGATGGTTTTTCAATTTCACTATCAGCTAGAACAATTTCCACTTCTTTGACTGTAATTTCTGATATATCACTGTCAACCTCTGAAGGCTCTGGTGACTGTACAATAATTGTTTCTCTGGTTTCCTCAATGGTCTCTTCTATTGGTACTTTAGCTTCAGCTGTTATCTCAGCTTCTTCAACTTCTTCAATTTGGACAGAATATTCATCTGCTTCCACTTCAGCTGTTTCACAAGGCTGAACAACAGCTTTAACTTCAACCGAATCAGCTGTTACTTCTGGAGTTGTGGTGGGTGTGTCTGTTTCAATGTTTATTATTTCAGGCATATCTGTAGTTATCTCAACTATTGATATTTCAGTTGGTCGTGCTTGATCTGTTTCCAAAGTTTCTCTCACCAATTCAATTGTTTGTTCTAATGGCTTTTGAGTTTCAGTTTCTTCAACAACATTTTCTTCTTCCACTGGAGTATCTTCGATCAACTCCTTCACTTCAGAAATAGTGTCAGCAATTATCTCAGTAACAACTGTTGTCTCTTCAACTGTTTGTGTTTCCACTTCAGAAACGTCCAACACAATTTCTGTTTCAGACGGACTTTCTTTGATAGTTATTTGTTCTCTTTCAAATACAACCACTTCTTCTTCTGGTGCTTTTGTTTCTGTTTCATCAACCTTTTCTTCAGTCACCTCAATCACTTCCCTTTCAGAAATAACAATTTCGTCCAGAGGAGCTAAGATTTCAGATTCAGTTGTTGTTTTTATATCTAAGACCACTTCAGTTGGTTTGTCTTCTACGATTTCTATGTCTGCTTTAGTGATCATCATTGTCTCTGTTACTTTTGTTGTTACGGTTGTTTCCTCTGGTTTAACAGAAATATTTAACATTGTAACTGCACTTTCAGGTTGGTCCAATTTTGGCTGTACCTCAATAGTCTCTTTGTGGGTTTCTGTTACAGATATTTCTTCTTCCTTTGGAATTTGTTCAACCTGAATTGTTTCTCTGACAACAATTTCTGTTTCTTCTTTTGGTGCCAAGACTTCGATTTCAACTTCTTCCTGAGGCAATGCATTCGTTTCAATGCTTACTGATGAGATTTCTGTTTGTGGCTGTTCCTCAACCGGTACAACCATTTCCACGACCTCTGTTGTCTGCTTAGGTTTTTCTAGAACCATCTCTACAATTTCAGTCTTTGATGTTGACTTTATTTCCATTTCTACTTTCTCGGTATCCGGGGTTGGCTTTTCGAAAACCATCTCAACTTCTGTTGTAGGGGTAGGTTTGATCTCAATTTCAACTTTTTCAGTCATCATTTCAACAACTTCAGTCTCAGGTTTTGGTTTCTCCACTGTTTCGAAGGTCATTTCAACTTTGTGTGTTTCCTCCTTTGGTGTTTCAATTACCATTTCAACAACTTCGGTCTCAGGTTTTGGTTTCTCTATGACCATTTCTACAGTTTCTGTTGTAGTTGTAGGTTTTTCAATTACCATCTCCACAACTTCTGGAACAGTTTCCTTTGTTTCGAAGGTCATTTCAACTTTGTGTGTTTCCTCCTTTGGTTTTTCAATTACCATTTCAACAACTTCTGGAATAGTTTCCTTTGTTTCAAAGGTCATTTCAACTTTGTGTGTTTCCTCCTTTGGTGTTTCAATTACCATTTCAACAACTTCTGGAACAGTTTCCTTTGTTTCGAAGGTCATTTCAACTTTGTGTGTTTCCTCCTTTGGTTGTTCAATTACCATTTCCACAACTTCAGGAATGGTTTCCTTTGCTTCAAAGGTCATTTCAACTTTGTGTGTTTCCTCCTTTGGTGTTTCAATAACCATTTCAACCACTTCGGTCTCAGGTTTTGGTTTCTCTATGACCATTTCTACAGTTTCTGTTGTAGTTGTAGGTTTTTCAATTACCATCTCCACAACTTCTGGAACAGTTTCCTTTGTTTCGAAGGTCATTTCAACTTTGTGTGTTTCCTCCTTTGGTTTTTCAATTACCATTTCAACAACTTCTGGAACAGTTCCCTTTGTTTCGAAGGTCATTTCAACTTTGTGTGTTTCCTCCTTTGGTGTTTCAATTACCATTTCAACAACTTCGGGAACAGTTTCCTTAGTTTCGAAGGTCATTTCAACTTTGTGTGTTTCCTCCTTTGGTTTTTCAATTACCATTTCCACAACATCAGGAATGGTTTCCTTTGTTTCAAAGGTCATTTCAACTTTGTGTGTTTCCTCCTTTAGTGTTTCAATTACCATTTCAACAACTTCCGTCTCAGGTTTTGGTTTCTCTATGACCATTTCAACAGTTTCTGTTGTAGTTGTAGGTTTTTCAATGACCAGTTCAACAAGTTCTGGAACAGTTTCCTTTGTTTCGAAGGTCATTTCAACTTTGTGTGTTTCCTCCTTTGGTTTTTCAATTACCATTTCCACAACTTCAGGAATGGTTTCCTTTGTTTCAAAGGTTATTTCAACTTTGTGTGTTTCCTCCTTTGGTTTTTCAATAACCATTTCAACAACTTCAGTCTCAGGTTTCTCTATGACCATTTCAACAGTTTCTGTTGTAGTTGTAGGTTTTTCAATTACCATTTCAACAACTTCTGAAACAGTTTCCTTTGTTTCGAAGGTCATTTCAACTTTGTGTGTTTCCTCCTTTGGTTTTTCAAATACCATTTCAACAACTTCTGGAACAGTTTCCTTTGTTTCGAAGGTCATTTCAACTTTGTGTGTTTCCTCCTTTGGTTTTTCAATTACCATTTCCACAACTTCAGGAATTGTTTCCTTTGTTTCGAAGGTCATTTCAACTTTGTGTGTTTCCTTCATTGGTGTTTCAATAACCATTTCAACAACTTCGGTCTCGGGTTTGGGTTCTTCTATGACCATTTCAACAGTTTCTGTTGTAGTTTTGGATGTTTCAATTACCATTTCTACACTTTCCTGTGTTTCGAATGTCATTTCAACCTTGTGTGTTTCATCTTTAGGTTTTTCAATTACCATTTCAACAACTTCTGGAACAGTTTCCTTTGTTTCGAAGGTCATTTCAACTTTGTGTGTTTCCTCCTTTGGTGTTTCAATAACCATTTCAACAACTTCGGTCTCAGGTTTTGGTTTCTCTATGACCATTTCAACAGTTTCTGTATGTGTCTTTGGTTTTTCTATGACCATTTCCAAAGTCTCTGTTGTTGTTGCAGGTTTCTCAAAAACCATTTCAACAACTTCTGGTACGGTTTCCTTTGTTTCGAAGGTCATTTCAACTTTGTGAGTTTCTGGTTCAGTGCGGACATCTTCAGATACCGCTTCAACTAAAGCAACCTTGGGTTGTTCTGTTTGTTTAGCTTCTTGTGGCTGTTCTTCTTCCAATGCTGCAGAGGAGAAAAGGAATATAATCATCAAATTGTTTAAGAATGTATTGGATTATCTACTTACCTCTTCAAGAAGAAATTAAAACAGAGACAGCATTGAAGTGGTTTGTATTAGGAAAGGGAATATTTAGCGCAGGATGTGATTGATTGATTGATTAATTGGGGTTTAACGCCATTTTTAACAAATTCTCAGTCATATCACGCTGTCCAGTTCACCTACTCATGTATTTCCTGGTTTTCTCACACCAGTAATCCACACATTCATCATTCCATAGACAGCTAAGATCATTTAGCGCGCAAGGATAGAACTATATAGTGGGAAATGAAGGAAGTAAAAGTTCGAGGAAATGGGGGAAAAAGTATGATGTAATATAAATAGGGGTGAATATATGTATATGAGATGGTCATACAAGAAAATCCTTCCCTATCCCATAGGAGATTGTACGGAAATACATAATAATATGTTTTTTTAGAGAAGTATGCCTGAGATAGAAATATAATTATCAGGAAATAGGGTTGGACAGGATGAAAGGGGAAGGGTTCCATATATTGGAAAAGAAAAGGGTATAATAAACAGTATCTTTTACAGTCTGACATGAACTGACATTTTTTTTATAATAAACAATATCTTTTACAGTCAGGCATGAACTGACAATGTTTTTCGTTAGGTACTAAATAAGGTACAGGGGAAGTTTCTTTCAGAATAGGGAGGGTATTTGGGGTATTTTGTAAGGTTGTATAATGGGATACATTTCAAGAACTTACCCATGGCTTACCCCTTGTAAACGATGGCATGATCTTGTGCTTTTATTATACCTCATGGTTTAAAGAAAGGGGGGGTTAACTACAAATCACTCAAGTAAATGAAGGAGCACACCATTCTAAGGACTCATTTGGTTGGAAAGGAAATCATAAGAGCTATATCTGTGTATTGCAAAACTGCTTTCGGAGCCAAAGACAGATACTATTTTAAAGGACAATCAAACAAAGCAAAATATTTGGTTTAACCCTTTCCCTCATACAACAATTCTGCAGCAGACGACTTTGAACGTATTTTGTCAAAACATAGAAAATCTCCATAATTGAATGGATAACCTATGACAAAAAGTGGAAAACATTGTGACAAAAGGAGAAATTGCATGTTTTGTGCAATTTCTTCGTTTGTCACTATGTTTTCAAAAAGCCGTCTCCTGCAGAGGCGTCAGAAAGCGTCTATATGAGGGAAAGGGTTAAAACAGTCTAGGTTGACACACATTTGATAGGGACCACACTAGGTAGGAATTACACAAAATTCTCGGAAAGGATTAAAGGTTGTATGATGTTTTATGCCGTTCAACAATTTTTCAGTTATATCAGCGAGATATCAATCTGTTGTTATATCAATGAAAATGAAACTTTCAATTAAAATACCTTTACGATAGTAACTGCAATCATGGTACATATACAATTATAAGTAACTGAGACTGTCTTTGCATTACTTTCTATACTTTAAATCCTAAGTGAATCCTTAATTCATGTATGACCATTTGTTTGTGAATTCTTTAAAAATAGCGTAAAATAGTAATTTCTTTGCAAATCTTTGGTAACTATGTTGCACATGAAACTATAATCTGTGAAATGTGATAAATAACGTAAATGTTAAACATATATAAAATGTTAACTGTACGACAGCCTACTTGAAATAGTTCGAATATATTTTTTCATGCAAAATAGTTGCTTCAAATAACTTAGTAACTCCAAAATACGAGAGTATGACACTTATAAAGGTAAAATCAACATTGTTTTAACACTTATCGAAACAACTTAAAATATTTTTGTCATGCTAAAAAATTATCACATGAATTTATATTTTTCAAAAAAGACCCATGCTTCCTATTTCAAAATCTGTGGCACATCGTTTTTTACGAGTATGTTGAATAAATAAAATCTTTGATTTGACTTTCAAAACAACTATGACTAAATAGTATCAATTTGAATCATAAAAATGATTTTGCTTTTAAAATTATGAAGCCCTGTCCTTTTTACTACCTTTCATAGTGAAATCAAAGCCACAGATATCGAAAATAAGTTAACCCTTTACCACATACAGACGGATTCTGCAGCAGACAACTAGACTCGAGTTATAGATATCTTACATGTTTTTGCCAGGATATTTTAAAAGTAGTCTGCTGTGGTTTTTGCGGTTATGTGGGATAGGGTTGATACAATGAATGCAAATGCAATACTCACGAATAACAGTAACATAGGCCGATGTTGTCGCAGTGCCATATTCATTAACAGCTTCCACCCAGTATTCTCCCTCGTCCTCTGGGAAAACTTGTAGTACTGTGATTGTGCATCGCCCATCCTCTTCAAAAGTAGTTTGGACATCTTCAGATGGAGATAATTGTTCATCATCAACAAACCATTTGACTGTTGGCATTGGGTTGGCCCTGACAATGGTCTCAAGGTGAAGGTCACTTCCCTCTGGTAGTGTTTCGTCTTTAAGTGGAAGGATGAAGACTGGTTGTTCGTGTTGTAGCTCTGAGACCTCAACAGATTCTTCTCCAATTTCGTGTGTGACAGTTTCAACGACAGTTTCTTCATCTTCTCCTTCATGCATACCAAACGTCACTGTGACAAGATCGTGTTCTGGTTCTTTGATTTCCATCTCCACTTCTGTCTTTTCTTTAGGTTGACTTTGGACTTCGATTTCTGTTTTGAAGGACTCAACTGGTTCGTCCTTCTTCTCAGCCTCAAACTGTTCCACAGTCTCTTGTTTGGCATTTTCCAATACCACTTCAATATCACTAACAATTCCTTCATCGGTCTTGTCTTCAGGTATTTCCATTGTCTGGGGTTGTTCGACTTCATCTTGAACAACTTCAATCTTGTAATTTTCAGGTTCTTTAGTTTCTGGTTTTGTTGTTTCTGAAACAATTTCATGAATTTCACCTTGTTCAGGTGATTTGTCTCTGACTTCAGTAATGTCAGGTTGCTCAAGTTCTTCCTGGACAACATCCACTTTGTATTCACTGGGTTGTCTTGATTCAGGCATAGTGATATCAACAACCACTTCGGAAACTTCGCTGATTTCAGGAGATTTGTCCCTGACATCAGATACTTCCGTTGGTTCAACAGCTTCAACAACAGTTTCAACTTTGAATTCTTCAGGTTTCTCCGATTCTAGAATTACAGTAACCTTGTCTACGTCAGTTATATCGCCTTCGACTGGTGATTCTCCTCTAACATCAGTAACATCTTGCTTATCAAGAGTCTCTTCGATAGTCTCAACTTTATAGGCATCTTTTTCTGTAGTTTTGGGCTTTGCTTTCACAACAGCTATTTCAGAAATATCACTAGATTCGGGTGACTTGGATCTAACTTCTGCCACCTCTTCTGCTTCTTTATCCTCTTTGGCTTGTTCAACCTTGTATTCTTGAGGTTGTTCCTGTGTTGATTTAGTGTCATCAACTTGGATCTCACTTATTTCACCTAACTTTGGAGAGGGTACTCTGATTTCTGAAATATCAAGCTGCTCTACACCCTCAATAACAAAATCTATTTGGTATTCTTCCAATTCACCAGGCTTGGCTTCGGAAACTTCGGTGACAGTCTCAGAGGTTTCAACAGTCTCGCTATCTGGTTCTGAAACTTCTGATGTTTCTTGTTTATCAAGTACATCAATTTCTGTTTCGACATTAAATTCATCAAGTTGAGTTGTCTCTGTCTGTACCATTTCAATGACAGTTTCTTCTGTGGTGGTTGTATCTGATACAGTTTCGTGTACTTCACTGACTTCTGGTTTCTCTAGGGTCTCAATAGTAACTTCAACCATAGATTCTTCTGGTTTCCTGGACTCAGCTGAAGTTGATTCTGCATCAATTGCAGTTTCATTTGTTGTTTCCGTAACAGTCTCAGTAACATCTTGGACTTCAGGAATCTCCACTGAATAAACATCATGTTCAACCTTTGACTCAATTGGCTGATCTGGTTGTATGGTCACATCCTCAGAAACAATTTCAGTGCTGATCACAGTTTCTGTTGTTGTCTCAGAAACTGTCACAGTTTCATCATCTGATTTCTCTTCAATGTCAATTTCAACCTTGGTTTCCTCAGGTTGTTGTAGTTCAGATTCTTCAACTTCGGGTATAATCTCTTTCTCTGTTGTTGTTTCTGTAACAGTCTCAGTAACATCTTGGACTTCAGGAATCTCAACTGAATAAACATCATGTTCAACCTTTGACTCAATTGGCTGATCTGGTTGTATGGTCACGTCCTCAGAAACAATTTCAGTGCTGATCACAGTTTCTGTTGTTGTCTCAGAAACTGTCACAGTTTCATCATCTGATTTCTCTTCAATGTCAATTTCAACCTTGGTTTCCTCAGGTTGTTGTAGTTCGGATTCCTCAACTTCGGGTATAATCTCTTTCTCTGTTGTAATTTCTGTAGTAAATTCTGGAACTTCCATCACGTCTGGCTGGACTTCCTCTTCCAAAGCTACGCTGACTTTACTTTCCTCTGGTGCTGCAGCTTGGGGTTGCACAACTTCAATAGTAACATCTTTAGGTTGACTTGTTTCTTCATCTTCAGCCTGTAATTCTGCTACAGTGGGTTGGTCAAGTGATTCTTCTACAATTTCAACTTGAGAGTGTTCAATTTGTATCGATGTTACCTCTGAGAGTTGCACATCAATGGCCTCTTCCTTGGCTGAAGTCTCCTCTGTAGGCTTCACCTCAGATACTTCTGGTTGTTCGATTTGTTCAACTACAATATCAGATTTTGTTTCAGTTGTCTTCTTCTCCGGTTGAGCCAATATGGTAATCTCAACCTGTTCTGGAACAGTTTCTGATTTTTCTTCAGGAACGTCAGACACTTCTGGCTTGTCTGTTGTAGTGATGTCGATTTCGGTCTTATATTCTGGTTTCTGTGATTCTGTCTTAATAAACGCGACTTCCTCAATAGTTGGTGAGAGTCTATCTGCCTCAGTTGGAGCTACATCAGCAATATCAGGCTGATCCTCTCCTTCACTAACCACATCAACCTTTGTCTCTGGTTTATCAGCTTCTGGTTTGATCTCATCTGTAACTTCTTCCGAGGGTTGGACTGATTCCTGTACCTCAGGAGTAACTTCTGAAATAACCTCGTCCTTCAATCCCTCTTCTTCAAGTTCTATTTGGAATTCAGTAGTGTCTTTCTCAGTGATTTCCTCAATCTGTAAGATATACCTTGCATTTTAACCCTTTCCCACAAACAAAAAATCTTTTTTTAATATCAAACTTCAATTTGTACTACAAAGGGACGAACTAACAACTAGTATTATATAAATGTTTGCATGGAGCTTTAAGCTACTTTCAAATAGGGTAAAGAATTATTGCCATTTTAAAGTATTTGGTATGACCAGGCCATGAATTGAACCCGCCACCTACCACACCCATCACAGTTGCACTACCACTACACCACTGAGTGTAAAATGAGAATCTTAGAACGTGATAAATGCCCCTTATCTACAGCTCTATAGTTTTTATATAACTTACCTTTAATTCCTCCCCTGGCACGGCCTCAACAGGAGAAGCAGAGGAGATGTCTGAAACATCGGCTTCATTGAACTGGTCCTCATGGAGGCTAGATCTCATAATCTCGTCATGTCTCAGTTCCGTTTCCGCAATCTCGGCATCTAGGTCATCTTTAACACCTGAAAATGATATCACATATAAATATTCTTGCAATCCAGAGTTTTCACTTATGAAAATACATATTTATTAATACTTTCCCACATAAAGATGCCTCTGCAGTAGACAACTTTTGAAAACATTTTGACAGAAGGAGAAATTGCTCATAATTTGTCTATGCAATAATTATCCTTTCATTTAAAGAGGTTTTCCATATTTCTACCTTGACGTTTTTAAAATTGTCTGCTGCAAATGTGTTGTATGTGGGAAAGCAGCTCAAATTAGAGATAACTCATTATAATGTATTTTATTAATTAGCTTAACTGAACTAGTAACATCAAAGCTTTTGATCCAGAGGTTGACAAAACATTATTTCTGATGATTGACAAGCGTTATTCATCTTCCACTATTAAACTGCTTAGGTCTGTTTGGGAATGTAGTAATTTGCTTTAAAAGAATGCTCATGAAAGATGTAAACTGGCCTCCACAAAATTAAAAACCTTTTCCCTCATACAACAATTCTGCAGCAGATGACTTTGAACATATTTTGTCAATAAATAGAAAATCTTTATAATTGAATGGATAACCTATGACGTCAGAAAGCGTCTACATGAGGGAAAGGGTTAAATAATCAAAGAAAGGCTAATTACCAGAGAAGATGGAATGAATGCGATCTTGCATTTCCTCCATGTCATCCAACATTTGTTGGCGCGCTGCAGATATCTCTACATCAGAATCAAGAGCTTGGGCAGGGGACATCGCTTCCTGTGATGACTGAACTGAATCAGATGCTTCTTCTGTGTCTGCTACGTATTCATAAGCTGGAACAAACAATAAAACCTTCCATCTTTACCCGTTCCAACATATAATAAATCTGCAGCAGATGAGTTTGTAAGTATCCAGGCAAACACACAGAAACGCTCTATAAATGTAGGTATAATAACTGAAAACAGTTGAAAACATTGTGGCAAAAGGAGAAATTGCTCGTTTTGAGCAATTCCTTCTTTTGTCATAATGTTTTCAAAAGTTGTCTGCTGCAGCTGCGTCAAAATGCTGAGAAAGACGCATTTTGTCGCCTGCAGCAGTTGATTTATGAAATTTACAATCGTTTGAATCGACTGTACTATAAAACTTACAGAACATGGCAGGTAAATTTACTTCACCCTTTACCACATACAATAAGTCTGTTGCAGACAACTTTGAAATGATCACATGCAAAATATAGAAAATCTTTATAAATGATAGTATGATAGTTTTACCGAGTTCAAATCAGTGTGGCAAATGGAGTAATAGCTCATTATGAGAAATTTCTCCTTTAGCCACAATGTTTTCAAAAGTCGCCTGCTGCAGAGGCGTCAATATATGCGAAAGGGTTAACCCTTTCCCTCACATGACAGTTCTGCAGCAGACGACTTGGAACTTTTTTTGTCGAAAAAATTGAAAATCTCTATAATTGAATGGATAACCCAAGTCTAAAAGTAGGAAACATTGTGGCAAAAGGAGAAATTGCTTGTTTTAAGCAATTGCTCGTTTTGAGCAATTTCTTCTTTTGTCACTATGTTTTCAAAAAGTTGTCTGCTGCAGAGGCGTCAGAGAGCATCTATATGAGGGAAAGGGTTAACAAGAACTAAAAAATGTGAGTCTAGTTTTACTATTAACCCTTTCCCTCATATAGACGCTTTCTGACGCCTCTGCAGCAGACAGCTTTTTGAAAACATAGTGACAAAAGAAGAAATTGCACAAAACGAGCAATTTCTCCTTTTGCCACAATGTTTGCCACTTTTTGTCATAGGTTATCCATTCAATTATGGAGATTTTCTATGTTTTGACAAAATACGTTCAAAGTCGTCTGCTGCAGAATTGTCGTATGAGGGAAAGGGTTAAGTTGTCCGAAAGAGTCTATTTCTGGTTTAACTCCGTTGACAACAATATGTCAGTAATATCACAATGACAAAGATCATCTTTACATTATACTTACATTCCACTTCCAATGTTGCTACGGACACAGCTTTGCCGCGGTCGTTTTCAGCAACACAGCGATATTCACCTGCATCTTGAGGGAATACTTCAACAATCAGAAGAGTGCATTTACCAGATTCTGGCTCAAAACAGATCCTGAAATGTAATAATTAATAAACCATTAATTTATAGGTGCTATTCTAAACTGATCATAACTAGAACTATCACTGAAGATGATAAATACCCCCTAAACAGCACCTTGACCTACACCATAACTTAATAATTAAAAGGGCCATAACTCTTTAAAACTAGAAATATCACTAAAGGTGATGAATACCGCCAGCTGGTGCCTGACAATATACATATGTATGAGAAATTCAAGGGGCCATAACTCATTTAAAAATAATTCCAGTGCAACACGCCGACAATATGCATAACTAGGCTTGGTATCAATCATTCTTGTAAAGTTATATTGAATTCTGACCAAGGGTTGCTGAGAAATAGTGTTCACAAGAAATGTCTACAGACCAACTATGTATGAGAAATTCAAGGGGCCATAACTCATTTAAAAATAATTCCAGTGCACACGCCGACAATATGCACAACTAGGCTTGGTATCAATCATTCTTGTGAAGTTATACTGAATTATGATCAAGGGTTGCTGAGAAATAGTGTTCACAAGAAATGTCCACAGACCAAGGGACCGACCGACCGACCAACGGACCAACAAGCATGACTCCTATATAGCCCCCATATACTATGTATATGGGGGTATAATAACATGAAAATGTATTCCCTTTAGGATATGCACATCCTCTTGGTATAGAAGCTTCATGTAAAATTTTATTGAATTCCACCCAGTGGTTTGTAAGAAATAGGCAGCACAAAATATGGCTTCCGACCGACAGACAGCCCGACACAGTGACTCCTAGATACCCCCTCTTCTTCAAAGGGGGTATAAAAAGTCACTCACCATATCACATAATCAAAATAAGCATTGATTAAGGCTACATGTATCATTACTCAGAATGCTATTTATTGTTTTCAGCAAATCAAACAAATCTTTCATATCACAGCAGCCAGTTTATCTACAGATGTGTTTCCTGGCTGTCACACATGTGTACTCCAAAAAACAGTATTTCTACGCAACTGGCTGCTTTACATCAGAGAAAAAAAGTATAAACCTATGCTGTTATTATATCTCAATAGACCAATTAACTCCTCTTTTCTAATATAACAAATATTCAGCAGGCAACTTTGAAATCATCAAAGTCAAAAATAGTAAAACTCTCTATAAACGGCAGATCAAGTATTGAATAAAAATGAAAACATTGTGGCAAAAGGAGAAATTGCTCATGATAAGCAATTTCCCCTTTTGGCCACATTGTTTTCAAAAATCTTCTGCCGCAGAGGCGTCAAAATGTGTCTATATGTGGGAAAGGGTTAAAAGCAGAGACGGGCATACCTAAAATCTTGATTCTCCCCAATTGGCTTTTCATCATGGAACCAGGAAATGACTGGGCTTGGCTCAGCCGTGACCTCACAGAAGAACTTGGCCTCTTCACCATCCATGACCTTGAGAGAGGTCAACCCCCAGACAAACTGTGGAGCTCCTTCCTCTACCTGTTCAAGGGTATCAAATATTTCCTCCGTTGTGGGAGCCAACAAGAGCAGTTTGTCTTTTGGACTTGTTTCCTTTGGCGATTTCTCTTCCAAGGTTATCTTCATTTCAACTTCTTCCATTGGCTCGGTTTTGCCAACAATGTCAAATTGTATTTCTTCTTTATGAATTTCAGTACTGTCTGGTTGATCTAGAGCTTCCACAATGACCTCTGTAGTCTGAATGACTGTTTCTGTAACTGTCTCAGTTGGAACTTCAATCTCCATTTGGACTATTTCAGGTTTCTTTGTAAAATCGATTGTAATCTCGTCTCTATGCGTCTCTTCAACAGAAGGTACCTGTATAACATGTGTCACTGTTTCAGTTTTTTCAGTTTTGGTTACCTCTGTTATTTCTGGCACATCTTTCTCTTTAATTTCAATTTCAAACTGAACAGCTTCGGGTACTTTTTCTTGTGTCTCGATGGTAACTTCTTGTTTGTATGTCTCTTCTTTTTCTGGAACTTCACTGACTATCTTTGTAGTGATTTCAGTAGTCTCAATATGGGTAACTTCCTTCTGTACTGGTACCTGTTGTTCTTTTGGAACTTCAATGATCATTTCAACTTGTTCAAGTGGCTTTTCTTGAATATCAAAACTAACCTCTTTTCTGTGAGTTTCAGATACAACAGGTACTGTGACAGTCGTCTTTTCTGTAGTAGTAACTTCTTCAATTTCAGTGACTTCTTTCTCCTTAACATCAATGGTCATAGTAACTTCAGTAGAATGTGTCTCTTCAGTTTGCATAGGTTCCTCTGGTCGAGGGGTTTCCTCTACTTCTGGGACAAAATATTTTTCAGTGACCTTTTCAGTGACCTGTTCAGTTTCCATGACCTCTTCAGTCTCGGGTAGTTGCTTTTCCGTTGGTTGCGTTTGTACAATAAACTGCACCTGTTGGACTGGTTTGCCTTTAACATCGACAGTGACTTCTTCTCGATGAATTTCCTGCACCTCCGGTACTGTTTGTTCTGTAACAGTTTTCTTAGTGACTGTTTGTATTTCAATTGTTTCAGTAACAGTTGGGGCAACTGGTGCCACTTCAATTTCAACATTAGCCGTTTCTTGAGGCAGTTTGACAATCTCAATTGTTTGCCTTTCTGAAATTTTTATTTCATCTTCAGGGGCCTGGGTTTCTTGGTCTGGCACTGGTTGTATAGTTATTGTCTCCCTTTCTGTTATTTCCTTAGACTGCGTTGGTGCTGGTGTTTCAGTCTCCATTGGAGCAGTTTCTACCGGAGACAGAGGTTGAGTCTCAACCTGGAAAACAAACTCTTGTTGAACCGGTTTCTGTCCTTCAACATCAAAAGAAATTTCTTCTTTGTGGGTTTCAACTGGCTGGATCTCTTCAGGTTTCTCTGTTTGTATTATTTCTATGGTTTGTCGTGTTTCTTCTATCTTTTCCTCAACAGGTCTTGGTATTTGAACAGGTTCAACTGGAGCTTTAAAAGTCACCTCGGTTACTGTGGTCTCTGTTTTAGGGATCACAATTTCCGTCTGTTTAGGTTTCTGCGTCATGAACGTCTCCTGGATCTCAACCTCAATCCTTTGGGTCTGTTTCTTGGTTTCTTCAGTTTCCATGGAAACAACAGTGGTTTCGGTTTTGGGAACTTTAACAAGTAGTTCTACCTCTTGTGGTTGTTTTTGTCCAACAATTTCAATTGTCTCTTTATGCAATTCTGGAACGTCTTGTTCTGTCTCTTTAAACCTCAGTTCTTTTGTAACTGTTGTTGTTGATATTTCCGTCCCAGAAATAACGTCTTTCTGAACAGGTTTCTCTGGAACTTCAAAAGTCATTTCAACTGGAGCAGGACCACCTGGTGTGTCAAATGTAATGGTTGTCTTTCTTGTTTCAGGACCCTCTTTTATCTCAGGAACTTCTTCTGGCTGTAATGAAATAATTGAACACATTCTCAATATCTTTATATGCAAAACATTCGGACATTGTTTGTTACAAGTTGATATAAATTACTTCTTGTTGTTTTCCTACCAACAGTGAATATACCTCTCACACAGCGTATTAAACCTTTCCTACATGCAGACACTCTTTAATGCATCTGCAGCAGACAACTTTTGAAAACCTTGGCAAAAGGAGAAATGGTTCATTATAAGCAATTTCTTGTCAAAGTGAGCCACAACTCTATTCAATAAACACTTTAATATTTTTTATTTTACGTTTTCAGTTATCTTCTGACAATTATAAAGGGGTTATTCATGACAGTTCAAACCTTAAGTGAAATAAGAAAACACACATATCAAAAAATGTTCTTAGTGAAATTGGCCACTAAGTTTTTTATGCAACAAGTTTTCAGAAACTAATAGTTACCTGTTCCTGACTTGAAATGGTTGTGTAAGTGGTGGTTTCCTTGACAACCTGTGTGGAAACAGGAGTTGTTGTCTTAGGAACGCCAAATCTAATCTCCACTTGTTGAGGCTTCGTCTGTTTGCCGTCCACTTCAATCGTCTGTGAGAATGACTTTTGTTCCGGTTTAATAACCATGTGTTTGTCAATTCTGACAGCCTCGGTGTGTGTTGTGTCCTCAGGAACAACCATCTGTTCAGGTTGTGGATGCTCTATTTGGTATGTCTGGGTGACCCTTGTTGTTTCGGGGATTTCCTGTTCCTTTGGACCCTCATGTTGGATCTCTATGGTCTCCTTGTGGGTCTCAGCGGATGGGACCTCTTCTTCAGGACCTTCGATAACAACGAAAAATAATAAATACAAACTCACAACGCAAGCAAATGGCTGAACACTTTTCCACATAATGTCATTACCATGCTGCGGTTCTCATTCATAAAACAATTAACAACATGACGCCGTCCTATATGAATGATGTAATAACAATATCTAAAAACCAATCGTATACTCTGAGATCACAAACAAACAATGATCTTACTCTACCCTATATACCTCGCACTAACTACGGCAAAAATACATTTACCTTCTATGGAATGCGTGTTTGGAATGAATTACCATTGGAAATTCGCAATATCAGCAACAATAAAACTTTCAAAAATAGAGTGAAATATCACTTACTACAAGAAAAATAAGACCCTATCCCAATAACAACTTAATTCAATAACATGTTGAATATCAATGTTTATATTTGCATAAAAGCAAACATAACAGTTCATTTGTGTCTGCCTACTGTTTTATCATTTCATGTTCTCATCTATCATTCACCATCTTAAGTACATTGTATCATAGTATCATACTAACATTCACCTTATTCAAATTGAAATGTAGTTTCTATTTGAAGGCCACATGGCAGATAAGTCATATGCAATTCATTTGTTATATTACTTAATGTGCAACCTTCGTTAAATAAAGATTTTATTATTATTATTATTATAAAAGATTTCTGAAGCAAATGAATTATAAAGCATATAGGCAAAGTTATGAAAACTCTCTATAGCTAAAAGTATTATATGTGTAATTTCTCATTTGTCAAAATGTTTTTGAAAGTAGTTCTGCGTCAGAAAGTGCCTTTATGTGGGGAAAGGGTTAACTTAACAACTAACATGTTAACTGATTTCAATTGGAAAGGGTTGGTTTTATCAAAGAACAATCCTTTGAGATTGTTAACTAGTACTCTTAAAGAGTATTAAATGTTAAAGCTACATTTTTAGAAATTGTCTAATCTGCTGCAGGATGTCAGAAAGTGTCTCTATGTGGGAAAGGGTTAAGTAAGGATTTTGGATCCCCCCTTATCTAGAGCTCTGATCATATTCATTGTAAGTGAACTTAACTTACCAATAACTGTGAGCCTGCAGGTGGTAATCGTCTCACCAAGGCGATTAGAGGCGGTACATGTATATTCCCCTTCGTCTTCTGGATAAACCTCGATGATAATCAGGACACTCACACCTCTGTTGTAATCAATCGTCAATTCAAAGTCCTCATTCTTCACAACCTCCTGGCCATTGTGGAACCAGCGTATCCTTGGAGTTGGTCGTCCACGGAAACTAACAGTCAGTTCAACACGCTGACCATCTTTAACGGTTGAAGGTTTCAGAAGTTGTGTAAACTCGGGAGGTACAAGCTGTTCCTCGGGAATTTCGTCCTCGCTTGTGAAGACGTAGTCTGATTCGAACAACGGGCGTTTGACAATGGTCTCTTCCTCAGAGGTGTAAACCTGACTTGTGCGTTTAACTGGTTGCGGCTCTGGTTCAAGTTCAATATCCATTGTTTTCTTGGCTATATATAGAGGAGCACATCTTGTAAAATACCTTCTCGTTTAACATTACAATAAACTACACAAATAAATTTGAAATGTAGCTAAACTTAAGATTTAAGATGTAGAAGATCACTTAAATCAATTTTCAAATGAAACACTTACTTACTTAGTAAAACATACTCATTTTATAATCATTTCCCTGATATATATACCCAAATTCCACTATTGATAATCTTTGTTTTTAGAAGAAATTATTCATTTGTAGTCTTTCAATTTAAAAAAAAAAGAAGAAGTTATTTGTATCACAATTAACATTTTTATTATCAATATGTCAACAATTTCATTCTTAACCCTTTCCCTCATATAGACGCTTTCTGTAGCAGACGGCTTTTTGAAAACATAGTGACAAAAGAAGAAATTGCACAAAACGTGCAATTTCTCCTTTTGCCACAATGTTTTCCACTTTTTGTCATAGGTTATCCATTCAATTATGGAGATTTTCTATTTTTGGACAGAATATGTTCAAAGTTGTCTGCTGCAGAATTGTCATATGAGGGAAAGGGTTAAAGATCAATCAGTCCATACACATGATGTTTATACTTACGTGTAATGTGTAGAGACGTCTTGCAGGTCACGACCCCTGTGTCATTTTCTGCTCTGCACATATAATCTCCAGTGTCGTCTGGTACCGAGTTGAATATAATCAAAGTACAAACGGTATCCTCCAGGATGATTTGAATCCTTGGAGATGGTTCCAGCGGAGAATCGTTCATATACCAGGTGATCGTTGGCATCGGCTCACCAGTGACTTCAATCTCGAGTCTGAAAATACAAATTGATGATTGATTGATTATTTGGTGTTTCATGTTGCTTTTTTCAGGTAACAATGCTTCAGTTATATCACGACATTTCCTGGGTAAGTAACCAGTACTACTGGTCCATTTATCCTGACACCAGCCAGTCAGTTGTAATGTTAAACTCCACAACCCTGAGTGCCAAAGAGGGCAGCCATTGCCTCTGTGACCTCCCACACTCTACCACTTCACCACAGAAGTGGTAAGGGTTGATTCAGGTTTCACTGGATTTGAATAAATTGAGTGATTGAATTAGGTTTAATGCCGTTTTCAACAATTTCTTAGTCAAATCACGGCTGCAAGTTAACCTATACATGTGTTTACATCTCACACCAGTTCTCCACACAACAGTATTTCCAAGCAACTAGGTCCTTTTCTACATTGACTATTGGTGGAAGATGAATGACGACACCTTTTGCATTGATTGAAGGAAGGTTAATGCAATCTAACATAATATCATGTAAACTTCGCCTTAATACATTCTCTAATTTTCTAAGACAAATACTGCACATATTGCCCTTTCAATCTAGATGTTAATAAAGACAAAGCATATAACACCAATAAAGAAAAACATAATGAAGAATTGCAAAGAGGATAACAGAAAGTCTTCACTTAAAGCTGCTAAGGTTTAAAAAACAAACCAATATTTATAATTACAAAAGCATTACCTAGCAACACTTCCTTCGGGTATTTCCAAGTTGGTAACCAAAGGTCGCACAAATTCTGGGGCGCGTTTTGGTGCTTGGACAAACTGTTCCTCCACCATGGCATCTGGAACATCAACTGGAGATTCTGGAACTTCAGATGGTTCGTCTGCATCAACTACAAAGATTATAGAAAGTAGGATAGTGATTATATGTAGTTAGACCTGCATGATACAGAATCTAGGGATATGTATTGACACATTACAAGTGAGCTTTAAGACATTTCTAAACTAAACTAGAATGGAGTGCTCCCCGGAGCACGTGTGTCACCTGCCGGGGCCTTGTCAGAAAATTTTAATTTTTGACAGAAAATGGGCAATAACTCCGATATAAAAATATTTGGATTATCCCCATTTTGTGAACCAATCACAAACATCAATTGATATAAACATTTGTCGGAAGTTTCAATGTAATCCTTTGAGTAGAAAAAAAGTTATTTGAAAACGTGACGAAAAAGTGTGACGAAAAAGTGTCAGACGGACAGACAGACGCCGGACAAAAAAATAAGTAATCCCTAAGTGCCTACCATGCTACGCAGGTGACACAAAAAAGTAATCCCTAAGTGCCCACCATGCTACGCAATATGAATGAAATAATTTTTGACAGAAAAGGGGCAATAAGTCTGATATAATAATATTTGGATTATCCCTCTTTTGTGAAGCCATCACAAATGTTAATATAAACAATTGCCAGAAGTTTCAATTCAATCCCTTGAGTAGAAAAAAAGTTATTTGAAAATTTGAAAGTGTGACGTGACATGACGTGACGTGACGAAAAAGTGTGACGGACGGACAGACAGACGCCGGATAAAAAAAAAAGTAATCCCTAAGTGCCCACCATGCTACGCAATATGAATGAAATAATTTTTGACAGGAAAGGGGCAATAAGTCTGATATAATAATATTTGGATTATCCCTCTTTTGTGAAGCCATCACAAATGTTAATATAAACAATTGCCAGAAGTTTCAATTCAATCCCTTGAGTAGAAAAAAAGTTATTTGAAAATTTGAAAGTGTGACGTGACGTGACGTGACGTGACGTGACGAAAAAGTGTGACGGACGGACAGACAGACGCCGGATAAAAAAAAAAGTAATCCCTAAGTGCCCACCATGCTACGCAGGTGACACAAAAAAGTGTATAATTGTATCCATTTTATATTTAAAAAAAAAAAACGGGGAAAAAAACATTGTGAGGCAATATGGGGATTTGTACAATTGTTTTCTTTTTCAAGCAATGTTTTATTTTAACCCTTTCCAACATACAGCAAATCTGCAGCAATCGACTTTGAAAACATATGGCAAAAACCTGAAAAATCTCCATAAAATATAGCTTATTTTTTAAATAAAGTTGAAAACATTGTGGCCAAAGGTGAAATTACTCATCATGAAAGTTGTCTGCTGCTATAGCGGTAAAATGCGTCTGCAAGTGGGAAAGGGTTAAGATGTACTCAACTGTCATATTTACCTTCAACCAGAAGATTAGCAGTTGTGATGGATTCTCCATAAGGATTAACGGCCCTACAGGCATATTCTCCTGCATCTTCCGGGAATACTTCTGGGATTTCCAAGGTACATATACCGTTTGGAATGTCATAGCCAGGCATGAAATCAGAACTTGGGCTGATTTCTGTTCCCTCTCTGTACCAGGTTATGGTTGGAGGTGGTGTTCCAATGACCTTACAGGTCAATATTGTTTTGTCACCATCACAAACTATCTTTGGCTGAAGAAGTTCAATAAAATCTGGAGAAACTTGATTAACCATTTCTCCTTCCTCAACAGGTTCAAAGACGTCCTCGACGATTATTTCTTCTCGCTCTCGTGGTGCTTCCTCGTCATCCCCAGTCTTCTTTTTGTCAACAGTTTCATCTTCTGTTTTAAATTCAGGTAATTCAAAGTCCTTTTTAACTTCATCAGGAATAAATGTTTCCTCCTGAACAGCTTCTGCTTCAGGTTCTTCTGGCTGTGCTATGGTTACAATTTCAACATCAAAACTTGGCTCTTCAGGTGCTTTCTCTTCGACAATTGACTTTGGTTTGGGTCTGTCAATTTTCGTAGCTTTAACAGATGGCTCAAGTATTTCTTCGTCTGTTTCTGGTACCATTTCCTCATCAACAGGGGCTTCTTCGGGCTGCACCGGAACAGCCTCCAAGAAGTCTGGAGATGGGGAACGTGGTTTTGTCTCCTCAAGTGGTACGACCTTGGGTTTTTCAATTAAGTCAGGCTTAACATCAATCTCAACAACCTCATATTCGGGCTGGGGTTTGACCAGTTTCATCTCTACAGTTGTTTCTTCTGTGACTTCAGATGGAAGTTCTTCCTCAGGTTGTTCAACTTGCTTCTGTATTTCAACAACAAATTCAGGTGAAGGAGATCTTGTCTTCTCAAGTGGTACGACCTTGGGTCTTTCAATTGTGTCAGGCTTGACATCAATCTCAACTACCTCATATTCGGGTTGGGGTTTGACCAGTTTGATTTCCATAGTTGTTTCTTCAGTAACTTCAGTTGGAAGTTCTTCTTTGGGTTGTTCAACCTGTTTCTGTATTTCAACAACAAAATCAGGGGAAGGCGATCTTGTCTTCTCAAGTGGTATGACCTTGGGTCTTTCAATTGTGTCAGGCTTGACATCAATCTCAACAACTTCATATTCTGGCTTTGGTTTGACCAGTTTTATTTCCATAGTGGTTTCTTCAGTAACTTCAGTTGGAAGTTCTCCTTCTGGTTGTTCAAGTTGTTTCTGTATTTCAACAACAAATTCAGGGGAAGGCGATCTTGGTTTCTTGGCCTCTTCCAGAGGAACCAGTTTTGGTCTTTCAATTACATCTGGTTTAAGATCTTCTTCGTCAATTTCCATCTCTTCTTCTGGTACACATTCAACTTCCATTGCAGTTACATCAGCAACTATTTCTTCAGTTTTCGGCCGAGTTTCTTCCATGTCAACTTCTTCAACAGTGGATTCCGTATCCTCCGTAACTGACTGTTCTCGTTCAAAAACAGCAAGTGTTGCCCTGGTAACAGCATCCCCTGCTGGATTGTGAGCTACACAAACATATTCGCCCTCATCTTCTGGGAAAACTTCAACAAACAGAAGACTAATATCTCCTGTGTCTGGATTGTAAGTGACGACAAACTCTTCGTCCTGGTCAATATTTTTACCATTATGATACCAGGAAATTTGTGGCATGGGCTTGCCAGTGACTTTACATGGCAGGCGGAGTTCTTGTCCATCGGCAGCTTGTACAGACTGGACTGGTTTCACAAAGTTTGGTGGAATCATGGTTTCCATTGGTGAAGGTTCAACATCAGCTGTGTCTACTGGCTGTTGTGGCATTGTTATCTCCTGTGTAGCCGGTTCTGAAAGAGACAACAGCAATTTCATTCTTCCATCTCAAAAACAAAAGCAATTTCCTGCAATAAAACTATCAAAATGTAAATTATTGTTAAATCATAGGCATTAGAAATAACTGGACTCAATTTTAACGAACAAAATATGGCATGTTCTAAATGATTTACATATATTGAATTCTGTGATTTCACTACAAATAGAACCACATTGTATACATGAGCTTTGTAGCTTATAATTACATAAAATTACTTAACAGTACATGTTTTTCAGTAACAGGTATTCAGATATGTTCATCCTAACACCAGTGCATCAGTTGTATTGATATTCATGTAATCTTTACCGCCAATGAGGGAAACCACTTTACCATTTTGAAAGTCCCTGTTATGATCAGATTAGGATCAATTCTGGGAGTCCTGTTTACTAGACTGAAGCTCTTAACTACTTCATAAACTAGACAGTGTAGTTTCTATGCCAGGTATTTTCACTGCATTTCAAAACCTTGATTGCAATTCTTTTAAATAATCAATCAGTAAAATTTCTTAAGAAAATCATATATGTCAAAATCTATGTTCGCATTC
Organism: Serripes groenlandicus; assembly: GCA_031761405.1. Taxonomy (NCBI): domain Eukaryota; kingdom Metazoa; phylum Mollusca; class Bivalvia; order Cardiida; family Cardiidae; genus Serripes; species Serripes groenlandicus. The sequence continues at coordinate 14,528,291 of JASEVX010000012.1, forward strand.
AATTATGGCAACACTATTGTTTACCTTGTACGTAGAGTGTAGTACTGCTGACAATTTCACCAATTTCGTCCGATTTGGCTTTAACCGTGTATTCCCCGGTATCTTCAGGTCCCACTTCAATGATGAGTAGGACTGTTTTACCGCTCTCGTAGAGGATCTCGTGATGCGGGGAGGGTTTGATCTCCATACCGTTTATAAACCATGTAACCATCGGGGGCATGTAGGTGTCTATCTCACATTCAAGTCTGAAATATATGGATGGTGAAAACATTATGAGGAAAGAACAAATGTTATCAATCATAACTCAATATTTTAGTTTTTTTTGTGTTCATCACTTTTGGTCGTCTGTGATTTGCTGAAATATTTTGTTCATAACCTCATGAAAAAAAAAATAACATTGGCGACGTGCTGTACGTGCTGTATTATGGAAAATAAAGTTGCCGAGCGTCATATTCGTTTCAGTCGACGAGTTTCATAAAAACAAAATTAGCAACAAGGCACTTATAACATTTCATTTATCGAGATTTATTCTCTTTAAACAATATTTTTAATAAATGCCGAAATTCAGAACAATTGTAAATAGTATACATGCTGTCGTTTAAAGTGACGTCACACTGGAGTGACGTCACGTACGCGCTGTGAGTCATTTACTAGTTACATATGATATTTATGTCACTCCTGGAGTGCAAGTTATGTGATAAAATGTTTTATTACTCCCTGAAATAGCCATATTAATGCTAAAATATAAGGAATGGAGCGGGTTTTTTTTCGTTTTCATGGGGGTATGAACAAAAAAACCTGATCACACATTCTATGAAACCGCTTCGCGATTTCATAGAGAGTGATCAGGTTTTTTTGTTCATACCCCCATGAAAACGAAAAAAAAGCTCTCCATTCCTTAATTATCTCACATTATTCTATTCTTTGTGTCAAAATTAGAAATGCCCAGATTTTTATTTTTTTCTTCAGATGTATTCAAATTAGAAATATCTAAAAATTAAAATTATAATGTATCTGATCATTTTTTTTTCATTTAAACTTTATTGTTATAAACACGCCCTTTTGCTTTAAACAACACTTCAGCAACAGTATGGCTTTAAACACGTATCTGTTAGTATTGTAAATATCACCTTACCTTACAATCCCTCTGGATTTAACATAGACTTCTGGTTCTAGTGGTTGTACCAATTCAGGGCGGATATTTCTTGTTGTCAGAATTTCCTCCCTAGTAACGGTTGTCGTGGTGTGTGTCAAGGTCATATCCTCAGCTTTTCTTGGTCTTGGTAAAGCAACAACTTTTTCGGTGCCTAGAAATACAGGAATGATAGGATGTCAAATAATGATCCAAACCAATTTCCACATCTTTTATCAATACTAATTTAATCACATCTCATGATCTGACTTTCATCTATATCTGTTCAAGATAACCTAAGAATTGTATGTGTGTAAAAAAGTTCTATGCGCTTTCTCTCACATTTATCATTTATTCTGATATTTGTATTTTATTCTTTAAACCCTTTCCAACATACAATAAATCTGCAGCAGACAACTTTGAAAATATCTAGGCAAAAATATGAAATATCAATATGTAAGAAATATTGATTATTGAAAAGATTTGAAAACATTGTGGCAAAAAGAGAAATTTCTCCTTATGATCAATTTATTCTTATGCCACAATGTTTTCAAAAGTCGTCTGCTGCAGAGGTATCAAAAAGCATCTGTATGAGCGGAAAGGGTTAAGATGATAAAACAAACAAGCATACCTGGCATGGTCAGAGTGGTTCTACAGGTGACCTCCCCAAGGTCGTTCTCCACCTTCAGTATGTATTCTCCAGCGTCCTGTGGCTGGGTCGGGTTGATAATCAAGATGATGGTGCTGCCCTCTCTGACAATACGGATTCTCTCAGTCGGTCGGACTTCCTGTCCGTCCAGAGTCCATAGATAGTGTCTTGGTGGTGGCTCTGACGCAACTGTAGCTTCAAGTCTGGTAAAAAAACAAATAAACAGATGTGTTACCTTCATGCATGTTATATCTTTTTTTACCCATTTATAAGTGTTTATTGGGGTCTTTATGCCTTTTATATGCCTTTTTCAACATAATTCTAGTTATTCATGGGGACAGAACACTTATCATGATCCCTTGGTAAACAAACCAGTACATGGCTTAGAACAAGAGCACTCCCATATTACCGTTGCAAGAGGGGATCAAACCTGGAATGCCCAGTTTCAAATTCCCCATGCTAAGGTCCAGGTGTATTCCTCATAACAGAAACATTATATTTTTTTTTATTATAACATTTAAATATAGATACAATATCATGGAATACATGAACAAGTCTTTCCTTGCTGTACCAATTAAGACAAGTATGATCATTTATATTTTCAATTACTGTAAGAAATACTTACCTGGTCATTTCTCCAGGTGCAATTTCTCTGAATGCAGGGAGAGGTTTGACAAATTCTGGTGGTGATCTCTCAATAGTAGTCTTATAACGTTCCTCGAGTAACTTGGCTTGCTCAACGTCTGAAATATCAGTATAAGATTGCGATTGAACTACTTAGCTGATCAGTTATCTGTCACATTCTAAAATAAGGCTCTCTTCAAAAGATTTAGTTAAAATATGGACATTTTCTATAGATGAAAGTAAAATAACTGACTAGAGTTGAAAACATTGCAGCACTGTTTGAAAATAGTATGGCAAAAAAGAAGAAGTAACCCTTTCCCTCATATAGACGCTTTCTGACGCCTCTGTAGCAGACGGCTTTTTGAAAACATAGTGACAAAAGAAGAAATTGCTCAAAACGAGCAATTTCTCCTTTTGGCACAATGTTTTCGACTTTTAGTCATAGGTTATCCATTCAATTATAGAGATTTTCTATTTTTTGACAAAATATGTTCAAGGTCGTCTGCTGCATAATTGTCGTATGAGGGAAAGGGTTAACAAATTATGACACAATATTTTTATAAGTCGTCTGTAGGGGGAAATGGTACAATAAAATGATATCCATTTCCAAAACTATATTAACAAAAATAAAATGAACTGTGTCAGAAAAAAGGGGGTCCGTTTGCTTTAGAAAACGGTGAAGACACTAATCAACCTGCATATGTTGCCTCAGCCTATACTGCGTAATATAATATGTGCAATATAATTCACTATTTGATAAAAAAACAAATAATTATAGCACAATCAGTTCCACCTTTAACCTTGATGCCTATGCAGAAGATGGCTTTTGAAAACAATGTGACAAAGAGGGAAATTGCTCATGATAAGCAATTTCTCACTTTGCCACACTATTTCCAACTCTATTCAATGATTAGGCTTTGCTTTATAGAGGTAAACCAAGTCATTTGATGCAGAGTTGTTGTATGTGGAAAAGGGTTCCAAGCAACTTTACATATATTTGAAACAAAGTGGAGGTAGAAAAAGACCCCCTTTCTGACTGACACAGCAAACCTTAATACACCTACCTGCCTTTAGTGATGGTTAGTCAACATCGTCCGACTTGTGAGTCATGCTGCCTGATTTGGGGTGGCATCATTTACATGCAACACACACCATGCTAAATATTGCTGTAAAATCTTGTCACATTTCAGCTAAATGAACAATCATTAATGTTCTGATAACTATACCAGAATAATACATCGGCTCTTCTACAAACTAAAAATCTTAACAACATGTTTTTTTCTTATCTTATCATTATTTTGTTCTCAGAAAATATAAATCCTTTTCAACTTGCGAAACACATTTTGAAAACATTGCCACAAAAGAATAAATTTCTCTTTATATTTGTTTTAACTCATTGTGGCAAATGGAGAAATTGCCAATTAAAAGCGAAAACTCCCTTTGCCACAATGTTTTCAAAAGTCTTCCGCCACAAATTCACTAGAATGCATCTGCAAGAGGGAGATGATTAATTGTGTTGAGTAATGTCATAATTTGATTGTGCATGCTTAACCCTTTCCAACTTGCAGATGCTTTCTGATGCTTCTGAAGCAGAAGACTTTTAAAAACATTGTTGCAAAAGGAGTAATTGCTCATGATGAGCAATTTCCCCTTTGGCGACAATGTTTTCAACTTTATTCATTAATTATGCTTTCATTTATAGAAATAGTTCATAATCTTTTTTAAAGTCGTCTGCTGCAGATTTGTTGTATGTGGGAAAGGGTTAAATTGAATGTTTTGAAAACACACACAAAATCCAAGTTAGATAACTATTTGCAGGTGTTAGTGGTAATAGTATAGGATGTCTCATAAACAAACAAAAAAGAAACAACGATATAAAGTATAGTTATTCTTATCTACTCTTGAGTATAAATAAATAAATAAATAGATAGACGACCTGTAAGAGAAGTTACTCTTCAATTATTAGATAACAGATATAAGATTAAAGCTATTCTAGTAGTGTATACATTATAGGAAACAACAAGCATAAATTTACAAAATCAATAATTTGCTTGTGGTTTCCTATAAATGCGTATTCCACATCAAACATAATCTGATAAAATAAGCCTTATAATATACAAACAAAACTTAAAATAAACACATTTCATATCACGGGAGAGATAGCATGCCTTGACAGGACCTGAAAAATACAACTGAACAATGCAAGGTTAAAATCAACATGCTTTACAATCACAGCCTTGTTCGGCATCATCTTTGTTTTTATCTAATTTTCTTTGCACATTGTTTGCGAAACAGAACAGATTTAAATACTTTCAACAATTTTTCAGTTATAGAATGGCATTTCCTAGGTAATCTACTAGTACTACTGGTCCATTTATCCTGACACCAGTGAGTCAGTCGTAATGTTAACTCCACAATCATGAGTGCCACGGAAGGAAAGTCATTACTGCCATTTTCCTAGTACATGTACTTTGGCTAGAGCCAAATTAAGCAAAATACAAACCATGCAAACATTTCACCTACCTGCCAGTTGAAATTCTATTCACTTTATGAGAAACACATTGGGACATTTTACATGCAGACACAAACACTAGTACCAGTATGTCCATCTGAAACTTCCAGACTTCCTTTTTCAAATGCATACTCAGGTTTACTTTTCCGTAGGCCTGCTATTAAAGTATTCTGTACTGCAAGTTATTGTAGGATCGATGTAGAACAAAACCAGCACAAATACCATGCATTAGGATAATGATATTAAATGATCAGTTCTAACTTACGGAAAGAAGTCGGAAATTTTCCTGTAAAGCGCGGAAACAAATGAAAGACCCACTTACCTTGTACATATAACTCAGCTGAGCATTCAGTGGTACCCTGTCTGTTCTTTAATCGACATGTGATCAATCCACTGTCCTCTGGGAAGGCCTGCTTGATTGTCAAGGTTGTGGAGGTCTTTGTAGTTACAATCGTAATGTTCCTGGTTTCCTGTAGGATCTGGAGAGCATTTCTCAGCCATGTAACCTGGGGCTGAGGTTCCCCGCTGTATTCTGCAACAAATTTGGCGGGACTACCCTCGACTACGAGTGTGTTTGTTACCGGTTTAATCATCTGTGGAGGCTGTTCCTGTGGCGTGAGTGGTGTTGTCTCGGGCTCACTCTCAATACCTGGGTAATAAAAAGCAAATACCTTAATTAATATTAGAATTACCTGTACCTAGACAACCCATGTTGTATTTAACTATTTTCCACATACATAAGCTTTCAAACACCTCTGCAGTAGACGACTTTTGAAAAACATTCTGGCAGAAGGAAAAATTGCACATAATACAGATTATGGCCCTAGCAATAATCTCATTTATTTTGGGGCTGACAAACTGTGGTGGGTTGGGAGTTGTTTTTAAATAGTGTTTTTGGAGTTTTGGGAATCGTTTACTTCCGGGTTAATTCGCCTATCTGTTATGATCAATTCTAGACGACAAAGCGCTTGCATTTACTATTGGATTTGATTAAGCGTCTAATCACCTATTACGCAAAGTCTCGGACACTTCAAAATTTGAGAATATTCGGAACACTCAGCCTTTTTTCAATCGGCTTCAAGGAACCATGCACAAAATAGACTTCGGAAAAACGATTTAATATCCAAAATCATCGGCGATAATTTTGGAAAGACTATGCCGTGGAGGAAAAGAACACAGACGAATAATCCGTGTGGAAGGGAACGGGAGAAAAAATGGCGGTGTCGTTGTGATCAATAGAATTGATGAGTTGTTTGTCTCGCATCATTGACGATCTCGTCACGTGGTGAGTATTCTATCATTTTAGGCGATCCTATGTCAGTCTGGTCCATTTCAAGGACAAATTTATTGCAGGGAGGGACGCCTAGACGTCTCGTATTGAACTTATCAATGATAGGAAGAAATCGCGATTTGAGTCGGATGACATATCTGCCCATACACTGGACCGTGCAATGTTTCGCCGTCAAGGAACCCAATTAACCTCGATTTTTGAAAGTTGAACTTGTTGGTAGCGGCAACTTCACTTAATAACTTTGCTCATTTGTATTATTCTGGATCATGATAACTAGCAAGTTTAGCTAGGGAGTCATGTGGATGCCATACGGTATGAGTTACGGCTGGTAGTGTTTCGGGCCCATTTAAAAAATCGTCTTCTGCCAAAAGCAGGGTATATCCGCTAGCTCTCTTCCCCGAAGAACAGCCAGTGAATTTAGGCTTGTACACCAGGTCATTCACATAATGACTTTATATACTGTATCCTATTCTCTGCTCAGTTCAATTCACAAGCTTTGAACTCTTTGCCTGTATTTTCGATTTCGACGAACTTGGTTTAATGGTTGAATTTGATGGTAACTTTTATTTTGTTATGGCTTTGTCATTTGATTGCCTGCAAGACAGGAGAACTTTTTGCCATATTCCGCAGACTACGCGAAAGTCGTCGGTCCTTCTCCTAAAAGGTTGTTATTTTAGACAAGCTAAAGAAGGCAATCTTAGGGGACTGAACATCTAATACTTTACCTAGATGATTTATTTTATTTTTTTGGGGAAAAGGGAACTGAACACCGTGCTTCCATAATGTCTGTTTTCTGTCACAAAATGGGTTTGCTAGGATAACTTACTGCTTGAGTATATGTACTTTTAAGAAAATGTCGTTCTTGATTGGTACCTTGGGTAATTGGTGAAATTGGTTTGAAACCTGGGGATATACTTCCAGCAGATAATAAGTGGAATTTAAGTATACACTTTCAGCAACAAATGTATTTTTAAGTATTATAAAATGCAGTTCATAACTGGATATTTTAACTTTGATTGCTAGTCTATCTTGCATTCCTTTCTGCCGCAGATTAATCAATTGAATTTAAGGTTTGAAAGCCTCATTTTCACCTTCAAGCAGAATCTGGTATGGAAGACGACCCAACAGAAACGGGGTTTGTAATGAGGACTTTCAGTTTTTGTAGGAAGTTCCCACATGCACATTGGCCAACATGTCTTGATCTAACGGGGCCTCATTGGGACATAACCATTCTAGCAGTTTCCAGATTTCATTATCACTTCCATATGGGGAGAGAGCCTTCGAAAACAAGTCATGACACTTCTTAGGGCATTCACCTTACTCTTACAGATATCTTTTATAACCTTTCCCTTGATTTAGACGACATGTTTGACCTTTGAGATTGAATATCGTTTTAGGGCTGTGCATGTATCTGGCCATTCAAATAAACTTGCTAACTTGTTAGGCCGCTTAAGATCGATCGCAAAGATTACTGGTGCGTTTAAGAAAACTTAATGCTCCCTTGGCCTAATTACACAGCACTATTGATTTCCTACTGTTTTGAGTTTGGTTATTCTCCTTTGCATGCTTACAAGAAGCCATGTGATTATTTGTGCTATATGCTCATTATGTTGCTTACATCCGTCTTAACGTAATGCTTCAGCTTGGTTCACAAGCTGCACCATTCCTTAGTTTACTTACAGATATTTGGCTCATGGGCCGGGTGACCCACTGATTGCCAGAGTGGAAGGATGAGCTAATTTAAGGAGGTCACATGGTTTGGGTTTGTATGATTAAAAGATGCCAGTGGTATTTACTGTAGCCTACTACTTCCCAAGTTAGTTTATCACCCGTCACCAACGGTCAGTCATGATCGTAGTTCTCCTATCCTACGTGGGAATGATCTTGTTGGTACTACACAATGGAAACTTATGAAGTACATGAAATATTAGCTAATCTGTTTTCAAAGTTGTCTGCTGCAGAATACAGATTTGTTGTATGTAGGTATGGGATAACTTATCATCATACATTCTTTCCGACGTTTAGCAGAGGTCGCTGTGACACACATTGTTCGTCTTTCACCAGTGGAAAAGCAGCCAGTTGCTTGGAAAAGTATGGAGTACTGGTGTGAAACAGGAAACATGAGTAGGCTAACTGGCCGTAGTGATATGACTGACTATCAGTCTATGTGGAAAAGCAGCGAGTTGCTTGGACAAGTATGTTGTATGGAGTACTAGTGTGAAAAAACCAGGAAACATATAAGTAGGTGAACTGACTAGCAGTCTATGTGGAAAAGCAGCCAATTGCTTGGAAAAGTACTGGTTTAACGGTGTTAAACCCAAATCAATCGATTGGTGGGAAATCATCATGGATTTCCTGGAGAGGCCTTGAATCTAATCAAGTGAGCTTTGGGGGGAAAAAATAAGTAACAAAAGGAACACATTAATACAACTGGAAAAGCAGCCAATTGCTTGGAAAAGTACTGTTTTAACGGTGTTAAACCCAAATCAATCGATTGGTGGGAAATCATCATGGATTTCCTGGAGAGGCCTTGAATCTAATCAAGTGAGCTTTGGGGGGGAAAAATAAGTAACAAAAGGAACATATTAATACAACTGGACATCAGATTGTGAGGAATTTATGGAATGGTAGATCAATTATATGGGAAATTGATACCAAAATAAGTGGACTTGTGTATAGGAGAGAGGGATGACCTGTATTAGCCATCCGACCTCAGTGCCTGGACCCTGCATTAGTCAGGAACGGGGGCTTGGGGAAGCTTTGAATTGGTGGGGACTGCCTTGCATGGCATGTCAACAATGACGGAAACCTTGTGAGGTGGCCTTCCCCAGTTATTAAGCATGCCATTCCAAATTTATATCATTAGTTTTTAGGGGAGAGTTATGTCCAGAACAAGCAATGGATTTCTTGTATTAGCGCATCTCTCGTGGACCCCGCTTTTAGGCCCTTTGGATTTATGGAATTTTAAAAGTAAACTACGAATTGAAATGGAGGTTGTAATATGGATTTTGAAGGCTATTGTCAGAGGAGGATAGGATCTGGTGTCTTGGTTCACCGCGCGGTCCACTGTGATTGCTATACCCCAATGTCCATTTTCCCGCTGAACCCACTAGTAGGGTATTGGAATGAAAGCGGAAAAGATCATGCTTTCATATAAAACTACTAGTCGTACATATTTGGTGCGTATAGATAGGCCGCTGAATGGGGGACAAATTTATACTAAATTTTCTGTGGCGGATTCTAGCGGCCAGTGAGTGGGCGGCATAGTGATCTAGCATACCTAATAGTCAGAATTCATTGTTATTTATACCTCCAACGTCGACCTCGAGGCTTGGACTCTGTCGGCATCAGTCAGGAACGGGGCCTCGGGTGTCACGGACGAGGAGCTGGGAACTGTGAGGGGCTATTATGCATGGCATGTCTCAAGGATGTGGAACCTTGCAAGGCGGCTTCTCACAGGATTCCAACAATCATAAGTTTAATTCATGGCTTTGTCTATGGCACGCACCATTGATAAATTATCTATAGGGGAGAGGGATGCCCAGAACAGAAAGCGGAAAAGGTCATGCTTTCATATAAAACTACTAGTCATACATATTTGGTGCGTGCAACTGCATAACAGTCTAATGATCACTGTGCCGTCCTCCATGATGGCTGAATACCACTTGCGTCCAAATTAACTCCACAATAATAGTGTTTATGATGTGTGTCGTTATTATTTTTTGTCTGGGAATAAATGTGTTGTATTTGATGATTTTACTTTTATGTTATTTTATTGCGGCGGCATCCTAAAATAATACAGATTATGGCCCTAGCAATAATCTCATTTATTTTGGGGCTGACAAACTGTGGTGGGTTGGGAGTTGTTTTTAAATAGTGTTTTTGGAGTTTTGGGAATCGTTTACTTCCGGGTTAATTCGCCTATCTGTTATGATCAATTCTAGACGACAAAGCGCTTGCATTTACTATTGGATTTGATTAAGCGTCTAATCACCTATTACGCAAAGTCTCGGACACTTCAAAATTTGAGAATATTCGGAACACTCAGCCTTTTTTCAATCGGCTTCAAGGAACCATGCACAAAATAGATTTCGGAAAACCCACCCTCCCACCCATTATTTAGGCTATTGATTCTGCTGTGAGTTTTTTATGTTTTCAGGTTCATTTGATGCGATCATCGGAAATAAACAGCCCTTAAACAAACCAATTGCCATGGAACTGGATAACCGGATGGGTCTTGGTGTTAACCTTTGCGTCATGTGACTTTTATGGCTGTGTATCGTGATATTCATTAACTTTACAGAACGATAACCTTGATATAAGATGATATAAGGACATGTCAAAGTGCTTACTTTTGTTTTATGAGACCTGCTGTGATAATAGGTCATGCCATACACTTTACAGGATGTGTTTCTAAACATTTCGTTAAAACTTTTAGCACAGCATTTCTAGATTGCCTCCATTACTGTAGGGGGGCAACAACATTCTTCGCTTGTGGTATTGGGATTCTAGCGGCCAGTGAGTGGGCGGCATAGTGATCTAGCATACCTAATAGTCAGAATTCATTGTTATTTATACCTCCAACGTCGACCTCGAGGCTTGGACTCTGTCGGCATCAGTCAGGAACGGGGCCTCGGGTGTCACGGACGAGGAGCTGGGAACTGTGAGGGGCTATTATGCATGGCATGTCTCAAGGATGTGGAACCTTGCAAGGCGGCTTCTCACAGGATTCCAACAATCATAAGTTTAATTCATGGCTTTGTCTATGGCACGCACCATTGATAAATTATCTATAGGGGAGAGGGATGCCCAGAACAGAAAGCGGAAAAGGTCATGCTTTCATATAAAACTACTAGTCATACATATTTGGTGCGTGCAACTGCATAACAGTCTAATGATCACTGTGCCGTCCTCCATGATGGCTGAATACCACTTGCGTCCAAATTAACTCCACAATAATAGTGTTTATGATGTGTGTCGTTATTATTTTTTGTCTGGGAATAAATGTGTTGTATTTGATGATTTTACTTTTATGTTATTTTATTGCGGCGGCATCCTAAAATAATGAGCAATTTCTCCTTTTTTCACAATGTTTTCAACTCTCTTCAATAATGATGCTTTCATTTATGAAGATTTTCCATTTGCCTGCCGAGATGTTTTCAATGGCATCTGCTGCAGATTTGTTGTAGGTGGGCAAGTTTTAAATGATTACTCAATAAAATAGTCTGCTTTGAATATCTTTCAGGACGAAAAAGAGTACAATCTGGAAAATTGGAAGTCTTCTTGTGCAGAAATGTCAAGTCTTCTTTCTCAGGTAAATTGTTGTATGGGCATCCTTATTACAGAATCTGTCTCCTTGTATTAAACTACGATTTGACAAAACAATCAGAATAATTCAAAGTGGGTTGAAAGTACTTACCAAGTACTTTGAGATAAGCTGTTACAGTGACCTCTCCTGCCTTGTTTCTGGCCACACATCTGTATGTACCGGCATCCTCTGGGAAGGCCTCCTGAATACGGAGACTGTGAACGCCATCTGGTGAGGACTCCATGTGGAAATACTTAGATGGTTTCACTACCTGGTTATTTCTGTACCATTGTACATTTGGTGCTGTAAAAGTAAAGTTTAAATATTTGGATGGTTTCATAACCTAGTTATTTCTGTACCATTGCACAACTGATGCTGTAAATATAATGTTTAAATATTTGGATGGTTTTACAACATGGTTATTTCTGTACCATTGCACAGCTGGTGCTGTAAAAGTAAAGTTTAAATATTAGGATGGTTTCACAACCTGGTTATTTCTGTACCATTGTACATTTGGTGCTTTAAAATTAAAGTTTAAATATTAGGATGGTTTCACAACCTGGTTATATCTGTACCATTGCACAACTGGTGCTGAAAATATATTGTTTAAATATTTTGGTGGTTTCACAACCTGCTTATTTCTGTACCACTGCACAACTGACAATGTTAATATAATGCTTTATAAGACTAATCTAATAATCACTGACAGAAGTTCACATTGACTAAGAATGCAGCCTGCATACCCTTTCAACAAGTAATTATTAATCATATCATAACTTACGTGGAGATCCTCTGATTCTACAGGTAAATGTGATGGGTTCACCCTCGTCTGTGATCAGGTTCTGTGGTTCCTGTAGGCATACAGGAGCACTCACAGGGGGTTCTGCAACCTCTACTACCATGGTCTCAGGTGGCAGGACTAATACTGGAAATAACAAGCAAATACATATTGTGATGTTTTGTAAAGAATTATTTAGAAGATTATTGTTAATAATAATGGTTTCATTAATCAAATCAGCCTGCTTCAACATGAAGATGCGGTTCGAAGCATTATGCAACCTTGGAAAACATTGTGACATGATGAGCAAACTCTCCTCAAAGCAATCCACTGCATACGCATCAAAATGCATCTGCATGTGAGGAAAAGGGTTAACCCTTTCCCACCTGCAGATGCATTTTCCCACAATAGCAGCAGACGACTTTTGAAAAACATTGTTGCCAAAGGTGAAATTGCTCAATTTAGCTATCTTTTATGGAGATTTTTTTCACTATGTTCTCAAAGTTGTCTGCTGCAGAATTGTTGTGATTGGAAAAGGGTTAACAGCTTACCTTCTACATTAAGCTTGGCAGTGCAGGTAGCCTTTCCAGCTTTGTTTACAGCCACACAGGAATAGGTTCCTGCATCTTCGGGCTTAACTTCGTAGATAAGTATTGTGTAGTTACTATCTTCGCTGATGAACTTCATTAGCGGATTCTCCTCATCCATTGATCTTCCGTCTTTCTCCCAGTGAACCTTTGGTTTGGGGTTACCGGACACTTGGCAATCAAATGTAACAGGTTCGCCTTCGACAATGTCGGTGTCTCTTATCAAGTTCTTGAACTCTGGTGGTATGTCTTTGGTTGGTTCCTCGTCTTCAATGACTGTCAATTTGGCCTGCAAGAAAGAAGAAATAAATTGTGTAAGCCTATTTACCGCAAGCTTGATATATTGATTGATTAGGGTTAAACGTCATTTTCAAAAAGAATTCAGTCATATAACGTCGACCAGTTCACATGCTCATGTGTTTCCTGGTTTTCTCACACCAGTACACCACACAACAAACTTTCCAAGGAACTGGCTACTTTTCCACATAGACTGTTAAACAGCCGATTAGTGAAAGACGAATGACGCATGTCACAGTGATTTTTGTCAACGTAGGAAAGAATGTTATCCGAGTTGGGATTTGAACTCACAACCCCTGGTTTGAAAGCCAGCGTTGCTACCAACTGAACTACCAGGGCTTGGCACTGCAAGCTTCAGGAACATTTAATAACAAACCAGTATTCTGTCTACATGTGTGGATTCTCATAAGACTTAGCAGGTGGACATGATTACCTGAATGTAAAATGTTCATAAATGCCAACTTGCACCTTGTCTCAAACAAATTTTGTAATGATGGATGTTTTCCCTCTGCATCATAATTATACTGTCAATTCATTTGATTAAACATAATTACCATCCTTTGGTCTCAAAACAGGTCGCTAAAAAGTAAGTCAATTTTAAAGATACAAGCCTATAGCAACCCACCTTGCATTGGACTGTACCATACATGTTGTAGGCTTTGACTGTGAACAGTCCTGTATCTTCAGGGAATACTTCGGGAATCATCAGTTTACTGCTGGTTTCCGTGGTTATGATCTTGAAGTCATGTGATGAATGAATCTCAAAGTTATCACGGTACCATGAAATCAACGGAGGTGGATATCCCTTGAAAGTGACTTCCAATCTGTAAGTTGATATAAGCTAAGTATTTAACTCTTGCCCTATTAGACAGATGCATTTTGAAAACATTGTGACAAAAGGAGAAATTGGTCATCATGAACAATTTCTGCCTTTGTCTTGTAGTTTTGAAATCTATTTAATTATAATACTTTCATTGACAAGAGATCTTTTAAGTTTTTCCCCATATGTTTTCAAAGTCATCAACTGCAAACTAATTAAATGTGGGAAAGGGTTAACAAACTATTTAGAAGTAATTCATACAATCTAAATGAGCCCTGGTTTAGGTAAAAATTGGTCTGCAGACATAATTTATGCACCTTATGTAGTAATTCCAGGCATTCGTATGATCTGATCAATGTTCTGATTCCCTTTTATGACCAATTGAATTGATAATGAACAGTTGCATGGGTCAGAAAGTCTTATTTCCTATGTCAAACCTCAAGTAGTAGTAGCATTAAATAAGTACTAGAGTTAAGCAAGATAGAAAAGCAGTTGTTGAAAGATTAAAATAATATCAGCTACATCAGAATTTGTATTTCCACATCATCTCCATGATTTGGCAAATGGACCAATAATAAACAAATGTTTTAATGTAGTGTCTAAGTTATAGGTTAAGTAACCATTATATACCGTTCGGTCACATATGTGACAGCCTACATTGCTACTTAAGCTTGAGTATTTATAAAGGTGTTGTTGGGATGAAAGTTGATGAGAATATTGACAAAGAAAGAAGACGGACATACTAAACATACTATGTGTTACATAAAGATGGATGTTCATGATTGGATTTTTTTTGCCTCAAACCAACAACTTATGTTTCTATTTCGAAGCACTACAATAGATGCCTCTGTCACAGATAGATTTAAAACTACATTGTGGAAAAGGTGAATATCTAATTTTCATTTCTCTGCAATGTTTGGACTATATTCCAGATTCATACTTCAACTTGTGAAGATTTTGTATTTTTTTTCACTTATTTTGTTCAACTATGAAGCAGTCAAATTAGCAGATCTATGAATTGGACTAAACAAACGTTGAAAAAATCACTTCATTGCTAAAAAGAT
The DNA here is from genome assembly GCA_031761405.1 of Serripes groenlandicus. Taxonomy (NCBI): domain Eukaryota; kingdom Metazoa; phylum Mollusca; class Bivalvia; order Cardiida; family Cardiidae; genus Serripes; species Serripes groenlandicus. Next base: position 14,543,353 of record JASEVX010000012.1, read on the forward strand.
ATTCCCCCCACAATTTCATTAAATCTACTCCCAAATAACCACAAAGTCATAAGAATAAAAGGGTTAGAATTTCAGTAAGGTTGTTGTCTTAAACCTTTCTCTCTTGCAGACACATTTTTATGCATCTAAGCAGGAGACTTTTGAAAACATTGCGTCGAAAGCAGAAATTGCTCATAATAACTATATAAATTTAAAGAAATTTTGTTGTATGTGGGAACTGGGTTTGCATAGGGACTGTTTTATTATACTACAGTAATGGAGAGGTAAAAGAAGACATGAGGAAAACATAATAAGAAAGAACATCACCCACACTTCATAACTGTAAATAGAAGTGACATCACAATGACTCAGCTGAACATAAAAAATTACAGTTTAACCATTTCTCATCTATAGACACATTTTGACACATTTGCAGTAGACAATTTTTTCAACTTGATTGAATAATATATTTCATTTATAGATATTTTGTCATTGTTTTGCAAAGACGTTTTCAAAGTTGTCTCCTGCAGATTTGTTGAATGTTGGAAAGGGTTGACTCTTTATCTCATACAACAAATCAGCAGCAGGCGACGAAAATTTCTGTGCAAAAATATTGTTACTATTGCTTAGAGTTGGAAACGTTGAAAACTCAGAAATTGCCTATTTTCCGCATTTTTCATATTTTCCACAACAATGTTTTCAAAAGTCGTCTGCTGCAGACATGTAAAATTTCGTCTGCATGTTGGAAATAGTTAACAACAGATGTATAATAAATTGCATGATATGACCTAATTTTCTATTTATGTAGAAAAATGGGGAACATTTACTCCTTATCCTTCAATGTTTCCAGATTGGTCTGCAGCAGGGTTGTCAAAGGTTATATAGATAAACTAGAATATATACTAGTGAATTTGACATGCTAAACAGTACAAGATAAAACATACACAAGAAAACAAAAAAAGAATCCTTATAAACATTAATTTCTTGACAAAATATTTCATTTTAACCCTTTCCCACATGCAGACGCATCTGCAGTAGACAACTTTTGAAAATATAATGGCAAAAGGAGAAATTGCTCATAATTAGGTATTCAATAATCATACATTTCGAGGGCTTGGCGTGAAATGGTTGTAACTTAAATTGGTATTTTTTTACCAAGGTTAATCACCTCGCCATAAAGTCTTAATAAGCGTTAAATCATTTTACTTGGTAAACAATGGAAATTTAGGTGCCCTAAATTTCCATTGTTAACAAAGGGATCAAAATTGCCCCTAAACCAGGGTTTTCAAAATAGGGTTTTAGTTACAACCGTTTCACACCAAGCCCTCGATTTGTTTAGAGAGAATTTCCATAGTTTTGACAAGATGTTTCACAGTTGCTTGCTGTAAATTTGTTGTATGTGGGAAAGGGTAAACAAGGATAGACATATATTTGAAAACCTTTAAATCTGGATTTCTTTTATGATACCGTATTCAACATTTTAGCAGTCAAAGAATATTAATTCAGTCCCATCATTTCTGAGCTTGTTCAAAAAGAATGATTTTCTTTGAAAACCTGAATGATCAAAATACCACTACTTACTCATAAAACATGCACAAAAGCTTAACTATCATCTTAACCCTTTCCTACCAGACGACAGATAAAAGACGTCTGCTTCAGATGCATCAAATTGCATCTGCATTGTGGGAAAGGCAGTTAATTCAAGAAATAAAATGTCACACAGACTTACTCAAGAGGTTTGCCTTCCACCACTCTGGCAGGTCGGAGTGGTTTAGTGAAGACGGGTGGCTCCCTGCGTTCTAGTAACACCTGGTGTTCTGACACTTGTGGTTCCCAATCCTGCTGTACAGGGATGACTGGCACCATCTTGGCTTGTTGAATCTCGAGTTGGATCTCTGGTCTGTCTTGACGCACAACACGAGCTGGGATCTGTCTTTCTTCAGGCTGTTTGATGGAACGGAGTTCACGATGGCGTGTAATGTACTGTTGTTCAGTAATGACAGTTTCTTTGTCGAATCTGGAGATGGTGATTTCCTTCTCTCCAACTATAATGGAATAATTATTATTTTATTGCTAAGTTTGATTTTTTTTTTTTACATCAATTGCTCAGCAAGGACAGTCCAATCTGTGTTAAAGACATGAGAAGAGTAATGTATGATCTTTGTTCACAGGTGGTCTTTAATAACAGGGTCAATTATACAAAAAATGAGTAAATTGGGAAGTCAAAAGTGTGGTTGCTATAGACAGGGAATTGGTAAACAGAGGTGGTCTTTAGCACAGGTGGTCTCTAGCACAGGTTTATTTGTACTTACATTTTATATTTATTACTCTTAATGTCTGCTTCCTGGATACTCAACCAGTACCCCCTCTCACAGGAGTTAAACCCAAGGTTCGCACTCTACTGCTGAGGCAAAGTCATTCCTATTCCTACTAATATTGGTCGGCCGCAATATTTTAACCCTTTCCCACATACAACAAAATTGTAGTAGACGACTTTGAAACGCGTAGGCAAAAACATCGAAACTCTATTAGAATCTCCATTTTTTTCAAATGTTTTCTCAATTCCTTTATATTCACTTAAGAAGTCTTAACATAGCATATGCAGAAAATAATTCCAAAGTCAATGGATACAATAATAACTACAATTGCTACCTTTTTCAGTTTGTTTAAGTCTGTACTCGGAGACTTTAGGCTGTTCTTGTGGTCTTTTGAGCTCTATCTGCTTCTTTCTGTCAAGCTCAATCCTTAAGTCACCTGCAGAAAGTAAAAGTTTAGTTAAACACATTTTTTTTAAAATATGCCAATACACCACTTTCAACAATTTTTCAGTTATATCACGGCATTTCCTGTGTAAGTTTCCATTTCTAGTGGTCCATTTATCCTGACACCAGCTGGGATGGCGTAATGCTTACCCAAGAACCCTTAGTGCCAGGGAGGGCAGCCAAAGGTTGAAGTAAAGGTCATTATAATTAGAAAAGCACAAATAATATACCATATATGAAAGCCCTGTCTACTTTGTGTAAAACCTTATAACTAATGTCAAAGCTCTCGCCACAAGCAGAACACAGTAGTATTTTGCAATAACCAGGTCACAGGGGCTAGACAATTATGTGTTTTCTACCTTTAGGTGCCTGTCTTAGCTGTGACCTCCAATCGTCATGGGGGATGACCTTGAGGTGGGAGGACACTTCGGCTTCTCCCTCAGTGTTTCTTGCCACCACTCGGACTTGGCCAACATCAGTTTCTCGGGCACGAGGTATCTCCAGATAGTGCATCATACCATCGTAGGTAATCTTGTGTCTGGTGCCCTGTAACATTAGGTATGAACAAGAGTATGTTACATGTTTGTTATACTTTAATTGATAAGATCCACACTATCAATTGGTTTCATATTTACAGCTTGACAATCTCTTGTTTTCAAAAGTATACAAAAGCATTTTATGCACTTAATTTTCATTTATTCTTGAAGCAATGCCTTTGAGCTGAAAACACTCAATGGCAAAAATGGATAAGGGAATAATATGGAAACTTTTTATAAATGAAAAAAAAAAAAAAATCATTGAGTCAAGTGGAAAAACGTAGTGACAATTTCTCCTTTAGCCGCAATGATTTAAAAGGTCGTCTGCTGCATTGTTGTCAGAAAGCATCTGAATGAGGGGAAAGATTTAAATCAAAGATAATTATAATGTGTATACTTACAGTGACAATCAAGGTGCCATTGACATACCAGTTGACCCTTGGACGTGGGTATCCACTGACTTTGACCAGGAATTTGGCAGGTTCCCCTTCCTGTACTTCAATGGGTTCAGGTTTAAGGTCAATAAAGGGTACTGTCTTAACTTTGGGTTGTTGAATTTCTTGGTCTTCCACAGGTGCCATATGTCTGCAATAAAGAAGTAAATTGTGTTTATAAGGCAGTTTTCTTTTACATTTATTACTGTACATGCTGCATTGGGAAATGAGATTCTTTAGACAAGGGAAGCCTTACTAACTGATTAATGTACGATAAAAGTAAATATTAAAAAGAATTGTTGTTAACAAAGACCTTTTTTTGAAAACATTGTGGCAATCGGGAAATTACTCATAACAAACAAGTCCTCCTTTAACCACTATGGTTAATTATTTTGTTTCAATTGTAATATTGATGGATTCATATAAGATTTACCCTCCTCTCCAAGACTCCTCCATTTCTTGAAGATGGATTGCACCTTCTCCCGGAAGTTGGGTGTCCATGATAACAGATCTACGACCTGAAAATTATTAGAAATAAATACATAAACTTCTTAAAATAGAACCATGGCAGCTTTAGCATGCATTTTGAATTTGCTTAATATTCATCTATAATCGATATACAATTGTTTAAATCTAGTTATCAAAACAGCTTAATTCTGCATCAAATTCAAATTCAAAATCAAAATAGTGAAATTTATTTTGTGTGATTTTATCCAAATTTTACGCTCCTACTAATAGAGTGTTTGTAAGATCACAAGTATTTCCTGCCAAAAAGATAAAGTGTGACCAACAGAGAGACAGAAAAGACCCCGTTCCAAGAAAGGCAACACAGTTAATAAATTTAATTAATTTTGAAGGGACAAAATAATCTTCAATGGCATATTCAGATTAACTTCATACATTCAATATCACAGAGCCAGAGTTCTGAGTACATACCTCTACATTTCACTTCGCTTTCAGTTTCAGTCACGCCGTACAGATTTGTAGCCTTACATGTGTAGATACCAGAGTCCTCTGGGTACATGTACAGAATGTCGAGGGCAACAAAGCCAAACTCATGACTGGGGTTAAATCTTTGACCTACAAACACAAAAAACATCCATATCAATATTTGATATTTTTGGACGAAAAGCTCTCAGGGAAAAACTGCAATGCTTTTACAATGATTTGTTGGAATTTGTATTGTTGTAGAAAACATTTGTCTCAGATAAAAGGTTAAATACAATTATTAACCCTTTCCCACATAAGTATGACAAAACTGCAACAGACGACAGAAATTGCTCATCATTAGCAATCTTTTAAAAAAAAAGGCGGCTGCAGATGCATCAAAATGTGTCTGCAGGAGGGAAAGTTATACAGTCTAATATTAATTTTCAGTTACTAAAGACATATACACAAATGTTGACTATAAAACTGTATACTTCTTTAAACTTGCTGCCTTGTATTAAGAACAATAGCTTAACAAGTTTACTCAAACTGCAGAAAATGTGCTTGAGATGGTCAACTATGACATATAAAGTGGAATCTGTGTATAAAGACCACCAATGGGTAGACAACAATCTGGTCTTTGTTCACAGGTGGTCTTCTTTGCAGGGTCAATCTTCCAGAAAATGAGAAGTTTGGAAACTAAAAGTGTTGTTGCTATGGATAGAGAATTGGTATTCAAAGGCACAGGTTCAACTATATATAAATATATAATGCATGTATTTACCGTAAGGTAGAGGCTGTCCATCTTTAAACCAATCCACTTTCATGTGTGGGTCACCAATGGGTGTAAGTTTACACTCAACGTGTAATGGTTCATTCTCCTTGAGGTGTATCAAAGTCTTGATCTGGGTCTTGAACTTGGGTGGTAGTTGTCGTGTCCTTGAATAAAGGTCCTCAGTGGCTGGGGCCTCGCCCTCTCTGCGAATGTACTCCCTGACTGCACTTTCGTGGTCGATCTCCCTGTTAAATGACATAAACAAAATCATATATAAAACTGATCACAGTTCCATTATTCTCATACTTCTCTTTCATGTAATACGAGCTCTTTACCTATTCTCAAATAAACTTATTACAACTTTTAAGATAAACCCTTTCCCACCTACATACAGCAAATCTGCAGCAGACAACTTTGAAAGTCTCTTGGCAAAAATATGGAAAAAATCTGTAAATGAAATACAGTTAAAAAAAAAAATTGCTCATTATGAGCAACTTCTTCCTTAGTCGCAATGTCTTCAAAAGTCTCCTGCAGTAATTGAGATGGGAAAGGGTTTACTACTTAAAGATGGATTACATAGTTTTGTCACTGAAATAAATACTTCCATAAAAGATGGTGTTTGATATGAACAATGTTGAGAAAATATAGAAAAAGAAAAAACCTTGGTTGATGACAAGAATTATAACTCTTTTGACCTTGACAAAAAGTAATGTTCTCTTATAGTAATACCTCTTATAGCTAAACGTGATCTTTTTAGTATCTAATTACACAATTATATTACATTATGAGCAGGTTACATTTAGTAACTGTCACCTTTCAAATATCAACAATAAATAATTATGTTATTGCACAGACATTGAAATTGATTTTAGTTTGCCTGATGAATCCATGACAATTGATTAATTTAACCCTTTCCCTCATATATATACGCTTTCTGATGCTTTTGCATCAGACAGTTTTTTGAAAACATAGTGACAAATGAAGAAATTGCTCAAAACGAGCAATTTCTCCTTTTGCCACAATGTTTTCCACTTTTAGTCATAGGTTATCCATTCAATTATAGAGATTTTCTATTTTTTGTCAAAAAATGTTTAAAGTCGTCTGCTGCAGAATTGTCGTATGAGGGGAAGGGTTAACAAGCTCATTTTAGATGATGGTGGAATGTGCAGCACCATGCTGGTTTTGAATGGAAAAGTAATAACTTTGAATGGTCCCGATAGGGGTTGAAATTCATGCAACCCTATAGGTAACGTAAAAATATAACTTACTTGGGCTGATTTTAAAATGTTGTTAGATGATTTTTAAATGACAACGAAAGAAATGCAAATGCAAACGCTTTTCAACAGAGCAGGTGTGGGCAATGGTGGAAATATACAAAATATTTTGCAGACGTGACACATTTGGCACATTTTGGATTGATTGTAACTTGATCCAGTTTTCAACAGTATCTCACTTATCATGACAGCCAATTCACCTTCTCATGTGTTTTCCTGGCTTTCTCAGGCCAGTATTCCATATAACATATTTCCTAAGCAACAGACTTTAAACTTGGAAACTAAAATCTAATGAGGGAAAACAAACAAGTTTTAATCTTGATTTCAATAACACATCGAGGGCTTGGCGGGAAACGGTTTCAACTTAAACTGGTATTTTTTTACCAAGGTTAATCACCTCGCCATAAAGTCTTTATGAGCGTTAAATCATTTTACTTGCTAAACAATGGAAATTTAGGTGCCATTGCTCGTTCTGAGCAATAGCACCTAAATTTGCATTGTTTATTTACAAAGGGGTCAAAATTGCCCCTAAACCAGGGTTTTCAAAATAGGTTTTTAGTTACAACCGTTTCACGCCAAGGCCTCAACATGCCTTCGAAAATATATTTGATCTTTTAAAAAATGAATGAAGGTTATAACTCATGGTAAGCAAAGCAGTTCGAAGGTCAAGTAAGTAACCAAAGCGACACTAAACAAGTGTTTGAAGGTCAAGGTCACACTCAACAATTAAGTTTTTAACCTTTTTCTAGGTGTTGTATCTAAGACAACCATAGGTAAGGTTGGTGGTAGATAAGGTGCTGTAGTTTTCTTTGATCTACAAGTTAAAAAATTCAGAGAATGCTACATTCATATGAAAAAAATAAACAACATCAATAATATGCTCACTTAAAAAACAATTCTGTACCAATATCATACAAAATTAATAAATAGAAAAAATAAATATTTACATTATTTATATAATCTTAAATATTAACATAGTTCAAGTTGAAACCTGTAAAATGAAAATAAATAAATCACCAAATGCCATTCATATAACTTTTATACAAAAATACAAATTTATGAATTCATCAACATTAAGGTTCCTAGAATGCAATTAATTGTTCTAGCAAATGGGTCTAGACATTTCTTATCTAAAAGGAAAATGACCACACACTTCTAAACATATCTATGAAATCCGAAAGTGCTAAATAATAATTTCTAAGACTTTGTTAAAATGGAGTTGTCCTTTCCCACATATTACAAGTCTGCAGCAGACGACATGTCTTCAAAGTTATCTGCAGCAGATTTATTTTATGTTGGAAAGATCAGCCATTATTACCTGCTATTTGAAATACAAACAAATCTCAAATATATTCAACTGAAAACAAATCTTTAGGAGTAAAAAATCTGTAAAAAACACTAAGCATAAAACATAGTGGGAAAAGCTATCAAAAGACGAAGCTTGTTCAAGAAAAAATTGCGACAAAAATTAAAATTGTTCCATGCCCAATTGTCAACATTAAGTTGTTAATAAACACAATGAACAAACGCTTTTCCGAAGTACGTCTTATCTTGTTTTGGCCTGAATGGTATTTCACACAGTTTTTTCTACAGTATTCCAGTTATTTCATGGCGTTTCCCTGGTCATTTTCCAGTACAACCCATCTTCTGTATCAAACTTCGGGTTTCATGCTACCATGGCATGCACTCTAACAACTACACATGTTTGATAAAAGAAACTATTTTAATCATCATGAAAAGAATTGCTTTTCTATTCTTTTGAACCACCAATCAGGTATGGATAAAGAAACATGTTTATAAATTAGATTCTATAGAACACATTCTATGCTATTACTAAGGATTCTACTTAATTGCAAGGAGAATAGCAGGAAAAGCATTACGGCATCAGTAATACGGAGTCCACTAAGAGTCCTTAGGTAATTAAAAACTATATGGTTCTAAAGAATGATATATATATTACCATCAAAATGATGCAGTTGTGTTGCAAAAAAAATACCCCCTAAATGAGGGCTAAATTAATAGAAAAAGAAGACAATGCTCAGAATAAACTGTTTCTCATTTATTCTCACAATGTTTCCTTCCTAGTCTCAATATCATGATAGTAATAAATAAAGAACTTGAGCATTAATTGTTTAACCATCAATAAAGCTATTCATGTGCAGGAAAAGTAATCAACTTGTACAACTAGAGGCTATAAATGGTTATGACATAATTATATTATGTTAATTATTTATACATTATATTAATCTTGTACAGTCTTGTAACACCAACGACCAGAGATCTAGATAAGGGATTATTGGATGTTCTAACATCATTACTGGACCCTCTAACCCTATGTTGCGGGTACTCAAAAGAATCGTCTCAATGAGACGATTCTTTTGAGTACCCACTTCATAGGGTTTAGTTGGATAATAAGAAAGATATTGTGGGGAAAAGAGCTGTGTACCCTGCCTCCTCTAGACCTCTGAATGGGTCAATATTGGTGGTGTTGGTTAAATGACGTAAAAACATTGTAAACATTGATTCCCTGACGCCACATTTCCCTTATAAAAATTACATTTGACATGATAAAACATTGAACCATTCAATTATAAAAGCCATTCACTGTATGGGTGGGTTGGGTTAATTGAGGGTTATTCATTCAGCTAAATAAATCATCTTTCAATATACCAGTCTACCAGGTTTGACATTAACAAATACACAAAAATTTAACGTTTAACCCTTTCCAACATACAAACGCTTTCTGGCACCTCTAGGGTAGACAAATTTGGAAAACATTGTGGCAAAGGGAAAAAGTATTATAATGAGCAATTTCCCTTTTCGCCACAATGTTTTCAACTTTTTCGCTTGTTATACCTATATTTAAAGAGTTAATCTATGTAATTTTTCAGTAAATGTTTTCAAAGTCATCTGCTGCAAATGTGTTGTATGTGGGTTAGGGCCAAGTCAAGGTCAGAAGGTTGAAGGTCACAAACAAAAACATTAGGTGGTAGATCTATTTCAATACCCTGACATGACAGACAGTCATCAAAGAAGCTAATCTCAATTGCCACCACAATCACAGTCACATGTGACCATTCACTCAAGTCACATGACAGAAAATCCCCATAACAACACAAGTCACATGACAATTGTTTACCTGGCCCAAGCTTCGGCAGCCATAAGTACATCTATTCTTTCTGGAATCCACCCCATGGTCGGTCCAGGGTGATATGGGACGGGCTCATAAGTAGAAGCTTTAGGCTTTTCGGGCTTTTTAATCCTAACCCGCTTGCCCTTCTTGGGCTTTTTGGGGAACAGATCCCCTTGAATGACAAGTTTATCTGGGGTCGGTTGCTGAACCTTTCTGATGGTAACGGCCTTTTTAAACAGACTCGATTCCGTGCTTTCAGACGTGACATTTTCAATCGTGATATTCATTTCCCTCGTGGAGTGCTCGCGAGACAAAACTCGACGCGTAAATACCGACCAATCCTCATCGTCGGTCGCACTTGATACAATAGAAATGTCAAAACCGTCCGGTTTTGTGGGTACACCGATTGTAGTTTTAGAAGCTAGTTTGGGCTTTATGGGTTTGGGCTTGGGCTCCTGGACCTTCCATGCTGGGTGGATATGCTTAGGTTTTATAGGGGGAGGCAGAATTTCAGTGTCTGATTTGCTGGTGCGGGAAAGAGAGAGAGAGAGAAAAAAGGTTGATAAAGGTAAAAACGGTCTCCATCTTCACTTCAAAACATAATAACTTCATGAAATTGTAATTATCTTCCAATGGATATTATCCCATAAAATATCCGATGACTTAGCCTAAAACAGTTGTAATTTAACCCTTTTCCTCATACGACAATTCTGCAGCAGACGACTTTGAACGTATTTTGTCAAAAAATAGAAAATCTCAATAATTGAATGGATAACGACAAAAAGTGGAAAACATTGGTCAAAGGGAGAAATTGCATGTTTTGTGCAATTTCCTCTTTTGTCAATATGTTTTCAAAAAGCCGTCTGCTGCAGAGATGTCAGAAAGCGTCTATATGAGGTAAAGGGTTAAGAATCTGCGTTACAACTGTTTTGCGCTGAGCCATGGAGTCTGATGACTTTAAGATTGACTTTGCAATAGACAAAAGTTTGAAAACATTGGAGAAACAATTGCAAAATCTTGCTTTACCATGTTTTCAAATCTGTACAAAGAATAAACTTCCAAGTTTACCCAACACCACAGTTTCATGATTTAAATGTAATACATCAGGTAATAGGTTAACTCAAGGCATTGTAATTCCGCAAAATTGCTTGATATTTAACCCTTTTCCCACTTGAAGATGCATTTTGAGGTATGTGCAGCAGACGACTTCTGAAAACATTGTAACAAAAGGATTACATTGCTCATCATAAGCAATTTCTCCTTTTGCCACAATGTTTTCAACTCGATCTATTCAATAAATAAGCTTACATTTAGATAGATTTTCCACATCTTTGCCTAGATTTTTTCATTTGCTGCAGATTTGCTGTAAGTGTGAAAGGGTTAAATATTGAAACGGGTTAACACGAGGCATTTTATTACTTCACAATTGCTTGATGTTTCAAAAAGGCTTAACCATTTCCCTCATATAGACGCTTTCTGACGCCTCTGCAGCAGACGGCTTTTTGAAAACATAATGACAAAAGAAGAAATTGCTCAAAACAAGCAATTTCTCCTTTTGCCACAATCTTTTCTATTTTTAGTCATAGGTTATCCATTCAATTATAGAGATTTTCTATCTTTTGACAAAATATGTTCAAAGTCGTCTGCTGCAGAATTGTCGTATGAGGGAAAGGGTTAAAAAGGTCTCAACAAATTCTGGACATGACCCACTTAGAATCTTTATTATCAGCTGGGAGAAGCATGCTTTAATTGTTTAATAGCAACAAGAGCTGCTTGCTTGAAATCCTCTAGTTGTTATTTTGCTACCGCTCATTTTAAAAAAATACAACAGTTACAAGCAAAGACTTTTGCTGCCAAAATTCGCAAACTGTACTGGAAAAGTCCACAGGTAAAAGTATTGTGGCTATACCCCAAAAAGTGATAAAAAAAAAAAATGAACCTTACTCTGCGAAAACCAACGTAAGACATTTGCGACCAGTGTAGATCCAGGTCAGCCAGCCCATTAAAGGCAGTCTCATCTAGCAATGCAATATTTGTCAATTAGTAAAAGAAGGTTCTAAGAAACTTCATACAAATATTGACCATTTGAATCAAATTGCTTTGATGCGCTGGTATATTTTTACCTAGACTTGTAATTTTGGTGCTAAGGTTGGTTTTCCCAGAGAACAGGTCAAATAGTCCATTAGATACAACGAGACCGTAGACCATCAAACCAAAATAGTTTATATACAGAGAAACCTGTGTATAAAGACCACCAATGGGAAGAGATCAATCTGGTCTTTGTTCACAGGTGGTCCTTAATTAATTGCACGTTCATTAAAGCAGAAAATGAGGAATTGGGAAACGTAAAATGTGGTTGCTAAAGACAGGGAACTGCTAACCAAAGGTGGTCTTTAGCACAGGTTTGTCTGTATATATTTCTTTTAGGTTTGTAACATAGCCAGAATACTTTTATGTGTGGCAATAAGTATCTGCAGTGATTTCCATAGCTGAAGGACTGAGTTCAGAATAAAAGTAATATGTTCTGTCATTACATATAGTTACTCTGATTCTGCACAATGTCCTTGATTTTTCTGTACTAACAATAAGTAGTAAACTGTTCATAATTATGTATGAATTACAACATCGATAATGAGTATCCAATTTAACCCTTTTCCTCATATAGACGCTTTCTGACGCCTCTGCAGCAGACGGCTTTTTGAAAACATAGTGACAAAAGAAGAAATTGCACAAAACATGCAATTTCTCCTTTTGCCACAATGTTTTCCACTTTTTGTCATAGGTTATCCATTCAATTATGGAGATTTTCTATGTTTTGACAAAAAACGTTCAAAGTCGTCTGCTGCAGAATTGTCGTATGAGGGAAAGAGTTAAACAATCATATCTATTATATTACAGCAGAAAGCTTCTATGTCAAAAACGTTTAAACTTGATTTGAACTGCATGCGTCAGAACGTTTAATTGAGCCCGCCCATGCCAAAAAAAGGGGACAAGTTTGCATTTCTAAATGGTGCATGTTCAGATCCGTCTGTACATCTACTCAGTCCTTTTAGAATCTACACAAGTTGATAGAGGATTCATATCAGCTTATATAAGTAGTATGTGAACAGTGTAGATGTGGATCAAATAGCAAACTTGTACCTTTTCTCATTGACAGGCTCATTTGAAGTTTTATTATTCCTGTAATGTCTGAATTAGATAAACAATTGCTTTATACAATATTTATTTTTCTTATTGGGTCAAACATTCCATTAGCTTGAAGAATATTGATATCACAGTTATTTGTTCCATTATTAAACGGAGGACACACACAATTTTGAGGGGTAAACACACAGTTATGTACCTTTGAGGCCTCTCTTTTGGAGGAGATGGCGTTTTTCTAGTCCGCCTGCGTTCCTTTGGCGATGGCGGTTTCTGTGGCCTACATTTAGTTTAAAACGTTGAACAAACTATTATAATTTCTACATCAATACAATATCAAATATCTTTAATACACTATATCTTTTGTATTCCATAGAGTCTAATCTTATGATTAATTGAACATGCCCTGTACTTGTTTCAAAGTTATGTATTACTTATTTCAAATCTAAAAAAAATAATTACATATATACAAGTACATTCTTATCAAATTAAGAAAGAAGAACGAATATAATCAAAGAAGTAAGAAATAGAGAAAAATATGATGACTGAAGATGAATATTGAAGTCATTCCCAACTTACGTAAATCCTTATACTATTTTGTGTGATAGACGCTTTATGCGACAATAATGTAAAACAGATGTCAAATTACTTTTTAAAAAAATTAACAATATGACTCTTATTTTTTTTTATGAAAAACGAATGTTTTGGGGTGGGGGCACCATGCAGTACACAAAATACCGCACCTGAATAGTTTATATTTCGTCTCCAAAGAGGCAGGAATTGTTGGCTCAGGTGCTGGATATGGCTCATCAAATCTAGAAACAGTGTGAGACCGTATGTTACACTTGTACAAAAAGGCATATTGGGTCTTATATAAGACTATGTGAGACACTTGGATACTTTATAAACTATATGATAAAACTTGATTGACATTAAAAAGAAATGAAAAAATGATTATAATATTTTTTAACAATCCAAACATGAAGTATCTCCATCTATAATCATTTGCTTCTTCTTTATGTATCATAGAGCTAAATATTTCAGAACTTTAAAGCAATGCATTTTAGTACCATATAAAAGGAAATCAATTTATACAACATCATTTAATATATATTATTTTATTCCATTATCTTTTAAAAAAAAAAAACATTATCGCGATGTAAATAATCGGAATTCAATTCAGCGTAAATTTTACAAAACACATTAAAAAGGGGTTTTCATTAGGGGACATGCTTCATGCGTTAACGCACCTCGTGGTTTCCTCGTCGGTAGAGTACCTGACGAGACGGAGGGAGCCCATTTCTCTGTCGGATACGTAATGTATCTCTTGGACATAGCCTTCCTCTTGGATCTCATAGTGACTACAAATATACACCGGATAGAAACATTGAGCTTTTATGACACACTGATTAAAAAGAATAGTGACTTCAAATAAACATTGGATTGAAACATTGAGCTTTTATAGTACACCGATTATTAAGGATATTGACTGCAAATGAACATTGATTTAAAACATTGAGCTTTAATGGCTCACTGATTGAAGAAGAATAGTGACTTCAATATATAATTATTAAATTGAAACATTGAGCTTTAATAGCACACCATTTAAATAAAATAGTGTCTACAAAAATATATTGGATTTAAACATTGAACTTTAATAGCACACCATTTAAATAAAATAGTGTCTACACAAATATATTGGATCTAAACATTGAGCTTTAATGGTACACAGATCATTAAGGATATTGACTGGAAATGAACACCGGATTGAAACATTGAGTTTTAATTGCACACCGTTTAAAAAGAATAGTCAATATAAATATACAACGGATCGAAACATTGAGCTTTTGAGTTTAAATGGCACATTGATTATAAAGAATATGTTAATTAATAGATTTAATTGCTGAAGTTGAAATATTAAATCATCTTTTTCTCATTGTCTTATGTGTTGGTCAGTACAATAACATTAATGGACCGTGTAACTGCAGAAATATTTTCTTTGCATATTGAAAGAGACCAAACATTAATATTTCAATCTTACAAGAACAATAACTATGGATTGACTGCTAATCCCTTCCCACACACATTTGAAAACATGTAGCATTTTGTTTTAAGTGAAATTATAGTAATTGATTAGAGTTGAAGACATTCTGGCAAAAGGAGAAATTACTCATCACAAACAATTTCTCAAATTGCCAGAATATTTTCAAGTCTTCTGTTCTAGATGCATCAAAAGGTGTCAACAAGTTGGAAAAGATTAAGAATAACGATGTGGACATTATTCAGTCATCTTTTTTTTTATATTAACTGCTCTCTCCTTCATTTGTAGAGATTTTCCACATATAAGCTTATCTGATTTCAAATTCGTCTGCTGCGAAATTGTTGTTTGTGGAAAACGGATAACTTATTATAATATTTATTTTTGTATCCTAATTTTATGATGATGACAATGAAAAAGAAATAGCTTAAGAGAAAGAGAAAAAAGTTATAAATCTACAAAGTAAAAGATCATGATCATCAAAAGTAACAATTGAATTACAATAAACATTGGTAGGTCAACCCATGCCACATAATTAATTAGTTTAAGGCATTTTTTCACTTCTAATAAGAGTTAAACATTTCATTTCCTTTACCAACATAGAACAAAAGCAATAGCAGAGGACGTTGAAAACATCTATGCAAGATTATGAAAAATCTCTCGAAATGAAAGTATTATTATTGAATAGAAAATAAAACATTGTGGTAGAAGGAAAAATGCTCATCATGACTCCTTTTGCCACAATGTATATCAAAATATTTATGTTATGTGAAAGAAGAATACATGCAATCACAAATGGGCTTGTAAGAAGGTAGCGCAAGCATTTCGTAATTGGGAAACAAGTGTTTCTTTACAATGTGGAATAGGTATTCTTTGTAAACCAAACCAATGATTATAAAGAAACAAGAGGGCCATCATGGATGGCACTGGATCGCTCACCTGATTTTATTTTTTTTCACTTTAGCCATATAAGGCAAAACAACCATGCCTTCTGGCGGCCATGCTTTTTTACCAATAACCATGGCTGGAAGGAATCTCAAAGAGAGTCATCCAAGGAACATTTCTACAAAATTTTCAAAAATCAGCCAGACACTTTCTGAGGAGAAGATTTTTTTATCAGGCAAAACAGCCCTGCCCCCTGGTGGCCATGTTTTTTGACCAATCAACATGGCTTGAAGGAATCTAACAGAGGGTCACCCAGGAACATTTCTACAAAATTATTTGAAAATCGGCCTAACACTTTTGGAGGAGAAGATTTTTTAAGTTTCTACTGTAGCCATATAAGGCAAAAAAGCCCTATGCCTTGGTGGCCATGTTTTTCTTAACAATCAACATGGCTTGAAGGAATCTGATAGAGGGTCACCCAAGGAACATTTCTACAAAACTATTTGAAAATAGGCCAACCAGTTTGGGAGAAGAAGCATTTTAAAGATTTTTCGTTTCGTTGCCATCGAAACCAGAATTTTTGCATTGATCCAAAAAAGTTGAAGGAATTCTGGTGAGGTCATTGAGAGGATGCTTTCAGTGATGTGTCATCCCAATTGACCCACTGGTTACAGAGGAGAAGATGTTAACGGACAATGGAGGCCGTGCGACGAACGCCGGACAAAAGGCAATCACAATAACTCACCTTGAGTACTTCGTTCTCAGGTAAGCTAAAAATAAGCGGGAGGCAACACACATATAATTGCTAAACAAAACAAGGGAGTAAATTTAAAAAAATGTCTATAACTAGTCTATATCATAAAATGGTCAAATTGAATAAATCTAAAACAAATAAGTTAAAGACGAGAGAAAAGCAGGGTAGTTTTCTACAAGTGTATTTCTATTTAGCTCTTTTCACAAAAGACCAAGTTATCTATCTAGCAGTTTTATTATTTCAGTATGTCTATCTTAACCCTTTCCCTCATACGGACAGTTTCTTACGCATTAGCAGCAGACAACTATGGATAATTTAGTGATAAAAGAAAAATTGCTCAAAAATAGCAATTTCATCTTTTTGCAACAATTTTTTCACCCATATTCAATTAATATATTTTTATTTATAGAGAATTTCAATATTTTTGTCAAGATGTTTTCAAAAGTAGTCTGCTGCAGATTTGTTGTATTTGTTTAAAAAGGCTTAAATTCAAGCCATGTGTCCCCTGCCAACAACTATGATCAAAGTCAACAAGATAACAGACAGACAAAGGAGAAGTGATCCTTAAGTGACGCACACCCTGTCTGAAGGAAGGTGACATAAAAAGTGAAAAAATATTTATCAACAACGATCGACAGGTACGATAAAACATGGTACAAAAAAAAGAAGCAGGACCAGTCCGGGAGGGGGAGGACAAACCAAAAATAGCCACACCAACATCTAACAAGAAATCACTATCGATAAATCACCTCTCCGGGGAATCTCCCTTCGATTTACGACGTTTTGGCTTTGGTTTAACGAGAGGTGGCACTTTTAATTGTGCCTGCTCCGTTGACGTTGCTCTGGGTTCCGCTACCAGCTTTGGTACCTCTGGTTTAAACTCTTTCTTCGTTGTTTTCTTTGGTTTAGGGGCCGTAGGAGGTGCTTCCTTTGGAGCAACATGCTTTGGCCTACAAGTTTTCATTCAACATTGATACATATACAATTTGACATTGATGTCTATTCTAATATGCAACATTCACTTTATTATAGTATTCTCTACAAATACAGTTTACCTTACAACATTCACTTTTAAGATAGTACAACTTTCAAGTATAGTTTACCACAAGATCTGGACTATTGTCCAAGTTGACTGTTGTCAGAACAAAGTTTCCAATGAGAAAATGCTTAACACTTTCGGAGAAACAAGAAACCTGCAGTAGACGACTTTGAACAGATCTCAATCGGTTAAAAGGTGGAAAATCTTTACAAATGAAAGGAGTTGAAAACATTGTTGTAAAAGGAGAAACTGCTCATGATGATCCATTTCTCCTTTTGTCACAAAATTTCAGAGGCCTCAGAAAACTTCTGTATGTTGGTGAAGGCTTAACAAGATAATGTACCAACAATTTTGCTTGACATTTCCACCATAATCCATTCATAAAATACATAAGATCTTAATCAGAACATAATTATATAGACATTAAGCTAATAGAATATATCATACAGAGTTAGCGTAGACAGCAAGGAGTTAGTAAATATATATGATATTCTCTACAGGTGATATATCATGAGTTTTATTTACCTATCATTTACCTCATTTGATGTTTTCAGTTTTGTTTGCTTTAACTCTTTCCCTCATATAGACGTTTTTTGACGCCTCTGCAGCAGACAGCTTTTTGAAAACAGTGACAAAAGAAGAAATTGCTCAAGACGAGCAATTTCTCCTTTTGCCACAATGTTTTCCACTTTTAGTCATAGGTTATCCATTTAATTATAGAGGATTTTCTATTTGTTGAAAAAATATGTTCAAAGTCGTCTGCTGCAGAATTGTCGTATGAGGGAAAGGGTTAAATGAACATCAATGGACGGAAAGTATAATATAATTTTGAAACAGAATTGAAAACATTGTGGGTAAAAGAGAATTTGCTTTCGTCTCTGACAAGTCATCGGATGCAGGGGTGTAAAAGTCATTTAGTGCAGAGGCGTAAACATTTGTCTGCAGCAGAAGCGTTTAAAGCCGTCTGTTACAGGTAAAGGTTCTGTTTTGAACTTTTAACAGTTTCTCTGATGGATGACTTCTGAAGCAACTCCTGCTTTTGAAAACCTTGTAGGGAAATGAGAAATTAGTCATAACAGCAATTTCTCCTCATCTCATAATGTTTTCTACTCCACCTCTAAAGCAGACTTATTCTTTATCTTCTATGGATTTTAATCAATATGATCCTTTCCCCAAAACCTTTTTTTTAATCTTCTACTTGAGATTCATAAACATTAGTCAAAATCAGGAAATGGGTAAATACTTTCAAGATATGACACAATGTGTTTAACCCTTTTGCTGCCAAAGGAAATTTAAGATTTTTGCAAACAATGCAGATTCAGGAGAAACAGCTTATAATGAGCTGTCCCTCCTGGAATCTGCATTGTTTGCCACTTAAATATCCATTTTTATCAAATTTTCTGGACGAAAAATGAATGAAATTCGGCAGTGAAAGAGATAAAGGCTATTACATGTATGTATATATGGATTATATCATAGTGCTCTAGATCATGAAGGGTGTGGGTGGGGCGGTTACATCTTTTATAAACAATTCAAATTTGTTTTCAACTTACTGTTCGTCTTCTTCTGAGATTGGCAACTTGCGTGGAGCAGCTCTGGTTGGCTCTTCACGTCTGAAGTAGATAGCATCATTCAATTACTATTCTGTTAACCTTTTCCCTCATACGGCAATTCTGCAGCAGACGACTTTGAACGTATTTTGTCAAAACATAGAAAATCTCCATAATTGAATGGATAACCTATGACAAAAAGTGGAAAACATTGTGGCAAAAAGAGAAATTGCACGTTTTGTGCAATTTCTTCTTTTGTCACTATGTTTTCAAAAAGCCGTCTGCTGCAGAGGCGTCAGAAAGCGTATATATGAGGGAAACGGTTAACCACTTTGAACGCGCAATGTCAACTATTTGAGATTTTTGTATCTGCTTCCCGAACATTATTTGCGATGATAATGAATTCGTGAATATTATTATTACCGAAAATTAATACTTATTCCTGGAAAAGACTCACTTTGATATGAAAGGCATTGATTGATTTTAAGTCTTAATGCTGTTTTCAACAATTTTTCAGTAATATATATCGGCGACCGACTTAGGTAGTATGTCAAAAATGTAGAAAATGTATTTGATAAAAAAAGAATATTCTCTTTTGTCACAAGATTCTGCTGTGATTACATCTTATACAAATATACATAATCCATCCTGATGTTCTGTTTATAAAAAAATGCAATTACAATTGAAACAAGACAATACATTCAACATTCAACATTTATACAATAAATGTGCACAGAAAGTTTAACCTTTTCCCATATATGGTCAACTTTGGATACATCTGCAAAAATGGCTTTTAAAAAAATTGTGACAAAAGGCAATATTGCTCATCATGAACAATTTATGCTTTTGTGACAGTGTTTTTAATATATTTGATGATTATACAATCAGTTATAGAGAGTTTCCATATCTATGCCTCGAAATTAAAATTGTCTGATGCAGATATGATGTACATGGGAAAGAGTTAAATTGACCCTTTCCCACATACAGACACATGTTGACACCTCTGCAGCAGACGACTTTTAAAAAAACATTGTGATAAAAGTAGACATTTTTGCAAAACAAGCAATTTCTCCTTTTGTCACAATGTTTTCAACTTTTATCAGTAAGTAAACCTTCATATATAGATATTTTTCATGGTTTTGATAAGATGTGTTCAAAGTCTTCTGTTGCAGATTTGTTGTATGTGGGAAAGGGTTAAGATAACATAACAAGACATGCATTACACATTTATGTTGAAAACTAATAATAATAAAACTCTGTACAAAATTCTAAAATTAAAAACTGTTCTTAACAATTGTATAAAGACCCACATGACATTGAAGGAAATGAAACTAACAAGAGTGCTGCATCGAAAAAGGGGCATTACTGAATAATTATTAAAGCAAGAGTTATGTGACTTGGAATAAACATGGTTATTGTTCCTAGGAATATGTGTACCAAGTTTCATTTGAAAATGTTGAAAGTGAACAGCACACTACAAAACGATACATAAACATAATGAGTCGCATCTTGTGATTTCGGGTCCGAATGCAATTATCTCGTTTGGCATCCTTTCTTACAATAATGAGCAATATCTCCAATCGTCACAAAGGGTTTAGACACCAAATGATTAGACACGTTTACAAAAACAAAAAGATAAAAGTCATGACATGCCTTTGATATACATGCATTGACAGTTCACTTATTCATGATCCCTGGGTAAATAAATCAGTACTAGGCTAGGATATGTGCCTTGCCCAAAAGCACTCCACCATAACCACAGCGCCGCGACTGGGAATCATACCCGGGACGCCCCGTTCCAAATCCCAAACGCTAAACACTCGGCCACGGCAGATTCCTAGTCATCCATTTGATGGCCATAAATGGAAACTAATGTCTCTTAAGTATTTTGTTGTTTATATTGGAAAAGTGAAATGGATTTCAAATCTGAAGTAGATGGTCCATGCTTTAGGGTGATAATCTATTGTTGAAAATCCACACATTGCTTATTGAGATAATGCACTGTCCTTCAACCCTTTCCCACATTAACAAATCTGCAGCAGACGACTTTCAAAACATCTAGGCAAAACAAAAGACAATCTCTATAAATGATAGCATAATTATTGAATAGAGTTGAAAAACATTGTGAAAAAAGAGGAACTTGCTCCTTGTGAGCAATTTATTCCTTTACCACAATGTTTTCAAATGTCGCCTGCGGCAAATGCGTCAAAATGCATCCGCAAATTTATGGGAAAGGGGGGTTCACTACAACAAAAGGGTTCCATGCTTTAAAACCGTCCATGCCCTGGTTGACGAACCTGGCGATGTCCAACTCCTCCTTGGATACAACACGGACATATCCGAACTCCGTGTCAGATACATAGCTGATCTGTTGTACGGGTCCTTCCTCTTGAAGCTCATAGCTAAAGAAATATTTATATCAGATTAAAAACTTTGTAATGTAATAGAAACTTAATGCTAACTAAGTAAATGACAGAAAATAATGGATTCATATGATTTAAAAAAAAAAAAAAAAGCAATTTATCTAATAAAATCTACTTAAAAAGATTACACCGTAGCTATTCCAACATAATTATTCAGTTATAAACTGCATAAAATCTAATTATTCATATACTTAAGTAGTCATTGCACATTGAACTTTCACTTTTTGGGTTCATAAAAGGGATATACTGATCTATCTGTCATGTGCAGGAAGAATATCAGTGCATTGAAATGCGTTAACAAGACCAAATTTCAGTAAGCATGCAGGTATCCACCTTGGTGAGGGACTCTTCTTCTTCTTTGGCTTGGGCTCCGGCTTGGGTGGTGCCGGTTTCTGTACAGGTGGAACCACCTTCTTGGGAATAAACTCGGGAACCGGCTTGGGTTGTGGTTTAGGTTGTCCTTTAGGTTTAAGCTCAACCTTTGACACCTTTTTGGGTGGAGCTCCCTGGTCTGGTACATCAAACTTAAGTCTGGCTTCTGCCATCGACGGTATCTTGGGTTCCTCCTCGGAATCAATTTCCATCGGAGCTGCCATTAGCTCCGGTCTTTCAAGTCGCTGATATGGCATTCTGTAGTAACAGTTACTGACACATTAAGAACAAATCCACAAGACCTTACTATTTTCATACTCGGAATGCACACACAATTTAAAATGCCCCGGGCAAATAGGGGTGTTATTGCACTATGTGAAAAGTGAAGACCGCATACCCAGTCTTACCAGAGCAATGACCGTCTGTCATATAGTCTTAACCCTTTCCCACTGGCAGACGCAATAGCAGCAGACGACTTTTGAAAACATTGTGGCCAAATCAGAAAATGCTCATGATGAGCAATTTCTCCTTAGGCCACAATGTTTTCAACTTTATTTAACAATTAAGCTAATTATATCATGGAGATTTTTCAGGTTGTTGTCACTATGTTTTCAAAGTCGTCTGCTGCATATTTGTTGTATGCGGGACAAGGGTTAATGAGGCTCATATTAATCCTTTTAGCAATTTTGATGTAACAGAGTAATTCCTTTTATCTTTTATAAGAAACAATAGACTCAATTTGTTCTTTTTTTTTTTTTTAAATTAAAAAATAATCTGTACCAAAGTACATCGTCTATGCAAGAAAACTAAATTCATTAAAACTAAAATTGATAATATCAACTACATTCCAATGTCAAATTTATCAAACAAAATGTTTTATATGTTTTAAAATATCAATTACAACTTACTTATCAGAAGCAAAAAGCTAAAAAAAATTAAAAAAAATACAATAACAAAATCAACATCACACAAATGTATACAAAATGAACAACAAATAAATAAGTAGCCTTGCCATTTTCATGATAAATTTCTGTTAAATCATTTCTTTCGACTTTTTTCAAGTAAAAAGATCTGGCATGATGCTTGTTGACTAACAACAACACATATCTACAGCATCATCTTTAAAATGTCTCCTTTTGCCACAATGCTTTAAATATATGTCTGCTGCAAATTAATGTATCAAAATGCTTTTGCATGTGAGTAATGGTTAATTAATTAACCATTTCCCAAATGAAAATATAATCATTGATCACAGTTGAAAACAATGTGGCAAAAGTAGAAATTACTCGATAAAAGATCGCAAGTCTACTTTTATAATAACACAAAAAGAAACAAGGACACAGAAATAAGACAGAATAGATAAGAACCTTTTTCTCCTCAGTTCTGGCGAGGCCTCGACCGAGGCGCAGACGGGAGTTGGCGGGGGAGGTTTAGGGAGGGTAGAAAATGGAGAGGCCGGATCGAAGGAATCCGACGAGAAATAGCCTGGCGTAATGCTAAAAATAATAATCATAACAACACTTCAAACAACGTGAATTAACACACTATACCCTTCAGTTTTAACCCTTTCCCACATACAGATACTTTCTGACACCTCTACTGCATAGTTATGACTTTTAAAAACGTTGTGACAGAAGGTGAAATTGCTCATAATAAGCAATTTCACCTTATACCACACTGTTTTCAACTCTATTTAATAATCAAAATCTAAATTATGGGCATTTTTAATGTTTCAAAGTCGTATGTGCAGATTTGTTTTACGTTGAGAAGAATTAACCCCTTTCCCACATACAAGAAATTTGCCGCAGACGACTTTCAATACATTCGGTCAAAAAATGGAAAATCTCTATAATTGAAAACCAATGACTAAAAGTGGAAAATATTGTGGAAAATGGAGAAAAAGCTCATCTTGAGTAATTTCTTCTTTTGTCACAATATTTTCAAAAGTCGTCTGCTGCAGATGCGTCGGAAAGCGTATATATGTGGAAAAGGGTTAATTTGTCTATGTACATGTAATTGTGGAGAAGGGTGTAATGTGAAAAAACAACAACTTTGTATAATCACAACAAATCAAAGGAAAGGAATATTTAGCAATTTCAAATTGAAACAAAAAAAAATTAAATTAAAGCTTTAAAAAACCATTTCAATAAGAGCAAATAATAGAATAATTAAAAAAATCTTAACAAAAACAACACTTCTGTTTTATTTTCTATCCCATTAATTCATATTGGATTTATATCCCTACCAAATGTAAGTGAAATTAATGAAAAGCTTTTATAAAAAAAATATATATCTTATAAAATAGATGTTTCAATATTTTATGTTAATTATGATCTATACTAATGTTATAATGGATTTTTTATTTTTTTAATATTGTGCAAAGTGTAGGATAGTCCTCATGCTTCTTTTCACTACAACATGCTTAAACTTTTGTTTCATCATAAATTCGAAATATAAATCTATTTTTTTTTTAAATTCTAGTTTGATAATTAACGCTTGAAAAAAATAACTAAAAGAAATAAAGCCATACAGTGCTTACTTCGAGCAATTGAATATTTGTTTATTTAACCCGCTCCCTCATATAGACGCTTTCTGACGCCTCTGCAGCAGACAGCTTTTTGAAAACATAGTGACAAAAGAAGAAATTGCTCAAAACGAGCAATTTCTCCTTTTGCCACAATGTTTTCCACTTTTAGTCATAGTTTATCCATTCAGTTAATATAGAGATTTTCTATTTTTTGACAAAATACTTTCAAAGTTGTCTGCTGCAGAATTGTTGTATGAGGGAAAGGGTTAATTATTATCATCAAAACAAATCACTTGCAGAAGAAATTATAAAATGCAGCCATTAAAAATATACATTTAACAATTAAAAGAAAAGAAAACAAATTAAACCATAAAATGTAGTATTTATATAAGAAGCTACAATAGACATCAACAAACTAAACATTTATCCTAACATTCATTGATGAACATTTATATAGCATTCACTGTTTTAGACATATGTTATACATATTCATTGATTTGAAAGACATTCACAACAACTACATTGTATTAATCATAAACTAGCCTAATATTATGAAAAAAACTTTTGAAAACATAGTGACAAAAGAAGAAATTGCTCAAAACAAGCAATTTCTCCTTTTGACACAATGCTTTCCACTTTTAGTCATAGGTTATCCATTCAATTATAGAGATTTCCTATCTTTCGACAAAATATGTTCAAAGTCGTCTGCTGCAGAATTGTCATATGAGGGAAAGAGTTAATGAAAGATGACCTATTCTTTCTCACCAATTCACCATGACAATACAATTAGTATTTTTCTTTTGAAACTTTCATATCAACCATTAATGGTAAAAGATGCTTCAAAAGAGAGTTCTCCTTTAGCCAGAATGTTTTCAAAAGTTGTCTCCTGCAGGTGTCCAAATCTGTCTGTATCTGGGAAAGGTTTATTGTATAAATAATGACTTGGAGTAATTGCATCAATAGTTAGTTAAGTCATTTGTAGTTATTATAACCGGCTGCTTTCTGGTCTTCCAACACCAGCGGTTCATAAACATTTTCTTAAAACGAGCAATTTCGCCTTTTGTCACAATATTTTCAGTAATTATACCTTCATTTGTAGAGATTTTCTTAAAATTTTACCTAGATGCGATCAAAGTCATCTGCTGCAGATTTGTTGTAAATGGGAAAACAGGGGTAAAAGCTTACAAAAATCATTCCATGTTAAGACAAAGTATCCATGCCAATTAGGAGACATCAATCATGCTATAATTTGAACATTCTAATTGACCTGCTCAGATCCTCTTCCTTGATAAGTCTAAGGACAGCACTGTCTCCGTCCTTCACATAGGAAATCTCCTGTACCGGACCCTCTGATTGGATCTCATAGTGTCTGATGTGACCAAATATGGGAAACATATGATTATAAACGATAAAACTACAGCAAATATAACATAAATACAGGTGGCTTTCTTGTAGTGTATTATTTAACCAAAAAAATAATATTTATATATGGTGCAACCTCAACAAATTGATAATAAAACTACAGCAAATATAACATAAATACAGGTGGCTTTCTTGTAGTGTATTATTTAATCAAAAAAATATTTATATATGTACAACCTCAACAAATTGACAATATACATGAATCTTATAGTGTCCAATAAACCCAAATATGGCATAGAAACCAAAAACTAAAAAGTACTTTCTAGGCAACATTAGCCCTAAAAATATCCCGCTGAATTCTTATAACCATGATTTTTGA